>OY720458.1:10627729-11227729 GCA_963082715.1 Harpalus rubripes
GTACAACGCTACAGATTCAGAATCAAATTCAACTATCTTTTAAATGTTTCCTTCGGTGTAATTAGCACCTTTTAGAATATCTTCGTAACATGATATTATAAGAACCAGATAGTAAACTCTATTTCAAACCGATTTTATTTGCTTTCTTTGCATTTACATATATAATTTTCATAAATTCATTTATTATTATAAAATATAGTCAGCTCATAAGTTGCATTCACAAATGAAAATTAGGTTTATGGTTGTTGTTTAGATTTAAGTAAGTCATTCATAAATGCAAGTTTAATTTAACTCTAATATAGAGTTGATTGTACTGACATTTATGTGAATGCTTCAAAAACAAGATAAAAATATCGATAGAGCAATACTTAATAGATACCCGTGCGCCATGAAACTGTCATTTGCTTGGAATTATTGGTTATATTTCAGCAATTAAGTTTTGCCAGTCTCCTTGTTCTTCTCGCATTTCGCCGAATCTACCAAATGAATAATAAATAAAGATGGATGTATATTTCTATATCGGTTTAGACTCGTTCACATTGGTGAAGTTTGTCACGTCAAACTAAATCATAAAGCTTAAAGGTGCATTCACAAATGAAAATTAGGTTTAGATTTATGGTTTATACTTTAGATTTAAAGACTTTGGCCGCATATTATGTAATGACTCCATTCACACTTCAGAATGTAGGGTCCATAAATCAAAATCATAAAGCTAAACATTGCAAAGTCCAAACTTTAGGTTTATGATTTAGTTTGACGTCACAAACTTCACCAATGAGAACGAGTCTGAAATGATATAGAAATATACATCCATCTTTATTTAGTATTCACTTGGTGGATTCGGCATTTTAAACAAATGCGAGAAGAACATGGAGACTGTCATAAATTAATTGCTGAAATATAACCAATAATGCCAAGGGAATAACAGCTTCACGGCGCACGGGTATCTGTTAAGTACTGCTGTACAGATATTTTAATCTTGTTTTTGAAGCATATACATGGATGTCTGTATATACCAAAATTAAATTACAGTTAATTTAAACTTACATTTATGAATGACATACTAAAACCTAAACAAAAACCATAAACCTAATTTTAATTTGTGAATGCACCTTAAGTTTGGACCTTGCAATGTTTAGCTTTATGATTTGGATGTAGGATGTAGGATGTTGGTACTTTTATTTACAAAAAAGAATTTTTTAATGTTTAATTCCTTTTACTGAACAGATTAGATATTTTGGAGGTAAATTAAATTATTTACTAACATATCACATTTTCTGATGACCGTAAATGAATAAACATTATGTTCGTATTGAAAATTTGGTGACCAGAATTTAGTATTTCTTATACGACTGCAAATACACGGAAAACAGTGCGATTGGTGCGAACTTGTCTTTTGTAGTTAAACTGTTACCTATATACGCAAACGCTTATTTTTATAGCGAGACTCTCGTGCGAGAACGAGACGAAACTCAAAAAAATGTGCGAGAACGAGAGCGAGATCGAGATTACAGATCCGAAAACGAGACGAGATCGACATTTTATATTTCTCATCTCGTCTCGCCTCGCGTGCATCACTACTCATCTGTGGTCGTGCGGTCAAAGTGCTCGCCTGGCAATTCTAGGTTGCTCTTGTGGAACAGAGATCGAATCCAACACGAGTCAGTTTTTAATAAAAATCGACACACTCAGATGAGTACGAGTGGCAGCAGAGGTCACTTTCAGCTAGTCTGCATGTAGCGAGGGTGCCAACGAAGGCATTAAAAATGTCTTTGTAAAATTGTATATGTATGTAAACTGTGTAACAGCAATGTAATGAAATTTATTTGTTGCACAAAGTATCTTAAACAGAAGTTATTACATTGTAAATTTTGAGCCAAAAATTGAGATTGCGAAACAAAGTTACTAAAAAATTCGTTGCTTCCGTGTTCTATCGCTCGATAAGCATTTTATTTGTGTAATACTTGACTTTATGTATGTACAGGATGTCCCATTTTCGATGTTTTTTTAAGGTATCTCGGGTAATATTAAAGATAAACCAAACAGTTTGCACATTCCAGGGTCAACTTTACGAGAAAAGTTTAATAGTCACCACATGGAATTTCGATCTTCTTTTGTTTCTGAGCTACAGGCAAAAACTCGTTTTTCGCTCATTTCCAAAATATCTCATATCTTATTTATTATAAAAGTTAGAGAAAAAATGTTTTTACAAAAATTTTGCGGTTCTTTAAGTAGATTAAAATGGCGTAATTAGATTTTTTGAAAACTTAATGATTCTCGAGATATAACACAAAGTTATGATTTTTTAAATGTGAACCTATATTGAAAATAGTCTCATCGGTTTGCTTATTTTATAAGTTTTTCAATGATATATAACAAGTCTACATTTTTTATGTTAAACATGACTAAAAGATAAATTATTAATTTTTAGGGTGAAAAAATTGAAAATTATTAAGAAACAAATGAAAGAAATAAATTAAAAATCATCAATTGTTTATTTCTAATATTATTTGTTTCAGTTTTACTCATTTTTTCAACCAACCATTTTTTTCAAGGCCAACTGTAACGTCGATAAATAATAATTTGACTAACCCGAAAATAATTAGTTAAGAATAATTTTGAGAACATAATTAATAATTATAGAATCAAAATAAACAAATGATTATTTTTAATTGATTTTTTCATTTGTTTCTTTATACTTTTTAATTTTTTTCACCCCAATAAATTAATAATTTATCTTTTATTCATTTTTAAAACAAAAGAATATAGACTTGTTATATATCATTGAAAAGCTTATAAAATAAGAAAAACGACGACACTATTTTTAACATAGGTTCCCAATTAAAAAAGCAAAGGTTTGTGTGGTATCTCGACAATTATTAAATTTTCATAAAATCTAATTACGCCATTTTATTTTACCTTAAAAACAGTTGAAAATTTGTTAAAACAATTTTTCTCTATCATAATTAATAAGATATGAGAGATTTTCGAAATGAGCGAAAAACGAGTTTTTGCCTGTAGTTCAGAAACAAAAGAAGATCGAAAATTCCTGTGGTAACTGATAAACTTTTCTCGAAAAGTTGACCCTGGAATGTGCAAATTGTTTTGCTCTATCGTTAATATTACCCGAGATACCTTAAAAAAAACAACGAAAATGAGACAGCCTGTACAGACATATCTAGAAAAACAAAGATAAAAATTATTATCTTTACTGAATAAATTTTAAAATTTATCGTTTGTTGTACTTGTTTTTGTAATAACATTTGAATCTTATATAATGTAAAGGGATCGACCCTGTCCTTGCTTGTTTGTATGATGTATATTAGGGGTATGTAACCGCAAACTAAAGGTCCCCATTGTTGGTTTATAGATGCAATTGCTAAATCGTTTTACGACAAAGTGTTCTTGTAATACGCATTTTACTATAATTTTAAAATTTACTAAAAATTAGAATTTAAATACTGTAATATTTTACATTAAAGTTATAATGTGAGCGCAGTTATGATAAAGCCATCCCTGATTGTAACAATAACATTCATTTTATATTCTCTTTCATTTGCTGAGTCTTATATAATAACATAGCACAAAATATAATCGTTTCCGTAATACCCAGAAGCAAAATACTCACTCGTACTAAAGAGTATCAATTCTAAAGACAAATTAAATTTCTTTGAGAAATAATTCCGCATTTGAGCTAAGTATATCAGTGAAAGGCTTTGAGTATTAGTAACTTCAACGAAACGGACTATAGCTCATGATCTGGCTTGAACCAGCAGTCACAGATTAGTGTAGCAAGTCGTTAATACGTCATTATCGTCAGTGTACGGTGCATGAGTCTCTTGACCAGCTTTGAATGGAGCAGGATGCATGGATGCTGCGTGGTAATTGGACTTCTGCAACCGTGAAATGAGGGGCTGGACTACATTATATCTGGCAGAGTAGGTAATTGTTTCTTGGCAGTTTGCAGATTACCAATATTGAGATAGTGGCAAAAATCTTTATCACCAACACGCAAACGATATTCACTTTGCGAACTTCATTTGCTTGACACTTAATATTATCACTTGTGGTTTCAATTTGCGAACAACCTAAATAAAAGTTTGCAAATTTTGTAATAGAATTATACAAAACGGTGGTTTCAGTAAATCTAATATCAACGACAACATAACGACCTATATAAAAATTACAAAAAGTCAAATATGTGTAGGTACTGTAATAGAGTATTTCACATTTTTTTTTATGTAGGGTGAACACGAGAATTCGTGACACAAGCGTTTACCATGGGAAAAAAGTTTTTTTCATAAGATTTGTCCCACAAAACTTCTAAGGTGATTTGTATTTACAGATTTAGAGAATAAAATTCTAAATAACACATGTCAAATATAGATATTTGACAGTTAATCAAAGCTCATCTCTTGAAATAACGCATACTAAATCTGCTTTTTCCTCGTCTTTGAAATAAATTTACTCAGGCAGCAACAGCGGAAATTTAAAAAATGCGGTATTCAAAAATTCAAGAGTTTATTCTCAAAAATTGTTTTTATATTTTGCGTTTATAATGAAGTCATTACGAAACCCAATTCCGTATTCATTTCGTTTATACATTTTTGTTTTAGAAGGTTGGTACTAGATGACATTTACTTATGTTCATACATCAGAATTGACATGAACTACCAAATAATTGAATAAATGTCAATCCAATTTTACAAACTGCAACATTACATATACATATTTTCCTAAATCAACTCGGTTTAACATAGCAGTTTTTTAAAACATATTTTAGTACCTACATAAAAACATGTCTTATAAAACTCGGTCTTTATTGTCATATTGTATAAATCACCGTATAAAGTTTTTCGGGACAGATATTTTAGAAAAACTGTTTTCCCATATTAAACACTCATGTCACGATTTCTCGTGTTCACCTGGTATATATTACTCTATCTATACAGGGTGGCGCTCGAAATCCGTTACGTAGGCATTTAACGTGGGAAAACAGTTTTTCCTTTTATTTTAGAAAAAAAATGCTAGTTGTAGAAAACGAAATTCTGCATTTGAATCTATAAACAAAGTTAATTTTGCATGCTGTATAGCGGCTGAAATTTGATATAAACATGTTGAAAATCAAGTCAAAAATAGTTATAGCCATGGAATTAAAACAAAAAGCTAACAAATGACTAAAAAAGTCTCAATATTTGACAATTAAAACATCAATCATTTATTTGTTTTTTTGTTTTAATTCCACTACTAGCACTGCTAAACTAGAATTTTCAAAATTTTCATATTTAATGGGGTATGTGACCATATTCGAATTTCAATATATATATATATATATATATATATATATATATATATATATATATATATATATATATATATGTATATGTATATATATATATATATATATATATATATATATATATATATATATATATATATATATATATATATATATATATATATATATATATATATATATATATATATATATGTCATAAAATATAGAAACTAACCACTGTAGCTTCTCATTATAATAATAAAAACTAAATATTAATTTGTAATAATCTTGTTATTAACAATTTAATGTTTTGGAGAAGGGATATATGCCGTAAGTATGTTAGAACCGTGGACGAAGACAGATAGACTGCGGGAAGGAAAGAGACAGTTATAAATCAACCTATCAGCCTCGCGTTTATGTTATGGTAGGTGTGGCAGGATGTGGCATAGTCACACCTGGCTATAACTATCTCTTTCCCTCCAAGTTTAACCGTCGTTTTTCACGCTTCTACCACTGTCACGTCACAAATCTCTTCCCCAAATTTTTAATAATTATTTTCTCGTAAAGTACGAATAATTAATCGATGTAAAAAATACGGGTATTTTATTTTTTTGTCTAGTATCGTATTATGTAAAAATAAAAATTGGATCACATACCCCATTTCTAAAGTTACTATACATAACGAATATTTTCTAAAATAACGCGGGGGCATCGCGCAAGGAAAAACTGTTTTACCATCTTGAATGACTCATTTCGCTGATTTTTTTAAAGTAATGAACTATCAAAATGACTCATTTTATGCACAGTAGTATAAATAAACAATAAAAATTTCAAAATATTTTCTACATGGGTACTTATTAATGAAAGTAAAGTAAAAAATGTATTGTTCAAAACACATTTCTTAAATAAATTTAAAACAAAAATGATTAACAAATATTTTCATTGTTTATCATTACTTAACTTTTTCCTTCCATTAAAACTAGATCTTGCCACATGTTTTATCTCCTTTTGCTCGCCACTATCCCTTAATGTCTTCCTCTCTTTATCGGATGTGCTTTATTTAAGTGAGTAAATTTTCCAACGTAGATATAAAAAAATTAAGAACTTCATTCTGGCCTAAATCTTTTTTGGTACTTTATTTCTCTACCATTTACTCTCTTAAAAAAATCGAAATAATGCATACAAAGAACTATTTTTTATCTCGTATTATATTTACTATATAAAACTTTATATGGACAATATTAATTAAGATACATATATTGCAATAATTCTTTTGCTGCAATTCGAACTATTGAGCGTGTCTATTGTAAATCAATACGATAAAATTATATTAGTACCGATATTCACTTGAATTAAACCTTTTCGTTTTATTAGACCAAATACGGGCCTATTCTATATATATCAAGTTCATTTTAACCGGAATATTAAAAAATGACCAACGAAAATGTTAACAATGAGTTGATAATTTTTAATGAAACTGAGATTCGAAAGCAAGACTTTTTGATGTGTACTTGAGTACATTTTTTATATAAACGTTCCGACAAAAGTTTTGGATTTAGAAATTTGTTGTTTGAATACAGAAATAAGAATGCTTTGGAATCCACTAAAAGTTGTAGGTTCACAATATACACTATTTAAATGCAACGAGTGTAAAGAAACAAATAGAACTTTTGTCTCATGTTCTTTGAAGAAGAAAAGGGCAGTTTTGTACACTGGATAACAAAACAAAATTTGAATGAGCTTGAAAAGTACTAGACGTATTTCTAAATATAATATAGAAAAATACATATAATATATTTTAGTTGAAATCTTCACTAAACTGCACAAAAATCGTCAATAAAACTCAGAAATCTACACTAAGTAATCCATTATAATGACGATATCCTGCAAATGTAGTGTTAGCAACCTTATGATAATTATTTTCCATGTAAAATAATTTGGGTAGGTGTACGACGTACGTACACAATAGTAAATTTGTACGTAAAAAGACAAAAAATATGTGCAAGATACACATAATTTTGATTATTCATTACGAAAACTTCATAAGTTCAACATAAGTTCGTTTGTTTGATTGGCAGCAACTGAAAGATTTGTCAACATAACCTATAAAAATAAATATTCCTTTCATTTTCACAAAATTTTGATTTCAAATCAAATTTAATTTGCACGTAGCACTGATGTTCATTTTTATCACTAATATTGTTTATTTTCTCCGGCCCTACGGTCTCGGTAACTAAATGCCACATTCGTGATAAAAAGTAGAACTTCGGTACCTTGATACATAAAAAACTATTATCATTAAAAATAGAATGTTTGTTTTAATATATCCACACTTTAATTTTCTAAGGCCCACTTTTACAATTGATGGATAAACTATGGTATAGCTATCGGAGGTATAACTTTATCCTAGTAATTATACCTTCGACAAACAAGACTGTCTTTTGCAATGCATATTTATCTATCAGATAGTTATATCAAGAATTACGTTAAATCACTTTAGGTTGGTACTGTCACAATAAAATTATCTTCTTGTAAGACTATTTTATTGTTATTATTATTTCTACGTTCTAGTTTGCATTTTTCACGATGTTATGATGTAAATGATATTTTTGATTTTGACAGTGATGATGAAATACTTGATTGACATCTGTCAAACGTATGAATAATAACACATCGTTTGTGTTTACGTGGTATCCATAAGAACAAGGGATAAAGTTATCCGAGGTTTATACAACCGATTTCCATGGGATAAGAAATACTGGTGTTTATTCTATCTCAGGTTTATCCGAGGTTTCTAAAATACAATTTTCAATTTTATACCTGGTATAGCGTTATACGAGGTTTATCTAATGATTGTAAAAGTGGCCCTAACTAAAATTAATTTTGAAATAAAATTTATTATTATTTAAATAATGCACAAATTGTTAAGTAATACACAAGTTCCCAGGTCAGTGTCAGCGTATCACTTTTGATAAAAAGAAATAATGATTTTTATTTTAGCGCGGAAACTCAGGCTAGTATTAGCAAACTGTGTCTTCGTGTGGTCATTCATCCAAATGTTTATCGTACTTTGATCTCATAATGCATGTTTTATAAGGCAACGGAAACAAGATTATTAATAAATAATTGTTTTGTTGTGATACTATATGATTATTAAAGAATGCATAATTTATTGCATTTTATTTAATAATAACTTAGAAAAACATGCAACGTCTTGCACAAAATAACATATAAAAAATAGGAATTTACGATCTGTCTTTGAAATGGATTAAAATCGAGATTTTATTTACTTATTAGATAGATAATTTTATTCTGAATTCGGTGATCTAATTTATGATTTTAATGATTAAAATATATGGCTACAATAAAAGTGCCACGAATGGAAAAAATGAATACATGTTATTTCTTCTACACAGAATTAAAGTGCCTTAACAGAAAGAATTAAATATTTTGTTCTTTTATACGATCATAAATGTCAACGCATACAGAATATTCACATATTTCTTTCATGGCATTCTAATTCTATGTAAAAAATTAACACGTTTTCATTTTTTTCATTCGTGGCACTCTTATTATATGTAGCTATATTTTAATCAAATTAATATAAAATTTTATATGCATTTTTCTCAAAAAAAAAATGTTATGTATGGGTATAAAAGTATTATATCATTGAAATCATAATAAAATTCTCTGTGGAATAAATGAATAAAAAATATATAGTTATATTTAAAATAACAAAGTTGGTCTCCACAGTTTGTGAACCACTGGTTGAAAAAATAATTTTATGCTCATTAAAATAGTCTTGTAAAATAGAAATTGTTTGCAAATTTAACCGACCTCGGAGCTCTTATAGTTCACGAGATAGTAATAGTGGACTAAATAAAATGAAAATCTTTTATATAATCATAAATAAATAAAATAAATGTATCATCACGGCATATTACCAATTGCTGTGTGTGCCAATCTGCTTTGTACGCAGATATCAGTAATGATGATGACATATTTGTACCGTGCGAGTGTTTACCAGGCGTCACCTCACGAGCACTTATTGCTGACGTGGAGAGTGTACCACAGGGGTCAATTTAGTGCCATTTAAAATTCGAAATATTTGGCGTCGTTCGAGATCGAACCCGGTTCCCCAGATTCGCGACCAGACACTCAGGCACTCGGCTACGAGACCCCATATAATAATCACGGCATTTGACCTATTGCTGGGTGTGCTGTTCTGCTTTGTATACAGATTTCGGTAATTATGACATATTCGTCTCACGGACACTCATTCCTGGCGTAGAGTGCAGCACAGAGGTCAATTTTGTGCCATTTAAAATTCGAAATAATTTTGGCATCTATCGGGAACGAATCCAGGTCCATAGATTCGCAACTAGATACTCAGGCACAATATAATGAAAGCACATTTATAGAATGAAGATTGCACAGAGTACATTTTATATTTTGATTATTCTGCTTCTTGCACTAATTTCGAATTTCATTATCGATTTGGTAAGTTCAGAAGTTTATGTCCTCCGCTGACGATACTTTATAAAGACGTACAAAGATAAAATCATGAAGAAAACGTTTGAGTTTAGAACAAATTTCATTACAAGTCGAGTTTTTTTTATTACGAATAAAAAAGTAAAAAAGTGTGACCACGGAGCATAAACGAAGTAATTCCATGTTGGTGGGGTTAAGTTTCACATATCGCAGCGCTGTTCGTTGTTCGTGTTTAATAGAGGCAGCTCTGTCGAATGCCAAATGTGAAGTTTGGTCATTCGTTTATCGTAAGGCACTACCTAGTGCTCAGATTCTGTACCCAGCAGCACAGTGATTCTCAAACTGGTAGCTACAGACTCTAACAAAGAGCATAACTGTTTATTTTTTAATCCAATGTTAAAACTGATAAACATGATTTTTCTACAATTGGAGTAAACAGCTATTAGACCGGGGGCTAGTGCTATGTGAAAAGTGTATCATGGTATTCCAAATACTGACCCTTAGTACTCAATTCAAATACCCTGGCGAACGATTTGCTGTCTTCCCCGGAAAAAAGACGATCTACCGAGCTGTGGGTGATGGCCCAAAACTGTTTAAAAAAATGATACTTTAGAATCTGTATATTTTCTGTATGGGACCTGCATAAAATGACATTATGTATATGTAAATGGTAGCCGACAATAAATGCCAGCCATTTTCGATTGTTGCAGGGGGGTGCTAAAGCGTTTTATTGCTGTGAATTTTACTTATCAGAAATTGTCCATACCATTCCATCCGGGCATTAGTCAACGGACAATTTTTACTCTAAGGGCCGGTATTTCCATCTCCAGATAAAGTTCAGGATAACTATCCGTCAGATAAATGATATAATATCGCATCGAAGTAAAGGCATAAATGATGGATATTATATTGAACGTCATTTCTTGATGCGATATTGTTAATTTATCCGACAGATAAGTTATCCAGAACTTTATCCGAAGATGGAAATATCGGTCCGAAAAGAAACAATAAAATGTATGTCCGATATAGAATACCTAGATTCGAAAACATTTTTAAACAAATTTTGGTCATGTCCCTCCATGACCCACAGCTGGGTAGATCATCTTTTTTTTTCGGGGAAGACAGCAAATGGTTTTCCAGGGTATTTAAAGTGAGCATCAAGAGTCAGTATTTGGAATAACATGATACAATTTTCTTGTAGCACTAACTCCCGGTCTATTCTCAACGTAAGAATGGCATTGACGTACGTTATTGAAGTAATTTCTTTTTAGCATACATGTTATAGAATCAGTTCACAAGGCGACGTATGTTGTAACTGTTCAGGAAATAATTTGGAATTATAAACATAGTTCATATACATTGGTGTGTATTTTAACATTTTTGTGTCTCGTGTAGATTTACGTGATTTATCAAATTGGCACAAAACAATATTTTGTTCGAGTAGTACTAATTGAAAACTTTACAATTACATTGATATTCTACTTCTTTAAACACAAAAAAAACTAGAAATGCTTATAAGTATCAACTTACTGCCAGCCTTTTTTTATTTCTCAACTAGTCTCGTATAGGACTAACCAGCAATTTTATTTTAACCTAAATTTTCTAAATATAATGCATTTCTAAAAATAGATCTCGTAGTATTTTTCCGTTATTAATACTTCAATACTTTTTTGTTGTGTTTAACACTTAACACTTTTAAGGTACATTCACAAATGAAAATTAGGTTTAGATTTATGGTTTATACTTTAGATTTAAAGACTTTGGCCGCATATTATGTAATGACTCCATTCACACTTCAGAATTTAGTGTCTCTAAATCCAGATCATAAAGCCAAACATTGCAAGGTCCAAACTTTAGGTTTATGATTTAGTTTGACGTGATAAACTTCATCAATGAGAACGAGTCTGAAACGATATAGATATATACATTCATCTTTATGTAGTATTCACTTGGTGGAATAGAACATAGAACTGTCAAAATTTAATTGCTGAAATATAACCAATAATGCCAAGCGAATGACAGTTTCACGGCGCACTGGTACCTATAAATTATTGCTCTACCGATCTTGTTTTTGAAGCATTTACATAGATGTCAGTACAATCAAAACTAAATTAGAGTTAAATTAAACTTGCATTTATGAATGACTTATTTAAATCTAAACCTTAAAGGTACATTCACAAATGAAAATTAGGTTTATATTTATGGTTTATACTTTAGGTTTAAAGACTGTGGCCGCATATTAGGTAATGACTCCAATCACACTTCAGAATTTAGGGTCTCTAAATTCAAATCATAAAGCTAAACATGATTTAGTTTGACGTCACAAACTTCACCAATAAGAAGGAGTCTGAAATGATATAGATATATACACCCATCTTTATTTATTATCTACTTGGAGGATTCGGCTTTTTAAACAAATGCGAGAAGAACAAGGAGTCTGTCATAACTTAATTTAAGTACTGCTCTACCGATATTTTAATCTTGTTTATGAAGCATTTACATAGATGTCTGTACATATCAAAACTAATTTTCAGGTAATTTAAACTTACATTTATGAATGACTTAAGGTGCATTCACAAATGAAAATTAGGTTTATGATTTTTGTTTAGGTTTAAGTAAGTCATTCATAAATGTAAGTTTAATATATCTGAAAATTAGTTTTGATATGTACAGACATCTGTGTAAATGCTTCAAAAACAAGATTAAAATATCGGTAGAGCAGTATTCAACAAGACACCTGTGACAGTTTCCATGTTCTTCTCGCATTTGTTTAAAAAGCCGAATCCACCAAATGGATACTAAATAAATATGGGTGTATATATCATTTCAGACTCGTTCTCATTGGTGAAGTTTGTGACGTCAAATTAAATCATAAACCTAAAGTTTGGACTTTGCAATGTTTAGCTTTATGATTTGGATTTAGAGACCCTAAATTCTGAAGTGTGAATGGAGTCATTACATTATATGCGGCCAAAGTCTTTAAATCTAAAGTATAAACCATAAATCTAAACCTAATTTTCATTTGTGAATGCACCTTTACTTAAACCTAAACAAAAACCATAAACCTAAGTCTTATTTGTGAATGCACCTTACTCTGCATTTACACTAATTTCACTACACTTTACACCAATTCATGTCTTTTTTTTTCTTTTTAGTCTTCTTATTATGTTAGTGTTTTTCAATAATTGAGTAGTCTCTTTATTTATGTGATACTGAAATCTAATTTCATGTTTGCGAGCATTTCTTTGTAGCTATGTAATCGATGCAACACTAAGGTCTCTATGAATATCGCTATTTCTGGCATACCATGGGGCATTAACAATATTCCGGAGTAACTTGTTCTGGAAGTTTTGAATAATTTTGATATTGATTGCTCTAGTGCATCCCCAAATTTGTGAACCTTAGCTCGATACCGGCAGTAGGATTTGTCTCTAATGTCTATATAATAACAATTTATTATGTACTGACAATTGGAAATTTCGTTGTGAAGCCAACACATTTAATTATATTTAATGTTCGATTCCTCCCTTTTCTTTTTTACATGCGTTTTCCAGGGCAATTTTGCATTCAGAGCAAACCTAGTCCCAGTCTTTATGACGTGTTTGTTATTATTTTTTTATAAATAACATAAAAATTTAAAAATTAGTAATGTACATTATTTACATCATGAAATATTTAAATCAATTTCATGTAAACTATGAATATTAATAAAAATGTTATTTTCGCATTAATTGTATTATAATCTCCATCATAGCCTTGAGAGTCTGTAATGTGTGTTATTAGTAGCAGCCGAATATGATATTTGAAATCATGATACCTCTGCTTATTAAACAAACGTGATTAGTGATGCACGCGAGGCGAGACGAGACGAGAAATATAAAATATCGATCTCGTCTCGTTTTCGGATCTGTAATCGCGATCTCGCTCTCGCTCTCGTTCTCGCACATTTTTTTGAGTGTCATCCCGTTCTCGCACGAGAGTCTCGCTATAAAAATAAGCGCTTGCGCACTACGTATTTACGTAACTATTTAACTACAAGAGACAAGTTCGCACCAATAGCACCGTCTTCCATGTATTTGCAGTCGTATAACTATAATAAAGAGACAAAACACTAAATTCTGGTCACCTAATTATTTCAATACGAACATAATGTTTATTCATTTACGGTCACCAGAAAATGTCATAAGTTAGTACATAATTTAATTTACTTCTAAAATATCCAATTTATAATTAAATTGTGATCTCTGAACTATTTCAATATGAACACATTCTGTCATCAGTAAAACGAATTAAACATTAAAAAAAATATTTTTTGTAACTAAAAGTACCTACACTTTTTCATTAAATATATGCCACTATTTAAGTAAGATTAAGTCATAAAAACCGCCACACTGGTAACCCGCTGGCAATCAATCACTCCGCTTCGCTCCCTGTTGGCTCCCATCGACGCTTAATATAACATCCTTTACTTTGCAGGAGCGACATGAGTTTTATTAATCGTGGTTTTAACTGGGGTGAATTAAGGGATGAAATATTAGCGAAAACAAGTTCTATTGGATGCAATACCGATTTTGTCTTTATTTTTACATTTTCTCTCTCAGAGACCGATACTAATCGACTCTAAATAGACTCAAAAAATATTGTGAATTCATATAATTTTCACATTTACGTGTTCTACGCATGAATTAGCGTTGACTTTACTTCTTGTACGGTGCATTTTTCATTGAATTTATGAATCAAAGCTGTAAAGTTACAAATACTTTTTATTGCGAGATTCTCGCAAGATATCTCGCTTCTCGCAGTTGTTATATCGATCTCGCCTCGAATTTTAAACTGCAATCTTGCTCGCGATCTCGTCTCGCATAATGCAACGAGACGAGACGAGATGCGAGAGTACTCTCGCCTCGTCGTGCATCACTAAACGTGATAAAAATTGAATTACCGAAGATCGCAGAATCACGTAACAAATTTTATTTGAATTTTATATTCTGTATCCAGGAAAAGAAATAAATAAATAAGTCTACAATATGTTCGTCGTTTTACGTAACAAATATTGTTTGAATTTTATATTCCGTTAGTTAGAAAAAATAAGCAAATCTACAATACATTAATTTTAAAACAATTTCTGATATGGTAGTATGTTCATCAGTTAGAGTTATTTGAATAATTCAACAGTTTTTTCCTAAAACAGCAAAGTCAGGATTTGTACAAATCGTTTGTTTAAAACTTTTTATCTCGAAGTCCATAAAGGATATACACAAAAAACTTCAAATAAAACTTGTGGAGAATTCTTTTATATGTTTTATACATACTACAAATCGTCAAATAATTGAGCACATATCAAATGTCTACAAACATTTTTCATTCTAGTTGTTTCACCAGTACGTGAATTGACGGAATTTGACAATATTTTATTAATTACAAATATACATGTTGTTTCATAACTTTGAGTACATAATACACACGTTAAGTGTACTTTGATATGCTGATTACGTATTCGAAAAATAAATTTTCACAAATTGTCAATCATGCATTTTTCATGCCGGTATACAGGCTGTCTATATACAAAAAATATCATCAAATTTATTATGCAAAAGTAATACATATCCTTAGTTTTTATTAGTTACTGACAAATTAATAAACTGGAATAATAAGAACGCATTTTACTTCAGAGAAAATAAAACTAACGAAAGATTACTGAAAAACTGTTGCAAAATAATAGTTGTGTTAATGAATACAAATCATTTATTCAAACAACGCATTTAGAATAGTAAAAAATAGTTAAGATATAGCTAAGCTTTTCGCTGGCTAATACTGTACGGACTGTACTCTTAAATAATAAAATTTTAAATTCTGGAATTTCTGAAATCCGGTAAATTCACCGCCCACATTTCACCGCGGAAAATTCACCGCGGGGAAAATTCACCGCACCATAATTCAGCGAGGAAAGTTCACCGTATACAATTCAACGCGGAAAGTTCAATAGAACTAGTTTTTGTTCAACCTTAAATTCCAGCCTCTGCTTCATCCCAGTTAAAATCACGATTAATGTAGTTCTTGCCGTCCCTGAAAAGTTAGGGATGTTTATATTAAGCATCGATGGGAGCCAACACGCAGCGAAGCAGATTGGTTTCTGGCGGATCGCCAGTTTAGCGTTGTATCAGATTGTTTCTTCAAAAACATTCAGTTTTTCAAAGAAAACCAGTGTTTTAGTATAACTGATTTACCTTATATTAATAAAAACAGTTTTAACGCAATAGGGGATTCCACCATTTTTGAAATATAATTTCATCTGAACGTATAAGTAAAACTAAGACTGTCGGTGAAAATCCGGTGAAAAATTCTTATTAATAAGCGAGTTATAGTCCTCCGAAATTTGAAAATATAGATGTGACGTCACGAATATAAGTTTCTATATCAAACTATTTTCTTAGTGGAGCTAAATGTTCTTGAAATATATGCTATTTTTAAATTATATTTATAAAAAATAAATGAATATTATTATACTGTACAAGTCTACATGATTTATAATAGGAAATGTATTTTAATTATTAAGTTTAATGCAAAATATTTATATTCAAATAAAAACTGTTTGAGAATTGCACTGCTGGACTAATAAGCACGCCTCCGCTATTTGAATTTCTCTACTTCTATTGGTAATAGGCTCCGTCCCTAACTGGGTATTCGTTATATATTTATAGGCCGTCTTTGAGTCGCCAATCAAAATAATATATATGGATTTCATATGAGTGACGAACTGCTACAACAAAAATCCCCTTATTTCCGAAGTATTTCAATTATGTCGTTTTATTTCTTTGTTAATATTTATTATTAAGCATATACTTTCAATATTTTTTTCTAATTTCAATTGCGCTGTAGTCCCCTATTCAGGCATTTTCTTACACAGGGTGTTTCCTTTAAAACAACCAGCGCTTTTTTGGGCGAACTAACTTAAGACAAAAATGTTTTGTACCAAAAATGATCAAGAATAAGGGGATAATGTATCAATAGTAACAAACTGAATATTTAAACAGTGGTTCTGAAACGGTAGAACAAAATTATATTTTTTTAAATGGCACCTTACATAATTTTTAGCCCTTTAAATAGAATATTATTTTCTGATTTCAACGATATAAATAAAGTATAGGGTTGTATAACAATTATTTCGAGAAAAATGGTATTAAAAACTAGAAATAATAAATAATTGGTTCACGACTAGCGTAACTAGGCAACAGACGTATCAACCTGTCTATTGCATAACCTATTGTAATATTATAACATTTTTCTCGAAATTATTGTTATACAACCCTATACCCTATTTATATCGTTGAAATCAGAAATTCTCTATCTAATAGGCTAAAAAATTATATAGGATACCATTTAAAAAATATAATTTTGTTCTGCCGTTTGAGAATCACTGGTCGAATTTTCGGTTTGTTATTATTAATAAATTAAACCCTTATTCTTGATCATTTCTTGTATATAACATTTTTTTCTAAAGTCATTAGTTCGCCCAAAAAACCGCTGGTTGTTTTAAAGGAAACAGTCTGTATATATTGTGTACGATGAATTTTCCGCGGTGAATTGTGTGCAGTGCATTTTCCCCGCGGTGAATTTACCTAGACCCGTTGGCAAAGAGTTTTTTAAAAGCAATCAACATTTTACATATTATTTGAAATTTATTGTGTTTTCTTTAAAACTAAAATAAACTAACTGAATTAGAACTAACAAAGTACCTACGTGCACGTTATTTATAGGTGGCGCAGGGCGTATTTGTATGCTAGATAAATAGTTGTTCTGTTGATGTCCGAAGTTTGAGATACACTGGTGTAGCCAATCCGAAATTACCGCTTGAGTACAGAGTACAGTCGCATAGCGCATCACGGAATCACGCGTTTAATGATTCGAAACAATAGTCGGGCCTTCGTTTACTTTAAGTGCCGTTTCTGGCGCATGTTCGACGAATTTACAAAGCACCGCTGTATACGGTCGAAGCTTGAAGCCCGACACCCGACGCCCGATGTCTTAATCCGACAGCAAATTGAGTCCCCGTCCTCGAACTGGAGCAACTAGAAAAGGACTTACTTCTAGGACTAGGAAGGAGCCGCACTAACGTCCTCTTGTCCTTGCCACTACCTCTACTTGTGTTAGTAGCAGAGCGATACAATGCACGTTTCTCTTTTCCGACTTGTCTTGCGATACATTTAAATTGCGTTTTAGATACCTTGTTATTGCTAGATAGTGATACGCGGATAAGGAAATTTTATTTTGCATTCTAGATAAGACCAAATGATGCCATGCAACGTTATTTTACACACCTATTACTCTGAATTATGAAAACTCTTTTATGATGAATAAAATTAAATTTCTCAATGAAATTGTAAAGATGGACTCTAACTTTCGACAAGAAAACGACTAGCATATGATTTCACAGATATGAGCAATCAAGTTATCCTTGCACATAAAAATACAAAAATTATCAGGATGGGAGGTATTTGGCATAAAACATGCAGGAATAAGTATCTATTTCTATTTCTACATAATGTACAGGATGTCTCATTTTCGATGTTTTTTTAAGGTATCTCGAGTAATATTAATGATAGAGCGAAACCGTTTGCACATTGCAGGGTCAACTTTTCGAGAAAAGTTTAATAGTCACCACAGGAATTTTCGATCTTCTTTTGTTTTTGAGCTACAGGCAAAAACTCGGTTTTCGCCCACTTGAAAATATATCATATCTAATTTATTATGATAGAGGAAAAATGTTTTTACAAAAATTTTACCGTTTTTTTTAAATAGAATAAAATGGCGTAAATAGATTTTTTGAAAACTTATTTTATAAGCTTTTCAATGATATACAGGGTGTAAATGAAATAAGTGCATTAAATTTGACCAGTAGTATAACTCATCGAGAGCAACAATATTTCTTAATAACTTTTTCTCGAAATCGCATATTTTTTTAGCATTTTTACCACCCCGTAAATTGACGAGTCGTTCCAAATATTTTTGTGATAATTGAATGCAGCAGCAATAGCTATGAAAAATTTTGTTTTAGCAATTGACAGTCCTGTCAATTGTTGCAATTAAATTTTGACATTAGTAATAAACTTGTTTATAAGGTAAAATTCTGTCAAAATTCGAGTACACAGACATTGTAATTACTTACCTATGGTTTATTTATTTATTTTTTACTCGTATCTGTACTACATTTTACTTGACATCACGGTTCACATAAAGACAAGTGTATTGGAGTTGCCAACGCATTTACACGGAGCGTTTCCAAATCATCACCAAATCATTCTGTTCTTAATATTCGCACATTTGTTAATCTTGTACACCTTTATCACAATACGGAGTGTCACACATGACAATTTTTAAAAAATCAACAGTTGTATCCATACCATGTGCAAAAAGTTCAATGTTTTCAGCACATAACAGACTTCAATTTTGGGAATGGCTCATAATGTTCATTTATGAGACTGAATTTACTTGGGAAGGTGTATTTATTATGCACAATACACATCTTGACAGACGAAAATGCTGTAAAAATTTTCATTAAAAAATGTTTGGGGAACAATAAATGGACGACTAATTATTGGTACTCATGTACTTCTTTTAAATGGACAAAAGTTTGTACTTACATTTTTTGAATAACGAATTTAAACTATTATGATTTGTCGACAATAAATAATCATCTCATAACCTAATAACTATGCTTTTGGTCTTCGTCTCGTTACTTCGTTTCTCCTTGTCTTCCACTATTCACGTGATTAAAAACCTGGTTCAATACACAACTTTATACTTTTGTTATCCAATATTTAAATTTATTTATTTTAAAAATTGTACTATTACGTATTAATTAATAATAATGTTATTTCCCTTGATTCGTTTATTAATGACTGTGACTGTAAGTGTAACCGATAACCGAGAATTTTTGAGCTGCTTGTATCTCACTTGAATACGGCAGCGCAGTCATTTGTGTCTTTGTTCTCCATAGGCGGGTAACGAAATATGCAACAAATCTTTAAAGAATTTTAACTCAAAATCTAAAAGACTTAGAAAAAAAAGTTATTAAGAAATATTGTTGCTCTCGTCGAGGTACATTACTGGTTAAATTTAATGCAGTTATTTCATTTACACCCTGTATAACAAGTCTACATTCTTTTGTTTTAAACATTAATAAAAGACGAATTATTAATTTATTGAGGTGAAAATATTGGAAATTATTAAGAAACAAATGAAAAATTTATTACAAATCATCATTTGTTTATTTTGATTCAAAATTATTCTTAACCAATTATTTTCAGGATAGTTAAATTACTAGTTATCGACGTTACAGTTGGCTTTGACACAATCCGAGAAAGATGGTTTAATATGCTTTTGAAGTAAATAAGTTGAAAAAATGAGTAAAACTGAAACAAATACTATTAGAATGATGATTTGTAATAGATTTTTTCATTTTTTTCTTAATAATTTAAATTTTTTTCAACCCAATAAATTAGTAATTATTTCTTATTTTTTTAAAAACAAAAGAATATAAACTTGTTATATATCATTGAAAAGCTTATAAAATAAGCAAAAAAACGAGACATTTTCAACATAGTTTCCCATTTAAAAAATCATAACTTTGTGTTATATCTAGAGAATCATTAAGTTTTCAAAAAATCTAATTACGCCATTTTAATCTACTTAAAAAACCGCAAATTTTTTGTAAAAACATTTTTTCTCTAACTTTTATAATAAATAAGATATGAGGGATTTTCAAAATGAGCGAGAAACGAGTTTCTGCCTGTAGCTCAGAAACAAAAGAAATCGAAAAACCCGAGATACCTTAAAAAAACATCGAAAATGAGACACCTGTACTGATACTGGGTGTCCAAGAAACTGATTCACGCTTTAACAAAAATATTATAACATTAGTAACATTTATATTAAATAGGGTGTTCAATTTAAAAGAAAATGGCTGCTTATTGGATTGCATTCAATTTTCTAGTAGATTTCCATGGATGTGGCACAAAGAACACTGTTCTTAATTAATTTTTATTTTATTTAAACATATCGAAATCCATGTGTGTTGTTATTGTTATGTACGAGCCCAAACTCATATTAATTGGACCGGTTACCGTTTTTAACAAAAAAATTATAAAACCTACGCAAACGGTGAGAAATATCCACAAATTTCTTTCGACTAGTTTAAAATATAGATTTTAAACTTGCAAAAACTGAATTTGTTATTCAAGTATTCCGCCATTTAATATTGGGTTACATCGCCTTTATTAGTAATACCAGCTTTAGTTCTATTAGACATTGAATCCCTAAGTCCTGCACATTTTCCTGTGAGTATTGTCCTATATGTAGATTTTACTGAATGCACTGAATTTTTACGAATAAGTTGCTTAATCTAGACTAGAAGATTAAAATACCGGTCGAACTATTATCACCAGTCATTCGGCCCATAGTTTCTTTTAAAGTTTTAAGTCTATATTTAAAGTAGCCCAAAGAATTTTGTAAAATTTCTAACCATCGTACTTATTTATTATTAAATGTCTTCCATTTTTGGAACATTTTTTTTATATTCCTGGGGTGCGTTCCAAAACAAAAATACAGAGTAAGTGGATCCCTTACTTCGAGTACGATCACGTGACCATAGATGTAGGAGGATTTGTGAACAGCTTTGAGTAAATAAAATAAGATAACCTTAAAAATATGAAAATATATTTTGGATACGACTGTCTGACTGCCAAAAATTGTGTGCACTTCCTGTTTTATCAAGACATTTTTTACAATTATTACAGGTATTACTATTATGTTTTTCATTGTCTATTTTTATAAGTTAAATAATCAGCAATTACTTCAACATATTGATAATCTTCAATAATTATTTCAAACTCGATAGGTATATGTTTCCTTGAAAAGTTTGCGTATCTCACTGGAGTATTTCGTACCCTACTAGCGTAGCAGAGTACGTAGAGTAAACTCTAGAGTGCGAACTCCAAATTTTGCAACGTTTATTCGCAATCGAAATTAAGGAGCTGATTTTCGAAACAATATGGCCGCCATACGATGGGTTTGACATATGACAGTTCACATTATTCACTGAGTTTCGTTGACTATGTATACAAACCGAGTTTAAAAATTTATTTATATGGAGGCGACAGGTTAAAATATTTAATTATTAATTACTACATTACTCACTCAAGTGTCACTTATTCAATATGGCGCTTGTACGATTGCTTTCCGTAGTACCGATTTGCGCCACTAGAGGGGAAATTTTATCTACGTTTGCGAATAACGTAAACTCTCAGAGTAAGCGCAATACTCGATACCCCAGAGTAAGGTTTTGGAACGCACCTCTGATGAAGTCGCATGTGGCATACGAAACCGGTCGATTAATAGCAATTCTCAAATTTTGTTACTAACGGTTATATTTTGATGAGGACAAAGTTATCATTTTATATGGAAAAGAAACTTGTTTTGCATTTTAGCAATATATAATTTGTCTGTATAAATTGTAATAAAATAACATAATAGTTATTAAATGAACACGGCGAAGACAATAAAAATGAATTTATTTACGCTTAATATATTAAACATTTCAATAATTCAAATTGCTATTAAATTAATACCAAAAGCGATTAAAATTTAAATGTGTTATATTATGAAAGTTTGTACAAAACATTAAAATGAAATATTAAATGAAATGATATAATTTTTATGTTTTTTATTTCATAATCTTATTTTATCAGGCGGAAACAAAATGCCTCAATTTGTCAGGTGATATTAAATTTAAAATTACATAAGCGTAGTAAGTAGTGGAAAGTAAAGCTAGTAAAATGTAGGGCTCATAAAGTACGGAAGGAAATGAGTGCAACAATGTGCTCTTCAAATCCAGGTGGAGTTTATACTCCAGTGCAGAAGAATAAATCAAATGCGTACAAGACTCTGTGCAATCCGTTCAAAATTTAATCCGAGCAGAACATTGCAAAACAACCTGGAGAACATTAGATAAAATCAAGTGTGGAATCTGGAGTCGACTAGACTACTATTTGGTGACTACAGACTTCTGACTTCGTCCTGTAGATATTCGTCCCACAGTGAAGAACGTAACCTAGTGTATTATTCTATGAATTCCGTACAAATTTTTATTTGGACATACTTAAAATTCCAATAATCGATTATTTATTTATTTAGCTTATGGCAGTATATACAGGATGTAAATCGAAAAGTGGAACATTGCGTTTAACATAGGAAATTAATTTTTCTTTGCGCAAACGTTACCTCATTATTTTATGCAAAAATACTTCAAATAAAAGTTATAGAGATTTAAATTCTCTATCTAAATCATGTGAAACGATTATTTTACCTCTTCATATAAAGGTAAAAAATAATTATAAAGTTATAGTTTGTATAATTTTTTTGTCTAGGCAACCATGGTTTTATGACAAAAAATAAACAAATGCGTTGTTTTACTCTCAATTAGAACTAAAACATTTTACCTTTTTGAGTTTTGTGTTTATTTTTTGTAATAAATCTATGGCTGCCTAGACAAAAAGCTCATAAACACTGTAACTTTACAATTAATTTTTACGTTTATATTAAGAGCTAAAATAATCGTTTCACATGATTTAGACGCAAAATTTAAATCTCTATAACTTTTATAACACGTATTTTTGTATAAAATAATTAGATAACGTTTGCGCAAAGAAAAATTGATTTCTCATGTTAAACGCCTATGTTCCACTTTTCGATTAACACGCTGTACATACAAAACTATTATAAATGCAATTATATAACGCCAGTTAAAAAACATTAATTAATTTGAAAAAAAAAATCATGACGGAGATGTTACAGCTCAAGGTCATGTGTTGAATCCAGAGAATAGCCTCTGGGGTGAGTGTAATAAAATTAATAATGTCACCAAAGAAAGCTCTAGATAAACAATCATAAACGTTATTTACTCTAATGTAACCTAAATCATTTTGGGTATTTTAGAAACCCTAGGTACTTTGTAAAAACTGTAAGAATTTTACAATATGAAGATTTCATTGATACTAAAAGAAATATATTTTTAAAATTTATTTTTCACGGTTTGTAATCCGTAAAACCAAATTTGAAATTTTATAAATATTGCTCATTACTAGTGGCAGCCATGAAATTGTAATAAAATTACAAATAAATGCATAATGTTTGAACTGTCAGAATAATGCCATTGAATTATTTTGCCAAAACCAAAACACAATAAATTGTAATATAATAATTACGAAATCTCTTTTTATAACACAATTAAAATAAATTAGATTCTAACCTTATAAACTATTTTTTGATAGTTTGACATTATGCATTTATCAGGGCTGCCAGCAAAAAGTATAACCAAAATAGTTAAAAAAAGTGACCATTTTTTTTTAAAAAGTGACTAAAAAGTGACCAAATCTTACGTGTCTAAAAGGGAGTCTATATTTAATAATAATTTTTATTTGAAATAATGAAGTTTCGTTTTTATAAAATTTAAACCTAACATTCTCATATTACAAAAAATAATATAATTACAATCATAGTTTTAGAACAAATACCGGTATACCGAGTGTCGCTCGAAGTCCTTTACAAAGGAGTTTAACATGAGAAAAGTTTTTTTAAATATTATCCGTTCCGAAAAAGTTTATGCTGTATAGGACATGAAGATTTAGAGACTAATTTTAAATTTATGTGTGCCAAAATTTTTAAATTATGCTTTTGGTGCCCGAGTAAATATAATTTAAAGACGTGGTGAAAATGGATTTAGTATGTGATTACTGCAAAAATGAACTTCGAGTAAACTGTCAACTACAGTAACATGTCACAAATAAAAATAACGCATACTATACTCTGTTTTAAGTAACGAAACAATTTTGACAGATAGATTCTTGTGATTCTATTGGTTGCTATGAGCTGTAGTCAAGCGCGGTTTACGCAAATACAATTCAAATATTGTCAATTATAATTTCATTCTTTGTAAATACTGTGCGTCATTTTTTGTTTATTAAGTTTTACCAGACTATTTCCCTGTATTTATTCTCTTACGGTTTTGCGTAATTGGCGCTTCTTTTTAAACATCGAAAATGTTTCGTGTAAAACATACTCCTAAACCACGCCCCTATTAACTGTCAAAATTCTTTTGTTATTTCAAACAGAGTATACGTAAATCCGTTTTTACCACGTCTTTAAATTAAGTGTACTTTGTCTTGCTCACTAAAATTCAGTATTGTATTTTTTGAAGTGTAAATCACTACATAAAGTTAGAAAAAATAAATAAATAAAATAAAATTTTATAAAAAGTGAGTAAAAGAGACTTAGAGTAAATAATAGTGACAAATAGTGACCAAACTCCAAAAAGGTGACTTTAGTTAAAAAAGTGATTCACTGGCAGCCCTGATTTATTTACAATTTTGTTTCTATTTCATGGCTGTCATTACAAATGAGCAATATTTAAAAAAAATCCCGGGTTATAAAATGTACAAAATAAAATCTTATTAGTGATTTAAATATAAAATTTTATTATCTACGACATTTATTTGAAACATTTTTGTCTAAAATTAAAAGGTAAGTAACTACAGCAAAATGCAAACATTAACATTGTATTTCTATAACAGATTTCAAGTATAAAGGTATATAGATGTATAAAGATGTACAGATTTGTAGTGAAAGAAAAAAGTGAAGAGAGAAACTAGTCGCGTATATATGTATGTACAGAGTAGTAGGTTGTAGGTAGCCACAAAATCGCAGAATCGAATGATGATTGCAATGAAATTGCAACTCCATGAGCAGTAGAATGTAGTACACATCCACATCCCATATTCCCGTATGGGGCAGTTATCAAACATCGGATCGGTTTTGTTGCAAATCGATGCCGTTATGCTCGCTTGCATACTGGAGAAGTAAAGCGCTCTTTCCATTTCATCCATTCTCATCTTCAATGGATAATGCAATTGCAAACAATTTTATAACTCCGCCATCGAAATCAACAAATTGTTTTATATTAAAATTCCTATTTTGTTAATCCGGATAACGGGTACTTGGACATTTTATTTTTAATCGGATGCCGGTAACACTCGACCGGATACCCGGCTATTTTTATGCAAATGAATATCTGTACACCACATATTTCCAAATAAAATATATTGATGTTTATACATACTATACTCTAAAAAATTTGCGGTGTAAAGTTAAATTGTGTAATTGGTAACAATATATTGTGTTAACTTAACCCATTTTATTGTGTTCTTCTAACACTCTTCGGTTTGGTAAATTAAAAATGTGTTAAATTTTTAACGGAGTAAAAGACTTTTATACAGTGTTGCAATTTGTGCATATTACGTAAATTTATAATATTTATTTTATGTTAGTTTTATTTATGTTTCATTTTACTTGTTTATTAACTTTGTAATTTCCATATTTGCCATCTATCAGGTATTAACTCTGATTTACATAGTAAAAAAAATATATTTTACTTGTAATTTTGCAACACTGTAAAGCTTACTTCTAAAAGTGTCATTAGTCGTGGTAAAATGTACTCCATAGATATTTTACTTTACTCAATTAGTGGGTTAGTATTACGTTTCACTCCGTTGGTATTATATTTTACTCTATTTATTGGTAACTCCTAACTCCGAGTAGGTGATATTTACTTAGTTTTTAATACGTAGTTCGAAACGAGGTTTGTAGGTAGTGTGTGAAAGAAAACGCTTAGTATTGTTATGAAATACGAGTACAACTACTACACATCTTTGGAATACGATAATGAAAATATGACATCATGGGTAAATAACATTCAATGATAGTAATAATCTTGAAGAATTCTTTTAAAATAAATTTATTCGTAGAAACACTATCCCCCACTGGATCGTGAAATAAGAGATACCTACAGTAACCATAAATTTTGAAGATCTTTCAGATTTTATATATGTGTCAACCTCAAGCAGCACATCAACTTTATCAAATACCAGTACGTCAAGTTTCGGAAGTCTTTTTGAATTAGGATTAATGGAAATTGTACCTACCTGCACCACTCCAGGAAAAGGTGTTATAAGAAACTTCACAGTGATAGTTATGTTGTTTTAAAATATCATATTGTAATTCCATAGATAAATTACTAATAAACATACTTATGTCAAAATTACTCTGTTGGAGGTGTTTAATTTGCTCCATTTTATGTAAAATTATTAATCCAATTAGTGTTACTTTTCTATGTTGAAATTACACTATTGATAGTGTTAAATTTACACCATTTCGATTAAATTATTAATCCGTTTGGTGTTATTTTCCTGTGTAAAAGTGCTAAAGTTACTTCGTAGATAATGTTGGATTTACTCCTACTGTTGAGTTAAAATAAAACCACAAAAGGTGTTAACCATTACTCAAAATTAGCTCGACATCTGTGTTGATTTTTTTTACTCCAGCAAAAGTGTTATACTTAACACCAAAATCTGTGTAAACCTATATAGAATTCTGATGGTAATAAAAATGAGTAAAAATTAACACCGAATTTCTTAGAGTGATGTTGGTAGTACTGTATTGTGCGCAGGTTTAGTATGTAACTTGAAAACAAGAAGTCAAGGTTTTAGATAATCAGTTAATTTTGACTTCTTGTATTTTAGTAACTCAAAGAAATAGGATCTATGTTTACATGACATTTTTTACTCAAAATAATATGTAGAACAAATTGTTAAATTTTGTTACATTAGTCCTGAAATTAAAAATTGCTAATATGACTGTTTTTTGTCATCTCGACAACCATGTATTTTATCGAATGTCAAAGTATGTATAAAGTAAAAGACAAGTTCGCACCAATTGTTCCGTCTTCCGTGTATTTACAGTCGTATAACTATAATAAAGCGACGAAACACTAAATTCTAGTCACCAAATTATTTCAATACGAACATCTGTTAATACATTCTGTCATCAGTAAAACTAATTAAACATTAAAAAAATATTTTTTGTAACTAAAAGTTTCTACACTTTATCATTAACTATATGCCACTATTTAAGTACGATTTACTCATAAAAAAGCGCTACACTCTGAACCCGCTGACAACCAATCACTCCACTTCACTCCGTGTTGGCTCCTATCGACGCTTAATATAAGATCCTATACTTTTCAGGGACGACAAGAATTTTATTAACCGTAGTTTTAACTGGGATGAATTAGGGGCTGAAATGTTGGAGAAAAACTAATTATATTAGATGCAAAACCGATTTAGTCTTTATTTTGCATTTCCTCGCTCTGCGACCGAAATCATTCGACTCTAGATAGACTCAAAAAAATATATTCAATTCATATAATTTTTACATTCACTTGTTCTATGCATGCACGAATTACCGTTGACTCCACTCCCTGTACGGTGCATTTTTCATTGAATTTATGAATCAAAGTTATAAAGTTACAAATAATATTTATTGCGAGACTCTCGCGAGAATCTAGCGAGATTTCTCGCTTCTCGAAGTTGTTATATCGATCTCGCCTCGAATTTTAAATTGCAATCTCGGTCTCGTTCTCGTTTCGCATAATGCAACGATACGAGATGCGAGAGTACTCTCGCCTCGTCGTGCATCACTACCTGCATCTAATTAATTGTTAAGTTGAAATAAACGTTGCAGTAAACAGTGTATTTGCGTTTCACTAGACTCAATAATTGTTGCATCTAGTTTCTGCTTTTGACATATAAATACAATTAAGATATCAGTAGATAACAACCATGATCAAAACATGTTATCTGCTTCATACAGTATACAGCATACTATCATTCATAAATAAAGTGATTTATGATATTTTGTAAACATTCTACAATTATGCACAAACAGGAATGGTCGATCCACCCAACATTCCAACTGTGCACTATCCTTGTAGCCTGTACTCTATACTCTATATCGCGTATCCAGGTCCAGGATCCAGTATCCAGCAGTCTGCTGGTGCCTGCAGGAGCGTGAAATGCCCGCGTTATCAGGCGGCGCCAGAGCTACGCTACGCGGACGCCGTTCAGCGACGCCCGCACGCGTCCCCGACCTGGTATTGTCTCACTGCCCTAGCAAAGCAACTATACCAGACTAAAGTTAATGTGGAAAGATAGAAGATTTGTCATGGATTCGGCAACAGTAGATTAATCAAAACTATATCATTTTTATAATAATGTATGGGATCCCAGCAAACACAGTTTTAACATACATGTACCAGGTATGTGATATCTGAAACCTATGTAGTATATAATTTATTTACGTACTTATAACGTCATATACATATACCATGTCGGACATCTCTCAAGAGACTGTAAATGATTGTCGGTATGTCACATTGGTATTGGACCTGGTATATAACTATAACTATATACATGTTACCGTACTTATAATATATTCGTAGTGCATTGATCACGTGTCATCTATTCCAAATCTAATTGGTCTATTTATGTGACCAAGGTCTCTGTCTGTCCAAGCCAGGTGTGCAGAGGTTTAACAACGACGCATTGTAGTGTGTATACTTTAATTCTTTGATATCATGGCAAAATCGGCTTGTCATACGGTAAGTTTGTTTATGTAACTATATATTCATTATGTAGCTTATTTTCATTCTTGAACGAAAATGAAAATTTAGATAACCTGAAATAATAATTTCAAATAAAAATACTATAAAATTAGAATTTCAAATGAAAAACGTTTACACACGTTACATATTATACATTTTACGTATTGTATTAATAAATTGTATTGAACTAGTCTGAGTGAAATTTATGGGTCGATTCTGTTCACATCTGTAAGTTTTACAGATCTGTAAATCTGTAAAAAATGACAAAACACATCTGTTCTTGTTGATTAATATAAAATTATACATAAGGGTGGCAGCTTTAGGTGCGATTTTGTTCATATTTACAGATCTTGCGACTTACAGCTGTGAACAGAATCAATCCATTAAGTTGTTTTATATTTAATTTGTATTGTAATAAATATGTAATATAAGTATTGTAATAAACTACATATTTAAATATATATTATTTATAGTTAATACCTATACATTTTCCTACCATCCTTCATAATATTTAATATTTAAATTTAGGATTAGAAAGAAGTCACAGGTATAACAATTCACAATGTAAGTAGTATATTAAAATAATTACAAAGAAGTGATATACTTTTGTTATATACCATTTACGTTACCATATCTACATACATGGGATGTGATGTCTCATAGACCATGTTGTGAACCTTTGTCTATACATGTACTTTCCAGGAATGTCATTCGGTATGTAACATATAATACGAGTTATGTCTATATTACGTACTAAGGACGTAACTGTGTTTGCTGTGACGGGGTATGTGACCAAATTTTTATTTTTACATAATATGATACTAGACAAAAAATAAAATACCCGTATTTTGTTACTTCGATTAATTATTCGTATTTTACGAGAAAATAATTAAAAATTTAGGGAAGGGATTTGTGACGTGACAATGGTAGAAGCGTGAAAAAAGACGGTTAGACTGGGAGATAAAGAGATAGTTATAGCCAGATGTGACCATGCCACACCCTGCCACACCTACCACACATAAACGCGACGCTGATAGGTTGATTTATAACTGTCTCTTTCCTTCCCGCAGTCTATCTGTCTTCGTCCACGGTTCTAACATACTTACGGCATATATCCCTTCTTCAAAACATTAAATTGTTAATAACAAAATTATTACAAATTCATATTTAGTTTTTATTATTATAATGAGAAGTTACAATGGTTAGTTTTTATATTTTATGACATATATATTGAAATTCGAATATGGTCACATACTCCATTCAGTGGGTTTTATTAGCGTATTTTTAGAACTATGTTAATAGTTATTTGTGTATTAAAAGCGCAAAATGGGACATTGTCGATTGAAAGGTTGCTTTCGAAATCGACAATGTTCATTTGCGCTCGAAACACAAACAAGATTTTTTCTATAGTCGCTACAATGGAGTCCTCCGCCACAAAAAATAATAAAATGTACACTTTGTACTAACAGTACCACTCAATCGTTTTGCAGTGAAGATAGGAACGTATTCAAATATGACTTCAAGATAATATTTGGCTTTCGTTTTTACAAAAATTTAATGCCAATTTTGTAATGAATATTATAAGTTTTTGTATAATTTATTTGTGTCAAGTACATTAAACTAGTGAAGTGGAAAAGTGAATGACTTTTGCAGGTAGCAGCACAACTGTTCTCACAATTTATTTTATATTTAATTTTAATTTATCGTTATTTTCCATTCTTCTTCTACTGCTTCAATCTAATCTAAGCATTTTATACTTTCGTTTTTGTAAATAAATGCCCAATTTTATTTTCATAGCAGTGCGCAATTTTGTTTGGTTATGTAATATATCGACAGAGCAGTTATGTCAGATTGACTTGTGAAGGTGGTAAATATGTAACTACAGTGCCAATAGTGCCATTAGTTCCTGACTAAACGTTTCTATTATGAATGTAGACAAGTGACATTTCTCAACATTATATAGTTAGAAATTTGAACAGCGAGCGTTTTTTCTATTTTGTCGCTCGTGAGCGGCAAAGCGACATTTTTCATTGACAAAAGAGCGCAAATGGCTACTTTATATATAGACTGTAGAAAAAATACTTTTTCCAAAAATATACAGGCATTAGTCTGTAGTATTAACCTAGTTTGGCGCCACAAGCCCATGCGCTGTTTGCTTCGTTTTTTTTTTTTTAGTCCTTCACTAACCGAATATAATTGTGCACCATTAGCTCGTAAGATTTTTGCGCTACAAGATCAGGCTAAAGCAACACCAGCAGCTGTAAACTGTGCTATTGTTTTGAAAGAATACGGTTTAGCTAGATCACTTCTCTGCCCGAGTTTTGCGGACGGTTTACCACCGGCGTAAAGGAGAAATTTCCGGAGAAACCGCGTCCTCGTCGTCTTAGCTAATGCCGGGCGATGCATCAGGTAGGTTTGTTCCTACAGCTAGCCATATGTATTGCAGACGCATGCGCATTTTAAAAAATCATTCCAACCGACTGTTGTACAAGCCATCGGATATGTTTGTTCCTACAGACGCATACATGAACGCATCCGCGGACTGTCAGATCCATCCACTGGTCTGTGTTATGTACTATTTGTCAGCACGTGCGCGCAGCGAGGAAAATATCGAAGGTTAACCTATGATTATTTATCTATTTCATAAGTGAACATAATGAATTATTTAGAATTTTAATCTTATCCAGAATCATTGTTATCTGATTCAGAAATGGATTTGATATTTGGCCAACCTCGAATAAAGAAAACAGTAATTATTTAGGTATATAATATGATAAATAATTAATATTTGTTTCTCGATAATTTATTGACCGATATTTTTTCTGCAGAGGAAGCAGTAATTAATTATGATGATGACGAGTCCGTTGTCCGTTCCAACCATACGAAGTTTCTTACACATGCCTGAATGAGTACATGCACAAGACATGCGCACAAAAGGGTTCATGAATGCGTACATGAACGCATCCAAAAAGTCGTGTAGGAACTCAATTTAAATACCAAACTGACAATTTTTATATTAGTATATTATGCATGTATGGTTTGGACAAGAGAAATAATAATAAATTAGATTGTATATTGTATATTGCACACTTCATTTAGAGTCAAGCCGAAAACTTATACCCGTTGACCTAGTTAATTTTTTACTTTACACGAACAATTATTCCGTAAATGTTGTTTAATAGGCACTGCATGGATATGGATATGATTCATCATCAACAGTGAACGCGAGATATTCAAAATTAATATCCTCATATTTCAAGCTGTAAAAGCTGAGCTAGTACATTGCGTTGTCACTTTCGAATCTGAGATACCTTAATTTCAATTTATCTACTCGCTAGCGGATCTGATGTAAAAATACCATAATATTGTAACGTGTTTATTTATTTGGGTGAATTGTAAATATTAAACAATTATTATTTATTAAAATAAAGGTTTATTAAACTATAATTAAATATTAAAAAGGTATTAAATAATAACGATTACTAATATTAAATATTAATTTAAAAACCAATTAAGACTATAAAACTATAATTAACTAGATAACACTAACACTATTTATTTATTTAACCAATTAACACTACTATTTATTTCCACGATATTACTAATTATTTATTTCACTACGCGTTCCAATCTTAGACTGCCGGTCTGTTGCAGACTCTTGTAGACTGTTTACGCGATATTCATATCAATATATTTATGTCACTATATACTTATATCACGTTCAACTGTCCGCCTACCGACCTCCACAGCGTCTATATACTCAACTGACTCAACAGCGTCTGTATATTCAACTGCTCGGACAGAAGTCACACCTTTCACCTCACTGTCTGTCTATTTATGTAACTAACTTTCTCCTTCCACAGCCTCAGTATTACCAACTATCCGTATGCCATAATTCTTCAACACCAATGCCGAGGATCCACTCCAACTCGCCGTTACTGTCCTTGTATACCTAGCTTCCCAATACTCGACAACCCTAACGAGTATTCATTTCCACAGCTATTCCGGTATACCAGTAACTTCCCGACTCGCCGTTACTGTCCTTGTGCACTATAGCTTCCCGATACTCGTCAACACTACCGAGTATTCACATCCACAGCTATCCCAGTTAACCAGTAACTTCCCGCGTCCTCCACTCGACACTATACTGCATACGCTCACCACGATACTGCTGTGCTTCACTAAAACTATGTGAATGTCTCTATATGTCCCTCCTTGTAACTAACTAACTCCCGAGCATAGCTGCGTTCTATTTATACAGCTGCCATTAACTTCCAGAGAGCTCTAAAACGTTCGAGCGCATAATAACAATGAACACAAAAGGTTCAGGCGACCGGAAGTAATTAAACACGTCGCGGCTTGTTTGTTACGTAGCCCGACTGCTAGCGTGATTGCGTCATCGCTATACTTAGACGCTTGTTCAGCGTAGCAGCGGAGCCCGCACGTTACAAATGAAATAATTATTCAGATTCCTAAAAAATATATCCTCGCGTCAATTAAATTTAATATAAGTAAAGATAAAAGTTTTGCTGCAATTATTCCAATTAAAATGATGAGCACTAACCGTATTAGTATTAGTCGATTATAAAATTATTAATACTGATGATAATTCAAAGCAGCTATACGCACATTATACGTTATTATAAATAATACTAGTTCTATACATTTAAATATTGAGAATTTATGGAAAACAATTATCAGAAAGTAGTAATAATTTAAATAAGAAATTAGTAAATGGACTTTTTTAAATTTATAACTTTATTTCGAAGAACTTATAGAAATATTCTGCCTAGGTTGTGTCTAGGAAAACGTTAATGTGTACCTAATATGAAATGTGCAGGTACACACGAAAACATATGACGTTGCCTCTATAATTGCGTACAAAATTTTGACCATGTAAGTTAATTTATAGGCTGATATTGTATATACGTTATATAATATAACCTAACCTAACGCACTCGGCATATATAAAAATGTAATACTAATTTACAACTTCATTACGTTTTAACACCCCAACATAACCTCATTCATTTAACGTGCACGCGGAGTCAAATCTTGTAATCTAATTTTGACTTACTTCCATAATTTCCATTAACTTAAAACTTGGGGCACATACGAAGAAAACAACACATTTTCGTATTTTTTAAAATATTTATTGTACCGGGTGTCCATAGGAAATAAAATGGTAAAAACTTCATATGGCTGTAACTTCTGCCCGTTTACTACAAAAGTGTAAATACTTACAAAAATTATTCAGAATTAAAAACTTTTTTTACTTGCGTTTCGTTCGCGAGAGATAAAATAAAAGTTGTAATTTTTAGCTATTTACAGACTGCCATGGGAAATACAACAAAAATCTTAAACAGTTCCAATGTTTGAATTTGAAAATATATCATAAAGTCTTAATAATTATTCTTTTAATTCAATTAATTGATTCTTAATATAATGAAATTAATCATTATTAAAACTTTATGATATATGTCATCTGTCAACTCAAACAACATGACTGTTCAACATTTTTGTTTTATTTCTCATGGCACTGAGTAAATAGCTAAAAATTACAACTTTTATTTTGTTTCTCTCTCGTGAACTAAACGCATGTAAACAATAATTATTTTGAAGTTATTATATGCAGTTTTTAATTCTGAACATTATTTGTACTTACACTTTTGTTCTAAAATGAAAAGGAGAGAAATTAGTCATATATAAATTTTACCATTGTATTTCCTATGGTCCGAAAAAAATAAACACCAGATATATGTAGTTCCAATAAAAATACAATATTTTTTTAGGATATTTTAATAAAAAAAATGACATTTATTATGAATAAAGCTACATTCACAAATGAAAATTAAGTTTAGATATATGTTTTATACTTTAGATTTAAAGACCTTGGCCGCATATTATGTTATGACTCCATTCACACTTCAGAATTTAGTGTCTCTAAATCCAAACCATAAAGCTAAACATTGCAAGGTCCAAACTTTAGCTTTATGATTTAGTTTGACGTCACAAACTTCACCAATGAGAACGAGTCTAAAACGATATAGAAACATACATCCATCATTATTTATTATTCATTTGGTACATCCGGCCAAATGCGAGAAGAACAAGGAGACTGTAAAACTTAATTGCTGAAATATAACCAATAATTCCAAGCAAATGACAGTTTCATGGCGCACGGGTATCTATTAAGTATTGCTCTACCGATATTTTAATCTTGTTTTTGAAGCATTTACATAGATGTCAGTACAATCAAATCTATATTAGAGTTAAATTAAACTTGCATTTATAAATGACTTAAGGTGCATTCACAAATGAAAATTAGGTTTAGATTTATGCTTTATACTTTAGATTTAAAGACTTTCGCCGCATATTATGTAATGACTCCATTCACACTTCAGAATTTAGGGTCTCTAAATCCAAATTATAAAGCTAAACATTGCAAGGTCCAAATTTTAGGTTTATGATTTAGTTTGACGTCACAAACTTCACCAATGATAACGAGTCTAAAATGATATATATATATATATATATATATATATATATATATATATATATATATATATATATATATATATATACCCATCTTTATTTAGTATCCACTTGGTGGATTCGGCTTTTTAAATAAATACGAGAAGAATGTGGAGACTGTCTAACTTAATTGCTAAAATATAACTAATAATGCCAAGCGATTGACAGTTTCCCGGCGCACAGGTGTCTTGTTGAGTACTGCTCTACAGATATTTTAATCTTGTTTTTGAAGCATTTGCACAGATGTCTGTACATATCAAAACTAATTTTCAGGTAATTTAAACTTACATTTATGAATGACTTACTTAAACCTAAACAAAAACCATAAACCTAATTTTCATTTGTAAATGCACCTTTACTTAAATCTAAACAAAAACCATAAACCTAATTTTCATTTGTGAATGCACCTTAAAAGTATGTTTTGTAAAACATAAGCTTTATTTTGTTTGCGTATTTTTCAATTAAATTTTATTTATGATGCCAAGCAAATGAATATGTATAAATATAAAAAAATATTATTCCACATTTAAAAAAAATATTAAAGTAAATAAAAATTAATTGTAGCGTTAAATATCTCTTCATAATATTTTCCTTCAAGTTTTTAAACGAAAAACTAGAGAAAATTACCACATTTTACACTACATATGTTAATTCAAACATTACCAAACTTAATTTGTTGAACGACACAATTTTTATTTTTAGTCCCATAAAAGAGTGCGGTAAATTCAATTAAATTTATTAAAACAATATAGTACAAGTCTTAATTAAGTTAACACATCTCTAACCACATAGACCGCAGTAAAAAGTCGGAGCGCTGTCGACACGGCGCGGCAGACGAGAGTACATCCTCAGGTCTGGTCCAGATGTTGGTGTCTCTTATTCTCGCATTCGCGCTGCCGGGACGCTCAGCGTCTTTACACGGCTTTATTTCGCGAGGATTCGAAAACTCAAGGAAGACACTACATACTACTTCAATTCTCTTATAATGTACAGCCTCGGAATCAGTTAGAAAAACAGATACTAACTTTCGTATTGCTTTTTATAGATGTACAGAAGTTTATTCAATTATTTTTCTCTACAAATGTTATTTTTATAATTTCCTTCTATTATACTCCTTATCAGGGCGGGGTCGGTTAAACAATTTAAAAATACATTGATATGGTTAAAAAAAACAATTGAATTTGTCATTTCAGTAATAGCTTAATTAACACTGATAAGAGTAAATACTACCAATCCTTGTTTTTATGCATATTATATGTATGGAGAAAAAAATCAACACTTATATACAGGGTGTAAATGAAATAAGTGCATTGAATTTAACAAGTAATGTAACTCGACGAGAGCAACAATATTTCTTAATAACTTTTTTTTCTGTCTTTTAGATTTTGAGTTAAAATTATTTAAAGATGTACTGCATATTTCGTTACCCGCCCATGGAGAACAAATGGCTGCTGCCGTTTTCAAGTGGGATACAAACAGCTCAAAAATTGTCGGTTATCAGTTAGACTTGCAGTCACAGTAATTAATAAACGAATCAACGGAAATAACATTTATTATTAATGAATTCGTAATAGTACAATTTTTAAAATAAAGAAATATAATTTTGGATAACAAAATTATAAAGTTGTGTATTAAACCAGGCTTTTAATCACCTGTGAATAGAGGAAGACAAGGAAGAGCAAAAGCATAGTTATTAGGTTATGAGATGATTATTTATCGTCGACAAATCATAATAGTTTAAATACGTTATTCAAAAAATGTAAGTACAAACTCTTCTGCATATAAACGAGGTACATGAGTACTAATAATTAGTCATCCATTTGTTTACGCCCAAACATTTTTTAATGAAAATTTTACAGCATTTTCGTCTGTCGAGATGTGTATTGTGCATAATAAATACACCTTCACAAGTAAATTTAGTTCTCATTAATGAACATTATGAGCCGTTCCCAAAATTGAAGGCTGTTATGTGCTGAAACCATTGAACTTTTTGCACATGATATGGATACAACTGTTGCTTTTTTAAAAATTATCATATGTGACACTCCGTATTATGATAAAGATATACAAGATTAACAAATATGCGAATATTAGGAACAGTATGATTTGGAAACGCTCCCTCTAAATGCGTTGGCAACTCTATAACAGTATCTTTATATCAACCAGAAATTAAAATTTCGTAAAGATACGAATAAATAAATAAACCATAGGTAAGTAATTACAATGTCTGTGTACTCGCTATTTGTAAACGTAAGCATTTTGACAGAATTTTACCTTATAAACAAGTATATTATTAATGTCAAAATTTAATTACAACAACTGACAGGACTGTCAATTGCTAAAGCAAAATTTTTCAGAGCTATTGCTACTGCATTCAATTATTAGAAAAATAATTGGAACGACTAGTCAATTTACGAGGTTGTAAAAATGCTAAAAAAAATTGTTATTAAGAAATATTGTTGCTCTCGACGAGTTATATTACTGGTTAAATTTAATGTACTTATTTCATTTACACCCTGTATGATGAGTTTTTTTTTTTTTTGTTATCTGAAAGTTTTAATTTTTGACCAAGTTCGGTTTTTGTAAAAAAATCCTCAATTAATAATATTGTAATTAAATTTTGGCTTTCATAAAACGTAAATTTTTCATGCTAATAATAATATTTGATATTAATAATACGGTCCATAAAATGAATAGCGTTTCTGCCTTTCAAATATATAAAACCGGCACTAGTCCTTATTTTTTTTTTACAAATATTGGTAATATTTTGAACATTATACTAGATAAAATTTTGTGTTTACTCCAAAAAAGTTTTAATTTCAAAAATCAGAATGCAATCCAAATTGTTACATTCGTTATATTTTTAGATAATTCTATTTTTATTTATTTATTTATTTTTTATTTATTTATTTTGAGGGAACAATACAGTCTAAGACCAAAAACAGTTCCATGTATACATAAAAAGGTTATTAAAAAGTATATAAAGACATTTGTACAGACATAATTAATAACGTAATAGAAACGTAAATGTGCGATATCAAAAAATATCACGAAATTCACCAATCAGTAAGTTACGCAGTTGATTCAATGTCGAGTGAAAAATATCAAGGTGTTGAAATTTGTCGTTATAAGTCTGCATCACTCTACTGATAGGAGAATTTTTGAGCAAGTTAGTTTTACATGTAGGTAAACAGATTTTTTGACCTAGTATTCTTAGCTGAAACATACAAATTGAAAAAATGAACGAAAAGTTCATTGTCAATCGTACTACGAATTGTTTTATACAAAAATATGATGTCATTAATAGCTCTTCTGTTCTCCAATGATATTGAATTTAGTTGATGTAATATTTGGTGATAATTAGTATAATCAATATTAAACCTTCTGCACAGAATGACAATGAACTTTTTTTGAACCGATTCTATTAGTTTCACATGCACATCATAAAATGGATTCCATATACAAGTCATATATTCCAGTTGTTTAAGATAATGGTTTTGAATTTATTTAAAGATAAAATACTCCTAATAAATACCATAATCTGTCTCGTACACATATGTTCAAGTATTTAATATACCAGTATTATGTGCATATATATTACACAGTTAAGAAGTTTGTAATAGGAAGCTATAAGTATATGACTAATACAGTAATGCGATTAACATTACTAAACTTGCCAGGTGTGTCGGATATTTTGTAAGATAGTTCTCGTTCAAAAAGGTATAGATATTTACATTCAGCATTATTATATTTTCCCTTCAAAAGTATTTGCATATCTACATTTATTTTTTGCTAGCCCCGGGCTTCAAGTGTAGTTAATTCTATTCTGCTTTCTAAGGTCTTTTGTCCAATTTAGAATCTTTTATTTATTTACTTGCCTTAAAATGGTTTTCTAAGTGCAAGTTAAATATGAAAATTTATTTCTTTTATTGTGCCAATTAGCCAATGCTTTCTTCTGATTAATTAAATGTAAAACTGTTGTACCATACTTTCAAATTAAGTTCAATAGTAGTTTTAGATTTTTTTACGAATAATGAATGAGTAAATTATTTAAAATAAAAAACATTTTCAAGAAGGTGTGTTATAAATCATGTGTAAAACAATTATAATTATAGAAGATTAATTTATTTTTTAGCAAAACAATTAATCCAAGTTATACAAAAATTATTTGGAATACTAGAAAAAATAATAGAATATTTAGATTTTAGGTAATACTTCCAAAATTAAATTATTTAAATTTGGGCTAACACTAAGGTTGGTGAAATTTTTCCAAGCAAAAAATTCTCGTTCGTTTTTTGTTAAAAATACACACGAGTTTAAAAAACTATAAAAAATTCAATTAATGCAAAGTAATCACAGTTTATTAGATATGAGTAAATAGATAACTGAATATACGCTGAGGTTTTCGATACTGAAATCTGTAAATATTTAAGCTAAGATATTTACAATAAAAATTAATCTTACAATTTAATAAATTTAAATACAAAATTGTATATTATGAACAATTTATTTAATTTTCATGTTTACCCGATATTAACATATTGAAAAATAATAATAAAAATTTAATAAAATTTAAAATCTCAATATTACCCAATAAAATAAATAAAAAAAAACAATAAAACACACTGAGCTGTTTTTTTAAAGAAAACCCTTTGTTTTTGCCAGCGGCTAAAACCATAGTAATAAATGAAAAATAATTTAAAAAGATTGCCAAATATTTTTTTGTATAGATATAAGCTGAAAATTATATTTTCAGAGATATGCTATTACTATTTTAGTTTACGCCACAAACACATACTCATGAAAAATCCGCTTAACTTTTCAGATATCGTTGGGGTATGTTACCAAATTTCTATTTTTACGTCGTATGATAATAAACAAAAAAATAAAATATCCGCATTATTTTAAATTTATTAATTATTCGTACTTTACGAGAAAATAATTATTAAAAATTTGGGGAAGGGATATGTGACGTGAGCATGGTATAATGGTGGAAGAGAAGGGTTGACTGAAGGGAACGAGATAGTTATAGTCATGCCACACCTACTGCAATAAAATCGCGTCGCTGATCGGCTGATCTATTCGTGATTCAAGAAAAATGCTCGCAAGCTAGCGGCCAACTCATGAAGCTCTTAAAAATTACGTTACAATGCGACCAGCATGTAATATGGCCGATGTTACTATGACATACAGAGTGTCTCACAACTCGCGCCCCAGACGAAACTGACACTTACCGACGACATAGGTTGCCAACAAATAGAAGAAAATAATTTGCGGTTGCTTGCATAACGAAGTTACAAGACTTTTTAATTCACCAATCCCGGATGGATATCTTGAGGTGTGATGATATTATTACAAAATAAAACTGGTTGCTAGGTTTTAAAAATACTACTAGTGAGTTACAAAATTTGTTTGACTTACTGTAATTTTGATACTTTAGAGATGACTTTTCACTGTCAACAAATTTAGGTTAGCAAGATTTCTATTCGGAAAACGTTCCGAATAGACTCGTGCTGCCTCTCTAACGTTACGTCCACATTCTCCGAAAATTATAATCATTTCTAAGTATACATGGTAAGAATTTGCCTTCTTTATTCACCTTGTCAAATTTAATTTGACACTGACATTTTAAAGTCGCCCACACATTTTAAAGAAGATTTGATTTGTATAAAACCCTAGAAACGTAAAATTACGGCAAACACGCGTTAAAGGTGCAGGTCTCTGATTGGTCAATTTTAAGACGTCTTTTCTCGAATATCTTTTAAGCTAGACTTTTTTTTCTTCGAAATTACACATCCGAGTGCAGTCTCGTGTTTCCTCATTCGCTCTGGGGTGCGAGTTGTGAGACAGCCTGTATAAGCGACAATTTGAGTAATTCTACTATAAAAGTTAAAAAGTATTCACAAAGCAAAAATTATTTTTTTTAACTCCTTCAACGAATTTTTTTCCACATGTGTCCGGAATTAATGATTTCTTCTCCCTCACTATAATTTCGGGACTCAACCGTAACACAAAAATTTCTTTAAATTCACTTTCATCGTATATAACAAAATAATAAACTCTCTTGAACATATCTGTTCACACACACAAGTAGGTTAGTTTTTAGTTCATCTGTCACTTGGCTAGACCACATTGTGACGTCACAAAATATGGCAAAACTAACTTGAATTGCGAATACCTGTCTTTTTCCTTCCCGCAGTTTATCTGTCGTCTTCCTCGATTCTAACATGCTTACGGCATATATCCCTTCTCCAAAACATTAAATTGCTAATAACAATATTATTACAAATTAATGTTTAGTTTTTATTATTATAATGAGAAGCTATAGTGATTAGTTTTTATATTTTAGGACTTATATATTGAAATTCAAATATGATCACATACCCTATTGCGATCGCCTTTTTATTTTGAGAATTTATTAACAGGAAACAGGAAACTGAACTGAATCAAATTAAGGTGGTATATTGGGAAACTAATTTATCTAAAATTTGCTACAGAGTAGGTGTAATTAGAGTTACATTTGAAGTATATAAAACCGACGTCGCGATATTTTTACTTTTTGTTGTGGTGTTGATTTTTATTGGTCTTCTAAGCGAACTACAGGCAATAATTTTGTGTAGAGCAAAGGACATTTCACCGCGTGGGCTTTCGGCGACGCGGTACAAGTACAACGTCTGGTCGACATCGACGCTAGCGTCGCCAGCCGCGGTGACGTCACAGGCTACATTGTGAAGATAGAAGTTTAATGCGGATATACGAAACAAGTGCAGTGGACTATGAAAAGCAATGATACCCGTAAAAGTAACTGAATTCGTGACTCAGATATAAATGTACAGTCGGCGAGATTTCGACTTGACACGGAGACTTCGTGAATGAATTCTATAAGAAGGATCAAATGAATTTTCATATAGCGCGTCGGGGTGGCCCTGGCCAGCCATAGCCAACCACCGTATGACGTCACGCACGCTGCTTGCTGCTTCCACCGCTGACTTGGATTCTCGGATTGTTTTAAGATTTACGGATTTCCCCTGTAAGCCACACGTCACGACTTTTTATTTATATTTTATTTTTGACACATCACGGTTTCACTAACTGCTCACATATACAGCTTTTTACTTCGGCTCAGTAAAGACCCGTGAAAATTGTGAATTCCTGCAAAAATACACGTTTTGTTGACCGCATTAAATCTGTTTTGACAACGTTTATTTCTCTTCATTTAACTCTTTCAGTGAATTCATATTTATGTAAATATAATTCATATATGTTTGCGACTATGTTGAGAATGAAAACTAATATTAAATACCTAGATATTTGTTGATACATAGATTTTATGTATAAAACTTTATGAATAAATTTTTGAAATTGAATAATATATAATTTAAATTTGAAAATTATTGTTAGTTTTCATTTCGTAAAAATGCGCAGATATGAATAAAAATAAAACAATGTTTATATGTAAGTTATTTCAATAAATATAAATGCGAGGTCTGTTAGAAAAGTATCCAACCTTATTTTTTGCGAAGACTTGATGGATTTGAATCAAGCGCGCTTGCATGAGCCGACCTTGAACCTTCGTGCGCATGTGTGAATTTTTTCCCGCCTGTCGATAGCATCTGTTGCTGGCAAGCAGCATTTGAGTGAGACAGTGTGTAGTGCTCTCGTCTGTTTTTCATTGCGAGGAAAATGACGGAATGACTGAAGCAGCGCTATTGATCAAATTTTGCCTAAAATTGGGCGACAGCCAGGTGGAAACCATTCGGAAGATTCAAACGGCTTTAGGTGACGATTCTATGGGCATCACACAGATTAAGAAGTGGTACAACCGGTTTAAAGACGGCCGCACATCGGTGGACAGCGAGCCACGCTCCGGTCGGCCATCAACATGCCGAAATGACCAGGTCATTGCCAAAGTGAACGCTGTGGTGATGCGGGATGTACTCCGTCGTCTACGTGATGCTGTGCGGCGCAAGAGATCAAAAGGAAATTGGAGCCTCCAGCACATTCCTCGCACTTGATTCAGAGTTTTTTGGGGAAGAACAAGATTCCTGTGGTTCAACAGGCTCCTTACTCTCCTGATATGCCCCCCTGCGACTTTTGGCTGTTCCCCAAACTCAAGAGGTCATTGAAAGGAACGCAATTTCAGACAAGAGAGGACATTATGGGTGCAACGACAGCCGAGCTAAACTCCATTCCGAAAGAGACTTTCTCGGGATGCTTCCAACAATGGCAGCACCGCTGGGAGAAGTGTGTGTAGTCCCAAGGAGACTACTTTGAAGGTGATTAGGTTTCCAACGCTTCAGGTATGCCAGTTTTTTTCCCCGGCCAAAGGTCAAATACTTTTTACCCATCATAAGGTGTTTCAAATTAATTATCGCAAATTTCGATAATAATAGTTCTAACGGAGGCACTGGTTCAAATTATAGATAGGTAAATTAAGTTGTCGCCCCCACATCAAATTTTTTTTTTAAATTTTATAATTTTAATCCGTCTTTGTATAAAACGCCTATTTATTTTCGTAATGAATAGTTAAATATTTTCGCTTGCAATTTTCGTAAATATTCCGTAACGTAACCTAAACTATTTTATTTAGAGAAATAGAGAATAGTTGAATACCGATAATTTTACAATTTAGCGCAAAAAAATATTATTTTGATGCATATAAGCGCATTAACACGGGTGTGTACAAATGTAGTTACCTTTGAAATGCAGATATTCTTTTATAGTGTTCCAGCGCTTAGTTAACGAGCGCTTTAAATAGCTCCACAAATAAACCAAAATCCTTATTATCAAAAATTATGATTTGTTGAAATAAAAATTGTTATAAGGCTAAAACTGTGCGTCAGAAGACATTATGTGTATATGATCTTTTTATATCATTTTTTATATGTAGAAGGACCTATAGTTGTTAAAGTAGTGGTCATCTATTTCTTAACATTATATATTTTTTATTATAATAGTAAACTACGCTATATTACATTATTTCCTTCGAAAAGGTTAACACAGCACAATATGAAAAATAATAGAAAAAATTTATTTGGCTTAATACAAAACGAGTTATGGATTCAATATGGGTAATTTACTTTTCATATTTGAGCCATAACGGTTAAAAATTCGAGTACGTATCTGCGTTAAAATCCTTTGGGCTTTAATAGCGTACGTTTGTATCATACATACGAGATGTTAAAGAAAAGTCTGGTCTGCAGCTTTGCGGTAAAAAAAGTGATGAAAATTAGGGAATTTTATATGCTGTCACGATGCGCATATAAATGCCGCTCATTTATAGATCGAAAAAAATAAACTTGTCATTGCTTTACACGGTACGTGTTTCGAGTTAAATTATCACTCCATCAAAATGAAAAATTTAATGGCACTAGCTTTAGTCTTTTTTGCCACTAAGAATTTCATTTAAAATTAAATTAAGTGTTAATTATATAAAATACATATAAAGGAAGTTTTACAATTTATGCACCAAAAGTTAACGGGACATATAATTTGATATAATCAGAGCTGGGCAAAGTACCGGAAAGTCGTACTTGAAGTACAAGTACTTTTTTAGTTTCTAAAGTACTTGAAAGTACTAGGTACTCGAAAAAGTACTTGTAAATTTGGGTACAAGTACTTTTTCAGATAATTGATATTTTTGTGATTATGGACCTTAAAAGGTTATTATTAACAAAAATTTCAATATGCGATATTTATTTAGTTGTTTAAAACAAGAGTTCCTCGCTGGCACTGCCGTATCATGTAACGATCTTATGACGTAAAATTGACGTCCTATGATCGCCAAGCGATACGAGAAGATGTACCGAGATGTTAAAATGACGTCATTGTTAGGTCATGCGATCGCCGGGCGATACGAAAAGCTGTAGGTACCGAGATGTTAAAATGACGTCATTTTTACGTCATGCGATCGCCGGGCGATACGGAAAAGTCCCAGCACTTTAGTTAGGTAATACAAACATTATATGTATATGCAGTATGCAGATTAGAATTAATTAATTTATGCCAAAAAAATTACAAATTTATCTTTACTTTGATATTATCGCCGAAAATATATTTATTAACGAAATTCACATGATTATGTACTACAAGAATAACAACACACCACTGCAAAAGAAACACCGACAAACAAACAATTCTCATAACATTGTTAAATTTTAAATTATTCATCGGACTTCAAGTACATTTAAAGTAATTCAAGTATTTAAAAATACTTCAAGTACTTTTCATTGTACTTCAAGTATTTTTCCAGGTATTACGTACCAAGTGCATGTGAATGTACTTACTTTCTCAAGTACAAAGTACTATAAATAGAAAGTACTTGCAAGATAAAGTACTTTTCTTGCAAGTATTGCCCAGCTATAAATATAATGATTCTATTACAAAAAGATTTTACACTTATTTTAGCGAATATTTTCCTACAACCGTGCGTAAAGTACTCTTAGAGTTTAGAAAGAGTCACTTTTCAAGCACTGGTACCTGAAATGTAAATAGGCGTTGCTAGGCAACATATATATTTGGTTAATTTATCTGTCAAGTAGATCAATAAGTAAATAATAATAAAAGCAATAAAATGCATTAAGAAATATGATTGTACCTACTCTATAAATGAACAAATGTAATAATTTTTATTAACAGATTGAGTACTAACCTAATTCTTAAGAGTATTAACATTTTTTTGATATAATAAGTACCAACCTAACCTGATTTTTAATATCAATTTAAATGTACAACTTGTACAATTTTGAAAATCTAATCCACCTGTATCTCTGATTCTTTGGAATATTTAAGTGACATTTTGCTCATTATTATACCTGGTATTATGAGAAACAGCACTAACAATCAGACCTTAGCGCAAAGCTTAGCGTAGATGGCAGCATATGGATATTCTCCCATGTACGTATTACAATGTGCAGACTTTTGTAAGAATACACAGATATTATTGTGTGTAATCGTGACTTTTCATGGTTGTGGCACATTATATAAACACAAAATATAGAATAATGTACAATAGATGCAATAAAGCAAACGTTTTTAACATTACGTAGTCTACATTTATTATTTTTATTTTAATTCATAGTTATGTTTGACGCTCGTTTGACGTTTCAAAGTCTTTTGAAGGTTAAAGTAAACTAGCCCAGTAGCGAACCTATCGGGAGAAATATTGTGCTAAGGCTCTCATTTTTAAGATGTATTTTTTTAAAATTAATTTTTATTAATATTTCTGTTGTCGGAAAAATGTTGTATACAACACGTAACTTTACACACTTGTTGCATAAATAACGATATTGTAATAGAATCGGTATATCATCAAATTGTATTACCCGTTAACGTTTGGTACATAAGATGTAAAATATGTTGTATAAGCTGTACGTAAAAATGATGTTAGATTTAAATAGTTTATGTCGCTAAAATATAAAATAATTTGAGTAACAGTACGGAAATTATGACAAAACTTGTACATCCGAGTAAAATAGCGAAATTGGAGAAAAATTTAGTACAAAACTTTGTTGGGTAGGTAATATATTCTTTTCGTTTGTCTACTTTATCAGAGTAGATTGAAATCTATGTACGAGTCGCATGCAACTTATCTTCAGATGCAAAATATCATGTTTCTACTGAAACAGCTTCAATAATATCGAAGTAGATTCGTCTTATGTAAAACATACAATATATCGGTAAAAACATGTCTGCACTTTACGTTGTTTTCCTTACTTTTTTTCTTCGGTGAATTTTTTTGTTTACCACTCGACAAATACTTTAAAGAACACAAATGTAGAAATGATGGAGTACAAGATTACAGCAATAAAATGGAATATTTTTACCGGCTTACAACTCACGAATAAAATAAGAGATTTGGGGAAGGTACACGAAATATTTACGTCTCAAATTGTTTATTTCATCATATGCCAACGGTTATTCTACTACTAAGGAAATATTTAAAACGTGTAAAATGCAAAGTTGTACATAATTAAAAGATACATTCAAAACTATTTTACATTTATTATTGTGTTTTCAGAATTAAAACTGTTTTCACATTTTTCATTGTTTTTGGTTTTTTTAACAAATTTAAAAATAAATTTAAATTTTCTGTTAGTTAGTAGTAATAATAACTTTGATGTTGCGAATTAAAAAAAAACGATATGCATTTCTTCGTAATTTTGTTTAAATTCCATGGCTATCACTACAAATAAGCATCACTACAATAAGCAATATTAATAAAAAAACTATGTTACCCAATTAAACATTTAAAACAATACTTATCTGTTTCTCAACTATTAACAGTTTATTATGCTAAAGCCGAATCTATCCTCAGGTACAGTGTCATTTTTTGGGGTGCTTCTACTCTTTCCAAAAACGTTTGCGTAAGTCAGAAGAGAGTGCTTCGATGTATTATGAATTTAAAAAGGCAGGAAACGCGCAGAAATATTTTTGTTAAGTACAAAATCTTAACTTTGACTGGTCTTTTTTATATATGAAACTTATTTACACATATTCCAAAATAAAATAGCTATTTGTCTATTAAGAGCGCAAAATGGGACATTGTCGATTGAGAGGTTGTTGACGCGCGACGCAGGAGCGCGGCATTCTCTCGAAATCGACAATGTCCATTTGCGCTCGAAACACACACAAGAGTTTTTCTACAGTCCTTCACCATAAAAATAATAAGAAAATGTACATTTTGTACTTACAGTACTACTCAACAGTTTTGCAGTGAAGATAGGAACGTATTCAAATATGACTTCAAGATATTGTTTTGGCTTTCGTTTTTACAAAAAATTAATGGCAATTTTATAATGAATATTATAAGTTTTGTATAATTTATTTGTTTCAAGTACATTAAACTAGTGCAGTGGAAAAGTGGATGCCCACTGGGAGCGTTCACGCCAAACTTTTGTAGGTGGCAGCACAACTGTTCACACAATTTATTTTATATTTAATTTTAATTTATCGTTACTTTCCATTCTTCTTCAGCTATAGCTTCAATCTAATCTAAGCATTTTATACTTTCTTTTTTGTAAATTCCATATTTTATTTTCACAGCAGTGCGGCATTTTGTTTGGTAATGTAATATACCGACAGAGCAGTTATATGTCAGATTGACTTGTGAAGGTGGTAAATGTGAAACTACAGAGTCATTTGTTCCTGAGTAAACGTTTCTATTAAGAATGTAGACAAGTGGCATTTCTCAACATTGTATAGTAAGAAATTTGGATGGCGAGCGTTTTTCTACTCTGTCGCGCATGAGCGGCAAAGTGACATTTTGCGTTGACAAAAGAGAGCGCAAATGGCTACTTTGTATATAGACTGTAGAAAAACAATTTTACTAAAAATATAGATGTTCAGAATTTCGATACAAGCAGGAAAAATGAATAGATTAAAAATAAGTAGTTTATCCCCAAATACTCTAGGAGTAAAAATTTACAATCATTTGCCCTCATTACTAACAGAATCAAAATCCATGACAACGTTTAAACAAAAACTAAAAAAAAATTCTTATAGAACAGTGGTTCTATGATCTGAATGAATATTTTAACGTTATCACAATGTAACAACTTTATATGTATATGTAAATGTAATATTAATCCCGACGCTTCCGACAAAATGTATGTACATTTTCAAAAAGAATCAATGCTTTATTATTATTATTATTATTATTATTATTATTAATTTCAAATTGGATTTTATAGCTTATTAAATATTTAAAATAAAACCAGATTAGTGATTTAGGTATAGAATTTAAGTCTCTATAACATTTATTTGAAATATTTTTGTATGGTTTTGCGCATAGAAATACTGATATCCCATGGTAAACGCCTATGGCCCGCTTTTTACGAGAAGCACTAGAAAATTAATCTACCTAGCTATAAAACAAAAGACGTACGATTTTTTTGATAATTTAGTTTTCAATATAACCTACCCCTACATCAATGCACTTGCTCCATTTCTCCTCCAGTGAACTCATACCTTTATAAAAAAATGTTTTTTTCTTAACTCAAAAAAGTTGTCGACGGCTGCTTTTAGGCCATCATCAAAGTCAAAACGGCGTCCTCTAAGATTTTTCTTTAATAGTCGAAAGAGATAAAAGTCAGACGGAGCCAAGTCCGGACTATAGGGTGGGTGGTCTATCTCAACGAAGCTGCACTCTTGCACAATTAGCCTAATTTTGGCAGCCTTGTGAACGGTCGCATTGTCATGCAGCAGAAACAATTCCCGATTGGAAAAATCGGGTCTTTTCTGGGTAATTGCTTTCCGTAAATTTTTCAACGTGTTCGCATATACGTCCGCATTTATTGTTGTCCCTTTTGCCATATATTCAATGAGAAGGATACCCCTGATATCCCAAAAAACTGTTGCCATCAATTTGCCAGCAGAGGATTGCGTCCGTGTTTTTTTGGGGGGGAGGGGACTCTTTATGAACCCACGCTTGGATTCTATTTTTGTCTCAGGATCCCAATGGTGCACCCAAGTCTCGTCGTCCGTCACAATTTGTGCCAAAAAGTCAGAATCGTTGGTCAAAGTTTTCAAATGACTCTCCGAAATTTCCAACCTGCGCAATATTTGTTCAGGTGTCAACAGTCGTGGAACCCACCTGGCTGACACCTTACTCATGTTCAAATTGTTGTGCAAGATGGTTATTACGCTGGGTTCAGATATATCCAATGCCATACTAATGGTAGAGACCTTCACACGACGATCTTCGAGGACCATGGCTTCAACTTTTTGAGTCATTTCGTCATTTGTTGCCGTTTTGGGTCTTCCACTTCGGGGATCGTTTTCGATGGATTCACGTCCCCATCGAAACTGTTTAGACCAAAATTTTATTGTGTAATATGATGGTGTACCATCCCCGTAGACGGCCACCATTCTCTCACGAATTGTTTCCGGCCGATGGCCCTCTTTTAATTTATAAAACTGCGATACTCTAATTTTAAGTTACTCATATATCCTCACAATTCACTTTATAAATTGGAAACTAATTATCACAATAAACATAAATTTTGCAGATAAGGTTAGAATACATGCCACTATTTGACAAATTATGCTTGTGCGTTTCAATTGTTTTTTTCATAGCTAGGTAGATTACTTTTCTAGTGCCCCTCGTAATTAACACCCTGTATATGTATTGTATTAATGTTAATTAATATTTATTTTACTTAGTTACACTTTGAAATTAGCAATACGCTGCAATATAATAAAAAGTTAAACTTGAAAACACAAAAAATATTATACATTAATTGTTTATAACTTTGCATGATGTTGTCATGTTTCTGAACGTATAGAATAGTACAATATGCATTATAAACGTGTATACAAGACTGCAAGCAAGTCTTATAACTTAGTTGTGATTTGATTGAACCTAGTCTGAAATTAGAACACAAATGTAAATTGAGAGCAGCAACAGCAGCAACAATAGAGCATCAAGTTAACGGTATAATTAAACCGAAACTAGAAATCAAAGAAAGGATAGAAAAAAACAGAGGGTTGGTGTAGCGCTCATTGAGATCAGCTTTAAGATCCTTACGCAAATACCGCCAGGATTATTTAAATTTAAACACAACAATTATTGATGTTTACATTATGTTCTCTTGGATCGTTTCACTCGACTGGTAGTGTAATTTTTGTATGATTTGCAAAAAATATTGAGAAATTTTGAAAACTGCGAAAAGACCAACATAATTTTTTAATAAATATTTTTATTTATATTGAAAGTATTAATATATACAAAGTATTTTAATAAATAAGAATCTCCAACTACTCATTAGGGAAATCATTTTAATGGTAAAGAATATAAAAATACAGCAGTTTATTTTTCTTATAATATTACGGAAAATATATATTAAAGAAAATAATAAATAGCCCATAACTACAGCTGCGCAAAATACTTTATGATTCTAATTAAAAATAAATATAAATAAGTCAATAAAAAAGTTTTTTATATACGGGATGTTTCTCGGATACGGGACACCCCGATTATTTTCTTTATTATTGAAAATACAAGAAAATCTTTTAAATAAAAGTAGTAGTAGATAAAGGGGGACATTCACTTATTGAAAAAAATAATTTTTTAAATCAGTGATTCTCAAACTATAACATAAAGTTATAAATATTTTTTTAAACGGGATGGTGCATATATTTTTAAGCCCTTTCGATAGAGTACAGTCGAACTTCAGTAAGTCGAACTTCGATAACTCGTATTTTGGATAACTCGAATCAAACTGGTTGGCAATAGCGCCAAGAGTGAGAATTATGGGTAATTTTTATTTAATAACTCGAACTTCGATTACTCGAATATCTTTATAATTCGAACGGAATATTTGGCGCCAGCTTCAATAAGTCGAATTCTGGGGGAAATCCCCTAATTACGTGATTTTGTAACAGGTGTTTTTATAACATGATGATGGAGGCAGTTCGGTTTCTGCACTACAAAAATTAAAATATATCAAACTTGCTTTTTTTCCCCTAATATGACATTTAAGTTGCAACCACATGATCAAGGTGTCATACAAAATGTAAAATGTCATTATCGCCGCAGAATTTTGAAAAAAGCTATCAAATGTTTTGAAGAAAACAAACTAACATTACATTAATGAACTGTGTTGATGATATAACCAATACATGGAATATCGACGTTAAGCCTGAGACAATTTCTAATTGTTTTAAAAAAGCCGGCTTTGGTCAGTATTTTGAGTGGGACGAAGAGAATGAAATTCCTTTGATTTTCATAAGTGAACGTATGAATGAAAAACGTGAGGAAGAAATTCAATTGTAATTGGAATATGAAGCTTGGAAAAATGTCAAAATTACACCAGAAGGTGTCACCTTAAATGATTTTATACATGTGGATGATGATACTGTTACTTCGGAGTTTCCCCACAGATGAAGATATTGTCGAGCTCTACAAATCTAAATCCGAATCTGTAGAGCTCGACAATACAGATAACAGCGAAAGTGATATGATGGAGGATGATTTGCAGCAACCACCTTCAAACGAGTTGGTTGAAAATTCGTTTAGTGTTTTGCGTTCGTATTTAAAAACCAATGTACATACAACCGATTCCCTGTATAATGGTTTAAATAACATTGAAGCTTTTTTTATTGAAAATCAAAATAAAAAATTCTCTCGTCAGTCACAAATAACTGACTTTTTACACTAAAACAATGTTTATAACTTTGATCTGTATACATATATCAATCTGTATATATCATAAGGTAAGTGATTTTGACTCGAATAAATACATACATACATAAATAAATAATATTTATACATATGCATTTTATTTAATAACCCGAAGTTTTGATAACTTTTTTTGTGGCAAGTCATGGTTTGAGTTATCGAAGTTCGACTGTATTTTTTCTGAATTCAACCATGTATACATTCTATATCCGTACATTACAAAAATATTGAGAAAAATGCAATTGAAATTTAAATAAATTTTATTTTTATAGATATTTTTCAGTAGGCTATGCAGTAAAAAAAATGACCCTAAATAAAAAAGAAATATAAATATTTGTTTATATGTATCCTTTTAAATAGCAAGAATAGGAATTATGCACTAAATAATTCAAATTGACAGATAGCAGTTTTGTTTTATATATACCATCCCATTTAAAACAATATAACGTTATGTTATACTTTGAGAACCACTGATTAAAAATTATTTTCTTCAATAAGTGAATATCCCCCTTCATCTACTACAACTTTTATTTGAATGATTTTCATCTATTTCCAATAATAAAAAATAATAATCAAATAATAAACACCATATATAAGTACTGACTTTATATTTTTACATATTATCATTTGTCGACATATTTCTGTTCAAGACAAAATGTGCTAGGTTACTAAAATAAAAATGTAGCTTGTTATTATTATTTTTATTATATGTAATTTTGTGTTCTCATTAATTAAATACTTTTATATTTAAGTACTGTTTTCAATCATTAAAATATAGATCTCCAAATAATGAACAAAAAATATTTAAACATAAGCACAAATAATGAAGAATGTGTTTTTTTTTCATATTTAGTTAAATACAGCACAAAAAACAAAAATAATTATTTTCATAATAATGGTAGTTTAAGCAGTATTCGCGTTGGAAGAGCAAGTTTTAATAAATCGTAAACTTCTTTATAATTACAAAAACTTTGAAAATCATAAACTTATGCACTTTTCTCGACCAATTAATTATTTCGCATAATCGCGTCAAGGTGAGTTTATAAGATGATTTTAATATTCAGTTTTCATGAACTAAGAATTATGAAGTTGCATTCAACAAACTTTAAATATTAATATTTAATTAAATCAGACAAAGATTAAACATATGTATATTGTAAATTTTAATATGGTGATAGAACATAGGGATAGCTATTAACAAAAAAATCCTTTATTGTTATTTTTATATGAGTATAATTTAAAAGATTTATCGCCTAAATGTCGATGTTTTGCTTTAGTATTTCATATTTAATATATTGAAGAACTAAAGATTGAAAATAGTGAACTCGTTTAATTCTTAATATACCAGTACCGGGTGTCTACTTTTTTCTGCACGTAGAACGTATGAAATTTTAATTAGCTATATCTCTTTACCTATGTATGTATAAATTTTAGAGTAAAAAAATGGAAGGATAGAAATAAAAACATAGTTGAAATGTAATGACTCATACGTTGGAGGTGGAGGGTCGTATGAGTCTAGCATGTATTTGAACATAATAAATAAGTTTATTTAAAAAAAAAGAAATTATAGCTATCCTTATTATTTTATACAAAACACTTTTTGTTGAAAAACTTTGAAACATAAAATTGACGGTTTAATCGTTTTGAATTTAAATGTTTAAATTTCTGGCGACGCGTATTTGTAGATTTTTTGACTTTACATAAAAATATAAGGTAAAGTACACTGTAGGTTTTTAAAGACGCCTTATCAAGGACGTCTTCGAATTCTATGAGTTGTATAATGCTGTCAAATTCAGTAGTGTCGTTTGCTTTGTTTGTTATAGGAAAAGCATTCAAAATTCAAAAACAAAACAACTGGTAATTTCATTAGCAAATGTGAGTCTAAATATGTGAAAAATAAAATATTGACAGTGTCAGTGTCAATAATACTAAAAATAAATAAATAAATAAATATAAATATATCATCACGGCTTATTACGCATTGCTGGGTGCGCCAATCTGCTTTGTACAGAGATATCGGTAATGATGAAATATTTGCACCGTGCGGGCGCTTAACAGACATTATTTCACAGGCACTCATTGCTGGCGTGGAGAGTGCAGCACAGGGGTCAATTTTGTGACTTTTAAAATTCGAAAGATTTGGCGTCGGACGGGATCGAACCTGGTTACCCAGATTCGCGACTTGAGACTCTGAAAATAACGCTATATGGACGGGTCATGAGTCAAGTCAATATATTCGAAATAGTGATGCACGCGAGGCGAGACGAGACGAGAAATATAAAATATCAATCTCGTTTTCGGATCTGTAATCTCGATCTCGCTCTCATTCTCGCACATTTTTTTGTGTCTCGCAAGAGTCTCGCTATAAAAATAAATAATAAATTTACGTAACTATTTAACTACAAGAGACAAGTTCGCACCAATAGCACCGTTTTCCATGTATTTGCAGTCGTATAATTATAATAAAGAGACGAAACACTAAATTCTGGTCACCAAATTATATCAATACGAACATAATGTTTATTCATTTACGGTCACAAGAAATGTGATAAGTTAGTAAATAATTTCATTTACCTCTAAAATATCCAATTTATCATCTAATTGTGATCTCTAAACTATTTCAATATGAACACATTCTGTTATCAGTAAAACGAATTAAACATTTAAAAATTATTTTATGTAACTAAAAGTACCTACACTTTTTCCTTAAATATATGCCACTATTTAAGTAAGATTAAGTCATAAAAAACCGCTACACTGGTAACCCGCTGGCAACCAATCACTCTGCTTCTCTCCCTGTTGGCTTCCATCAATGCTTAATATAACACCCTTTACTTTTCAGGGACGACAAGAATTTTATTAACCGTGGTTTTAACTAGGATGAATTAGGGGCTGAAATATTAGAGAAAACTGGTTTTTATTGGATGCAATACCGATTTTGTCTTTATTTTTGCAATTTCTCGCTCAGAGACCGATACTAATCGACTCTAAATAAAATATTGTGAATTCATTTAATTTTCACATTTACTTGTTCTATGCATGAATTAGCGTTGACTCTACTCCTTGTACGGTGCATTTTTCATTGAATTTATGAATCAAAGCTATAAAGTTACAAACACTTTTTATTACGAGATTCTCGCGAGAATCTCGCGAGATTTCTCGCTTTTCGCAGTTATTATATCGATCTCGCCTCGAATTTTAAACTGCAATCTCGCTCTCGTTCTCGTCTCGTATAATGCAACGAGACGAGACGAGATGCGAGAGTACTCCGTTTTGTCGTGCATTACTAATTCGATGTAATAAATGAAATTACGTAGCGACAGTATCGTCAACGAGCATCGTTTTTTTAAAATGACATGTCATAACATAAATATGAATTTTTGAAAGACAAGGTTATTATATTCATCCTTATAATGCGCCCTTCTTCTCAATGCAAAAATGAGAGAGATAAAGGTATGACAACATTAATTCATTCATGATACAGATTACCTTGTTTAGACATCTTTAAAAAATGCACTGTAAATAGGATCATGATATAATGAGAACCAAGAATAATATTGTGGAGAAAAATATCGATCCCGCCCTAATATCGGCGTAAGTAAACAGAAGAGTAAACAAAAAATAACATTTAACATTTAGGGCGTGGGAGTGTTAGGTAGACTGTGTTGTGCGTTGTGAAGGGCACAGTGGCACAGAAAGGCAGCATTTCCGGTTAACCGGAGCGTTAATAGAATCCAGGCGTTAATAGTAGCGGCGTGTTCCCGTTTTTGCAATAATACGTGTTCTGCTGGTCGGCTGCGGTAGTTCGCAAGGCGGTAACAAAGATGAATGGTGATAAAGACAGTGCGCGGTCTTTAAACAGAGAAATAGCCGTGCAATGGTTCGCCGTTGCTTTTCGCTTAGCTCAGAAGCTGCGGTGTCTAGAAAATTCATCACGTGGCCGCGAACGATGTTCCGTTGCTGTTGTTGTTGGTGTGCGTAAAGTAACTACACAGCCGAAGCCGAATGCCGAATGGGTAATTTAATAAGACGCTAGTCAATACTGTATAGCCATTGCTTACTGTTCGCTGCTCACTGTTCACTGCTCTCTGCCCAGGCGCAGGCTATTGGTAAATGGTAAACGAACCCCAATGCCAATGTCGATTTACTTCCTCAACTACCTCTTGCTGTCTTCGCTTCATTGACGACTATTTATTCAGCTGTCTATTCAATTCTTTATTGTGCAACCACTCGATTTAACAACTACTTCAAGGATCAAATTATTTTGATCCATTTATTCCAATTTTTCTTCAATTTATTTCCAAGCGAAACTAATTATATCTTAACGACTACGACCGTGCTTTACACAAATTTTAGATTGATTATAATTTTGAGCAGCAATTGTTACATGTATTTCGGTATGTGTAAATAATGGCATTAACTGACAGGTATTCAAGCAACCCGGGTTCGAAGCTGCCTTAAGTCAACCCTTTTTGGAATAAATATGATTGTGAATTATGTTTTAGAAAAAATAAATACCACAAACTATAGTAAATCTAATAAAATATAATATTAAACCGAGTGAGCTGAGGCAGCGTGCTTCTGCAGCGCTCGAAGCGACCTTCACCAGCTCGGTTTTTGGGGTCGTGGGTTCGATTCCCACCAGGGGCTTGGATGTTTCTGACTGTCTTATCATCTCATCTCCATCAACGCAACGCAAAAATTTTACAAAAAATGTAAGAAAAAACTGATTCACCCTCATCAAATATCAACTGTAATACTTTATAAGTTAAACACAATAAAGAATATTATTATTAATAAAAGAAAAAAGGGGTAAAGATGTATTTATATTATGAAAAAGCTGCTATTTATTGGATCAGTATTTAAATAAATGATCAGTATTAAAAGATTAGTAATTTATAATAAAAATATATTTTTCGTACCTCCGTCCAATTTGACTAGTATTACAGAACTCAAAATCGTCCAGAAATGCGCTTTTACTGACCTAGGCCGGCAAAAGGAGTTGGCATTACTGTTCTGGTGATATGTCAATTTAAGATTATTTTCAACACAAAAATTAGCAAAATGTTTACGAATTTTAGGGCTAAATCTTTAATTATTATAACTTAAATAACTAAATTTTGTCATAAAAATAATAATATGCTGTCATTACTGACATCTCGTATAGATTAATTATAAGTTACAAATTTAGGACTAGTTTGTTTTGTAACTACAAACTACAAATAACTTCACGTGATACAATTATCTATGAGTTTCCGCCATTCGCCATTAAAAAAATGCGAAAGTATATAAAATAATGTTTGTAATGTATAATTACGCATTTTAAGCTCAAATGTAAATAATAATATTTAAACGTGCAATGCAAAACCGATAAAAATATGTGTTCATTTTTTTTAGGTTATGTAACATAGAGTAATATGTAGAGAAATATACGAAGAATTTATGGAGAAGTCGGTACAAAAAATCTTGTGTATCATACGCCCAGAAACTGCGTTGCGAGATCTTGTATTTGCAGTAATAAGCTCGATCCCGCAAATGTTCAGTTTCTGGCCTAGTGATAAAAATAACTATTGCCAACCCAATATAATCTATAATTAACCTTACTTAATCTAACTAAACTAACTTCAACTAACTTAACCATAATTTAACCTAAACTAATCTAACCTATAACAATATTAATATGTACTGATCATTTATTATTTTACAAAATACTGATTTATTGATGTAAAACAATAACAAATAAATATTTATCTTTCAATTTATATATTTTAATTCAATAATGGCTGGTAAAATCCTAGGTTTTTTTAAAAAATTGTCCCAGTGGGTTTTTATTTTGGACATTTTTTGTATTGATTTTTATAAATTTAATATTATTATTTGTTTTAGTATGTTAATGTTAACATAAACATACTTTAAAGAAATGTTTAATATTAGTACCTTTTCTAAATTTATTAAATTGTAATATTAATTTTTAAAATTAATATCTTGGCTTAAATATTTACAGGCTTTAATCCGTTTGGGAAAAATTACAGTTTTTCAATAAAATTAAAAATATTTATTTAATATGCTTCTCTAATTATTTAAATCTTTTAATTTTGCAATCGTTTTCAAAAAAAGCAAGAATAAATTGAATTTAAATGTTCTGCAATGAATTTTTTTATTGATTTTTAACCCGTAAATATCAACGTCGAAAATAAAGTAGTGCAAAGGAAATAGCGAAAATTTTCCATTTTATTTCTTTAAATTCTTTATAACACGTCGATAGTGTTTTCATATTACCATAATTGCTCATTGCTTTATAAATGCAAAACTGAATTACGAGGTTGTAGTTTCTGAATACGAAGAAGTGTACTGCAACGATGATAGTTGAAAATTAATTTAAAGAACATGAAAACGTGATGTTGATTTGTTCGACGTTGTAAAAAGCAGTGGAGTGTCAGTAAAGGTAGTAAACGATGGCGATAAACGGTTTTAAAAGTAGTTTATTTTGTTTACTTCCCCTGAGGAGAAACAAGACGAAGAAAAAGAACTCTCGCGCTGAGAAATGAACACAATGATATTTCTGTTTTATTTAACTTTCGCTAAAATTGCCCAAAACCGATTTACCCCAAATAAAAAAATACAAAAGGCAATAACAATAATAATTCCGTTAACCGATGCTATATTTCAACCTTAGAGTTTATATTTATCCCTTTTTATATCCCGCCCAGTCATAACAGATTACTTAAAAAAATCTATTTTCCAGATCAGCAAATCTGCAATTAATTCAGATAATCGCCCTCCTTCTGTATAATATTGGGATATAGTATAGGGAGCAGGACGTTCGGAGCCTAGTCGAACCCCAAGCACTTTGAATTTATGATCGGAATCGAATGCCATATATCAGCGCGGTTTTACGATTTTTTTAAAGTCTTCGTAGATGCTCACACGGTCGACATAGGGACAATAACTTGCGAGTTTTCACTTCGAAACGCCCTGCCTGTTTCCGCTGCTCTTGCTCCTATGTTCATTGCGCTTAAATAGCCGAAAAATATTTAGCAACTTTCATTTTTATTACGATTACGACATTAATAAATTAGTGAATTTCAAAAAGAAAAATATGTATTACGTTTACATGCAGTTTTGAAAATGGTTTCAGTTTTCAGTCAGAATTATGCAAAACTGTTTACATGCAATTTTCAAAACAAGTTTAAAAATTGATTTGAAATCAGTTTCGGTGCATGAGCATTTAGCTGATGTGATTGACAGAGCCTCTTCACTCCAAATACTTTGTTTTGCTATTATTCCAATTATTTTTTATACTTCATACCACTACGCATTAAAACTACACAACTGTCAGTATATTTGAAGGTTAGTAACACAAAGCGACAGAAACGTTATGCTCTGTACGCATGCGCAATATTAAAACTGAATTTTAAGTGTTTACATGAGTAGTTGTGATACTAATTTTCAAGTCCAACCCATGAATTTTAGTTTTGGTTTGAGATAATTCAAAACCGTTTTGACACTGTATACGTGGCGTTTTCAAAACTAAAAACGTTTTAAAAACGGTTTCAAAACTGCATGTAAACTCAGTAATGGTATAAGCAGCAGGGTATGCTCATTCGCTTTGAATAGTTTGATGATATTGAATAATTTGGCGACCAACTTTTTAAACTAATTAAATATATATATATATATATATATATATATATATATATATATATATATATATATATATATATATATATACATATATATATATATATATATATATATATATATACATATATATATATATATATATATATATATATATATATATATATATATATATATATATATATATATATACATATATATATACATATATATATATATACATATATATACATATATATATATATACATATATATATATACATATATATATATATATATATATATATATATATATATATATATATATATATATATATATATATATATATATATATATGTATGTATGTATATCATCACGGTATATTACCCTTTGCTGGGTGTGCCAATCTGCTTTGTATACAGATTTCGGTAATGATAATGACATATTTGTACGGTGTGGACGTTCACCAGGCGTCACCTCACGGGCACTTATTGCTGGCGTGGAGAATGAACCACGGAGGTCAATTTTGTGCCATTTAAAATTTGAAATATTTGGCGTCGGTCGGGATCGAATCCGGTTCCTCAGATTCGCGACCAAACTGCTATATGACTTAACAAAAGATGAAGAATAATAATAAAAGTAAAATATAAATAAATAAAATGGATCATCCTTTATTTGCAAAATTTGATAATAAAGATATAACTGTACGAGGCCACACGAGAATACAGGCCTGAATGCTTATACCTGCTCAATGCATCACGTCAAACTATGAGGCCAGCGCGCTGGTCTAGCCCTCTAAAAACAGTCCAACTACAACAGTCAGCGCGAGTAGACGCACGGCACAGGGCAGCACGGAACGTCAAATTTCTATTGTTTTTCGTTGAAGGAAATTGCAAAAATGGTTTTAAAATGCTGTGTGGCAATGTGCAGGAGCAATTACGGTAACGCGACTAAATTGATGTACCTGACATTAGAGAAATTAGAAGCTAATCAAGTTCTCGTAATATATGGTGAATGCATATCATGCAGAACATCAAATTTATGCCAAAACATAGGGCGAAGAAGATAAAACTTTGAGAAAAGCATTATTTAAAAACAAACAAAATTTTCAAATAAATTACAATTATTTTTTAAATGTATTGCACGCCTATATGGGTTCGAAATGCCTAGTGAAGTTATCTGCAAGTAATATAATATCAGACGGGTCATAAATGACCTTGAATAGTCATCTTTCGTGAATAATACTATACTTCATATCACGTAAAAAATAGTATTGGTTTATATAGGGATATAAATTCTGAACTTTACCCTTGGCTACTGGTTTCTTTCTTCTTTCCATTTTAGAATAAGGTAGAAATACATAGTTTCGAAATTTTCTGAATAGTACCTATTTGAGTTGAGCATTTGGAGGACCCAGACACACAAAGCATACAAATACAGATTTGCAATATTAATTGTCAAGAAATAAAGATTTCTTGACAAGAAATCTTGATTCTTGATGATAATTTCTTGTCTTGTCTTAGGAAATAAAAATACTTCTTGTCTTGGTCTTGTCTTGATTTCAAGACAAGATCAAGAGTATATCTTGATTTTCGTGAAACACTACCAGCAAACAAGTTATATAAGTTAAATTGTATTTAAACTTATTAGTTATTACAATTATTAATGGTGGTGAATCGACTTTTGCCTTCGTATTTTATAACATTTCTTATGTTCACGTTGTATTGATAACAATAAGGACACTAACAAACATTCGTATCTTACCTGGGATTCGAACCCAGGATCCTTGGGTTGTTAGTCGGCTACGTTGCACACTGCACTACTGGGGTCGGTCAATAACATTATTAATAACAGAAGAAGTTCAGCTATTATTTACTTGTTAACATGTTAGTAACTTCGTTAATAAATTTTTAACTGAAAATTTGTTATTAACATTTTTGTTAATTATATTGCTATTTATAATTTGTTTGGTTAAGTTTCTTCAGATTAGAACAAAAATCTTATAAAGTGAATATTCAATACCTGCAGCAATCTTAAGAATTAAATCGATGGTTTCAAATGTCATTAAAGTGTTCTTAAATAATTAGTTCCTTTACTCAAAAACCATGTTATTAAACTGAAAGCTATTCGCCTAAAAATGATTTTGTTACATATTTTTTACAAGGAAAATATAGTTTAAGAAATAAATTTTATAAAGCTACTAGCCATGGCAGATAATATTTGTCCAGGAAAAAGCTATTTTCCTAAAATAACTATTTTCCTTCGACATAAATATTGTAGAAGACTTTCAACTCCGGTGTTACATTTTTAAAATTGTTTCATGCTTTATTTTATTTACTTGAAAATTTTTTTGTTATCATGATTATAAGTTTGACGATTCGTTGTTTATACGTATATGTGTATAATGCAGGATTGTATAAAGTCGCTTTTTGATACCGTTAAATGCAAATCTGTAAATTTCCTGAATGCGTTATCTATTTTAAAAATTTATTTGTTAAACCTTGACGATTTGTTGTTTTGGTGAAAAATCAATGTTTTATGCGACACTTTTTTATTGGGAAAGCGCTAACCATTCATCAAATTATAGTTATGGAGGGTGGCTACAGAGATAATTTTCAATCAAACCCGGAATATTATGGCTCCATATACCACATGCTATACGTATTACGGTAGTCAATGCAATAAAGTATTCACTATCACTTCCATAATAGCAAATGGCATATTTATTTAACAGGTATTTTTTATTTAATTATATCAAAATACTCAAAGTATATTTTTTATTACACATACATATTTAAAAATTATTTCAAGTAGATAAAAATACTGTCAGTATTGAAATGAAATGAAATAATGAATAATATTTGCGATGATTATATAATATTTGGGTAATTTTCTGAAATTAAAAATTTGTTTTCAAATAATCTGCATTGTGTTTGTAAGTATTTTTGACTATTATTACAGTATTATATTCTTATAATTATAAAAATAAGAAAGTAATAGAGATAAATACAAAATACGAAATAAATAAATATTGACATTTAATATCTTTTCGAGCATATTCAAAAAATCAAAAAGTACTACCTACTTATAATTTTGATCTTGATTAAAAAATATTGTTCATAAAGTCGCCATATTGTACTATTTTCCACTATTTTCTGTATTTCTTATATATATACAGCCATTCTCGTACATTTTTATTATTTTAGTAAAAACTCCAATTTTTAGGCACATTTTAATACAAAAGAAAATGAATATATGTTTCGAAATATCCTGAATTTACCAAAAACAAACAGGTTGCAACAGTACGATTTAAAATTCTGATTGCTTTCGTACTACTGGTAGATATACGGGCCAGCACGCACTTGAGCGACGCAAAGAGCGGCGAAGCGAAGCGCAGCGAAGAGAAGTTTTTTCATTCAATGTATTCTTAAGAGGCATATTTACCCCTGTGCTGAAATATGAACCGAAAATTCAAATAAATTGTTCCTGTACTAGAACTATCAACTTTTTAAAAAGTTCAACACAACCCAAACCTACTTGCGATATTAACCTACATTTAAAAATAATAATTATTGAAATCTATTAATATTTGACTTTGATTTTATGGGAAAATCGAGAAATGCTGTTTTGCCTATAAAATCAAAGTCAAATATTAATAAATTTCAATAATTATTTTTTAAAAATACAGGTTAATATCGCAAGTAAGTTTGTGTTGTGTTGAATTTTTTAAAATGTGAATAGTTCTAGTAGAGGAACAGTTTATATGAGTTTTCGCTTCATATTTCAGCACAGGGGTAAATATGCCTCTTAAGGCCAACGCGCACTTGAGCGACCGAAGTGAAGAGCGGCGTAGAGAAGTTTTTTCATTCATGTATTATTATGGGTATACGCGCACTTTGGAGCAGCGAAGAGCAGAGCAACGAGGCGACTATACATATAAGAATACATTGAATGAAAAAACCTCTCTTCGCTGCTCCTCGCTTCGCCGCTCTTCGCGTCGCCCAAGTGCGTGTCGGCGTTAAATCGTACTTTCCCATCGATTGTCTCATATTAATTTTGCTAAAAATAATACAATTCTAACTACTGACATGTCGAATAAATATAAATATGTATCATCACGGCATATTACGATATTACCTACCCATTGCTGGGTGTGCCAATCTGCTTTATTCACAGATATCGGTAATGGTAATGATTTAATCGTACCGCGCGGACGTTTACCAGGCTTCATCTCACGAGCACTCATTGGTGTCGTGGAGAGTACACCACAGAAATCTCTTTTGTGTCATTTAAAATTCGAAATAATTTTGGCGTTGGTCGGGATATTGAGCCTGGGTTCCCAGATTCGAGGCCAGCAGTGCCGACTTAAGACATTTTGCCGCCCGGGGCTAACTTTTAAAAACCGCCATCTTAACAAAGAAAAAATCATTTTTCCAAAATCATTGCCAAGAGCCAGGGGAAAAAGATAAATGGTACAAATTTTGTTTTTCATTACGCGAATTTTATAGTTTGAAACTCCATCTAATGTTTTTGGAATGATAAAGTGTATTAATCTTATTTTTAAACTCAGATTGGTCATTTCTTAAAATTATTATACTCACAGAAGGGTCAAGTTTCAACTTATGTGGGACCTAACAGAATTTCTCCGTTATTTTTGCCGGTTTACGGTTTTCGATTCAGCTCCGTTTAATGAAAGGTCTCGTGGAATAGATTATAGGTTGAAATTATGAAAGTCCATGAACTCCCATATTTTTGAAATTCAATGACAAGTTATTTTAGAATTGGTTCTGAATCGTTGGTTAATAGAACATTTCAAATGTTTACAGGAAAAATCTTCACCAGTTACACGACTTTGCAGTCGGAGCTTTTTCGCTACATCAGTCACTCTTCCAAACATTTTGCGTCGTTTGGTGGTTTTATTAATTGTGTAATTCAGTAGTTAATTTTTAGCGACTGGTTAAAAATTGTATCTAATTGTTTGTTATATTATGTCAACATAGGTACTTAATTGGTTAAATTATTAACCAGTTGCTAAAAATTAACTACTGAGTTACGGAATTTCATCAGATAGCCACTGACACCGCTCTTAGCTTAACAAATTTCTGTTCATTACGAATACTGAACAGAAATCGGCTGATCAAATTATAATTTGCGCATATCGCTGTCGAACATTCATCTTTTTATACCCTGACGCTTGGACCGTCATCCTTTTTGATCTTGTCTTACATTTTCTGAGGCCCGTATCTTAGGATTGTTACCGTTTTGTCTCCTTTACACATACCATTTAAAAGCGCCCACCTTCAATCTATAAATACCAATCATCTCATTTTGCTAGAAAATGGACATTCATCCTTTTTTTCCTAGCTCTTAAATTGGCTTTAATTAATTTTTTATTTTAAAAAAATTAAGAGCATGCTCTGCTCGGTGTACACCGCCCTTTACGTATCTACCGCCGGGGGCTATAGACCCCAAAAGCCCCCCCCCCCCATTAAGCCGGCACTTAAAGCCAGACACTTAGATCCTATCATAATTATTGAAATATTTATATTTAATATGGCAGTAGTAAAATGTAAATAAAAATAATTTCTTAAAACTACATAAGTAGCATATAAACATATTTGATTTGAGGTGACGACTGGCAAATGCCCGCAACGATATAAATATGTTATCATAACCGAAATATGCGAATAGAAACTGACTGGCACACCCAGATATGCGTGATAATAAATTTATTTATAAAGTTTTATTGGAAATCAACGAGTATTCTTTTGGCAACAAATTCCATTTTAAAATAAAAAATTTAACAATTTTGATTTATGGTGAAAACATTTAGTAAGGAATTATAATATTTAGATGTTATAAACGAGCATGTAAGTTGGCGTAACAAATATTTTTGACAAGGGACAATAAAATATTCAACAATCTCTGAATTCCGCTTTGAGGGTTCAGGCAATGTAGTGCACAGCACGGCGTAGCATACAGCACTCACCAGCGCCACTTAAACGGAGTATAATCCCACAATGTGAAAATATAAAAGAGGGAAAGCTACTCTCTAGGAGGCATCTTTCAATGCCAACCCTCCTGCGTCTGTGTCTTTCTGCCACATGTCGTTGAAATGTGACCTGCCGTAGAGACTACATTTATTGCCTGCTTGCTTGCCGTCTTCTAGTTTCCTGCACTGCTGAAACGCGCCCTGAAAATTTGCGTCGACAGTAGAAAGCACGACATTGATAAAAGAATTTCATTGTAGTGGTTTTTAAGAAACGAAAATTAATATTATGCAAAATAGTTATTTATGCAACAATTGTGTAAAGTTAGCGTTTTTTAGTCAATGCAAATATTAATAAAAAATTATATAAAAAACAAATAAATAATCTTCAAATACTGTTAAACCTGTTTCTCATAATGCTGTAAAAATGTAGCTAAATTATTCGAAGGAATCAGAGAGACAGGTGGATTAGTCTTTCAGAACTGTACATATTGTACACTTAATATTGATATTTAAAATTATGTTAAGTTTAAAGCTCATTACCTATGTTAAAAAATATTAATGCTCTTAAGAAAAAAATCTAAAAATTAATGTAGAAATTAGTCAATAAATTATAATGTAAACCAGGCTTTAATTGTACCTACTTTATTACTCAAGCGTCGGTTTTATTTATGTATAACATTGTCTTTATATATTTTTTCTACCAACAAAAATGCTAAATATTGTTTTTTTGAAAAATTTACCAGGAAACCTTGACTATAAAAACACGATTGATATATGGTATGACTAGCGAATGAAAGTTTACGTTTAAATTATTTTATGGGTGTGGTTTCTTTTGAAACCCTAGAGAAGAATAGAGTTGTACGAAATATTCAGGTATGAAATTTTTGCATGAACCCATTTAAATACTGGACTAGGACAGCACAGAAATACATTACTTTGTCTGGCTGAAAGCAGATGGCCGACTAGGGTAACTAAATATCAAAACAGGGGTGCGTTTAAAGTATTTTAAACATTTTTCGTTTATGTTGATTATAACAACATATTTTAATTAAACTATTTAGTTTGGCAATTCTATGAAATAGGATTATTTTCAATTTCCTCTAACAGTAATTCCGACTCGAGGGTTGCTTACACCTGAGACGAACGAACTAGAATTTGCGGTATTAAATTTTTTAAATACATCCCTGAATCCTGTTGCTAAGGTCATTTTAAATGCCTCCTGGTATTGAGTACAATTCTAATCTGTAACGGAATACATAAGGGTCAGTTTCCTTTAGTGATGCAGGCGAGACGAGACGAGACGAGACGAGAAATATAAAATATCGATCTCGTCTCGTTTTCGGATCTGTAATCTCGATCTCGCTCTCGTTCTCGCACATTTTTTTGGGTCTCATCGCGTTCTTGCACGAGAGTCTCGCGAGAGTATCGCTATAAAAATAAGCTCATGTGCACTACGTATTTACGTAACTGTTTAACTACAAGAGACAAGTTCGCACCAATAGCACCGTTTTCCATGTATTTGCAATCGTATATCTATAATAAAAAGACGAAACACTAAATTCTGGTCACCAAATTATTTCAATACGAACATAATGTTTATTCAATTACGGTCACCAGAAAATGTGATAAGTTAGTAAATAATTTAATTTACCTCTAAAATATCCAATTTATCATTAAATTGTGATCTCTAAACTATTTCAATACGAACATCTGTTAACACATTCTGTCATCAGTAAAACGAATTAAACATTAAAATATTATTTTTTTGTAACTAAAAGTACCTACACTTTTTCATTAAATATATGCCACTATTTTAGTAAGATTAAGTCATAAAAAAACAGCTACGCTGTTGGCTCCCATCGACGCTTAATATAACATCCTTTACTTTTCAGCGGCAACAATAATTTTATTAACCGTGGTTTTAACTGGGGTGAATTAGGGGATGAAACATTGAAGAAAACTTGATCTACTGGATGCAATACCGATCTTGTCTTTATTTTTGCATTTCCTCGCTCTGGGAACGATACTATTCGAATCGACTACATAGACTCAAAAAATATAGAGAATTCATATAATTTTCACATTTACGTATTCTATGCATGAATTAGCGATGACTCCACTCCTTGTACTGTGCATTTTTCATTGAATTTATGAATCCAAGCTATAAAGTTACAAATACTTTTTATTGCGAGAATCTCGCGAGATTTCTCGCTTCTCGCAGTTGTTATATCGATCTCGCCTCGAATTTTAAACTGCAATCTCGCTCTAGTTCTCGTCTCGTATAATGCAACGAGACGAGACGAGATGCGAGAGTACCCTCGCCTCGTCGTGCATCACTAGCTTCCTTTCAAATCAAATGTAAGGAAATGTTATCAAAAGACACCGCATCTATTAAATAATCTAAACGACAACTTTCATTTGCTAGTCATACTATAATAGGTAATGGACATACATATATTGCACTTTCATAACAATATAAACAATACATGCAGTACCTATAGGAAAAATAAATATGTACATTACAATATATAAATATTATTGCATCAAAACTCTATACGTTATGGTCAGTGTTTAAACAACATAATGCAATTTTGATTATTCAGAATTATGTTTGGCTAATCCAAATTTTAAAAAATTATGTGAATAATCGAAGGTCCACTATGGTTAATATGTAATAATATTAACTATTTTATAATAACCTCAATTTAATTTTAACAACATTCAAAATTTGAAATTATTTGCGCAATTCATGACAATTAAAAATTATTAATTTAATATTCATTAGGTATAGGTAGGTACCTATATTATTTTCTGTTTCTCTCCATGATAGTATTTTGTTAATAAACATTTTAATTATGAAATTGACAAGTGCAAATTCCATAAATAATAAGTATTTTGTCGTTCTCTAACAATTTTTGTCCTTAGAACAAATATTTCCTATTGTGCAACTGTCTTATTTATTTCATTTTTTAAACTATTATTTTAGCGTGCATTTTTTACAGATGTGCATATATTTTTTATTATTTAGTCCTCTTTTATTATCAGTGTATTTTTTAAAAATTTTATAATAAATTGGATTCTATATTTATTAGCTAAAATATTATTCAATGATTATTTATTTATTTTAAGACGAGTGAAGTTCGCATAGGATGAATTAGACTATACCTTGCCCTTCAACCCGAAGTCCATTTAACAGGCCAGCAGGACTTCATGTATACGAGCTTGCTTAATATGAAATGATGCCAGAGCTCTCTATTGTGACATTATTAACCACTTATGAGGCATTTAGCAATCGGCTTCCATGATTCGACAACGGACGTCATACATAATTGTATATTCGCCAAGGAAAAAGAAAAGTACTGGCACACATAATTGTTTCTATTTGTCCTATTTTAGAACACTTAAGTATTAATGATTTTTAATTAGGTTAAAAATGAAAAAAAATGGTTAATGAACCCATTATGTATTTCACAATGTTGCATTTGCTTTTTGAGTCACCCTCGTATAATGTTGGTGACGTTGAGGGTGTGCGTTAGCGTGGACATCCGGTGTACACGTAGATGGATGCTGTAGTAGGGACAGAAATTTTCAAATGCGAGAAATAAAAGAACTTCTGTAAATTTGGACGGGTGAAAGAAATGAATGTGTGGCAAAGGTTGATGGTTATATTATTGCATTACGAGTGTTTGTGAATTTATGAAATACTAGTGTCACGATAGAAAGATTGACACATGCTTAATATATTTTAGGATTTTAATTAAAATGTGTTCAAAGTAGTTCCCTCGGACAATAATATACACCATTATTTTCTTCTACTTTTTTAAAGCTCCCAACTAATCTTTTTTTTGGAATGCTAACAAACTAATTTCTGGGAGATTTAGAACTGCCAAAGCAGACAAATTAATTTTTGATAACTTAAAAACTGTCCAAGCTGTCGAATTATAAATCATGATACAAAAATGCTTTCTATAATTTTCTCTCAACGATTCTTTAAAAAAATGATTAACCCTCGGACGGTGTGGTGGGATATAAGATACCCCACGACTACTTAATTGATGTATAACTTTCGAAATACGCATATCAGTAGCTTCAAATAACATTGAAATGAAAATATTTACAGTAATATGATTACGCTTACTATTACGCATGTTATAACGTTTTTTTTAAGTTGTTTTGGGTATAGTATACCCCACCACACCAATGGCGTAACTTTTTGAACAAAGGCAAAAAGTAATAGTATTTTAATTTTTTGTTCTATTGATCTTTTATTTTATCATATTTAGCTGTAATTTCACCAATTTATTTGTAAAATTACTTGCGAACAAGAATAGGAAATATACTATTAGCGATATGGGAAGACGTAAGGTCAGATCCTGAGTAAATGCCGTTTTTATAACTTATATATATATATATATATATATATATATATATATATATATATATATATATATATAAATACAGGTGTTTCGTTTAAAACAACCAGCGCTTTTTTGGGCGAACTAATGACTTTAGAAAAAAACGTTATATACAAGAAATGTTCAAGAATAAGAGGCTAATTTATTAATAATAACAAACTGAAAACTCGACCAGTGGTTCTCAAATGGCAGAACAAAATTATATTTTTTTAAATGGTATCCTATATAATTTTTTAACCCATTAGATAGAGAATTTTTATCTAATTTCAACGATATAAATATGGTATAGGATTGTATAACAATTATTTCGAGAAAAATGGTATTAAAAATAATGTTATAATATTACAATTTCCAAAATAAAACATATAATCACAATGAGTTCATTGTCTTTTCATTTTATTGTAAGCAAGCTAGCAGAGTCGTAAGAATTTTTTACTTGGTGTATCTTCACACCATAACATTCCTTATATACATTTTAGGGTATCGCATACCCCACCACACTGTTCTAACTGAATTAACTTTCGCAATTTAATTTCAAATGACAACTGTTTAAAATGATATAGCAAATTTTGTTTTCCACGGCCTATCTGTTTTTCTTATTCTCAAAACATTTAGCATGGTCCTCATATGCATTCATGCATCTTTAAGTACTGTTTGGACAAAATTAGTGTAAATGTAAAAATAAATTGGTTACCCAAGAGAAGATAATATACAATATATATATATATATATATATATATATATATATATATATATATATATATATATATATATATATATATATATATATATATATATATATATATATATATATATATATATATTGGGTATACTAAACTTGTTTAACTTCATTCTACGAAAACGTAATAAAAAAACCATTTTCATTTGTAATTAATTATAAAATGTTTATTTATAAATTCAATATTATTTTAATTTCCTTATTTGACTGATATATTTTTGAATAATTTACAAGAACAATTAATAATAAATTTGATGCTAATCGGGAACATAAATATAAACAATTTTATTTTTCAAATAGTTTTCAATAATTGAGAATAAATTGTTGCTGTATTTTATTTCCGTCTACGGTAATTTGAATTTATTGAACTATCAAATGGAAATGAATAATTTTAAAAATTTTACTTTAAGTTAATCATTCTGTTCACAGGAGTTATAGGAAAATACGAAAATTATACAGATTTTACTAAATTTATTATGACAGTTTTGTATTTAAGATATATTTGGAAAACACGATTTATTACTAACTTTGTAATAATAACATATTAAAAGTAAAGGAATCCAGTGTACGTGGAAACTGTAACAGCAGTTTAAGAGTACATGGCAACATTGTTAACATACATTTTTGTAGCTGTCCTACTTAACCGCACATCGGTTATAATGTTTCATGGGCACTAAAAAAATAATAGTATTATATGCACTATTCAAGAATTTATAAAGCAGATATGCTACATTTTGTTGCAATTCCAAACATATGATGACCAGTTGAAGATTATGTTATGTTACGTATAAAATGAAATAACTATCCTATATTGTAGTATAGATGTCAACACACAAAATATATATTTATTTATTTTACGGCATTCCAATTCTACATAAAAAATAACACAAATTCATCTTTTTCATTCCTGGCACTCTTATTATAGTCATATTTGAATTAAAATTATTATAAAATAAAATTATATGCTTTTTTCTCAAAAAAAAATTGTTATATGAGGGTAATAAAATAATACGTATATCACTGAATTCAGAATTCAATTCTCTATAGCGATTAAGTAAATAAAATAGGGTCCTATTTAAAAGAAAAAAATTAGGTCCCTTAATTTGGAAACCGCTGGCACAATTTTTTTCTGGTAATATCACCAATTTTCTAATTTAAAATGCTTATTTAACCAAACTCGTAACTCTTCAAATAAAAAAGTTTCCAATAGTGAACGAGCATATTGAAACATTCTGTATACATTATAAAATAAGTTAATATAACTGTTTATGTAATTTGACATTTCACACTCTTAAGGCGCATCTACACATTTGTACTCGTGTTTCGCCTTGTTACTCGCCGAAATTCGCGAGTGGCATTCGCAAGTTCGGCCCCACAACGCGAAAGAGCATTTTCACACTCACAGAGTGTAAAGACAGATTTCGCCGCATCGCTACGAGCCTTTGATTCGTCCCCAAAAACCGCTCCCGGAGCGAGCGCTACGAGCGGCAAGGCGAGGAACGAGGCGAATGACAAATGAGTATAATACACATTTGCATTGCCACTCGGTTTGCGATTCGACTCGCCATTTCTGCGAATGTATAGATGCGTTATTAAAGAAAGATGGAACATTTATCTTTAAATAAATCCTTGATTTTTATGTTATCTATATTTTTCGAAAAAATTTACTACGGTTTTAATGAATTTTTTTTCATATTTTTATGATGTTGTCTTTTTATAATCAGTCAATTTGTAAAATAACCTCTGTGTGATTAAATTAACCAAGAAAAATTGAAACTGCTAAACTTCTCTTTTCAATAGGTACCTATTTTCCTTTAATTAACAGCATCCGGGTTGCATAGATCGTTTTTTAATCACTTACTATCATTTTAAAGGAAGATGAATGTGGACGAGTCGGTCGAAAGAAGTGAGCTTGGACAGGAATGTGTAGCGAAGAATGCTTGTTATGTAACTTTTTTTTTTAATTAAGGACGCGCGACTTATGTGGTCACTGGTCATTGTATTAGTAACTATTATTGTGGCCCGGATGCGGTATTTCGCTACCTAAAATTGGCCACTGTAATATATAAGGTTCGTTCCAACAAAAAGTTCAGAACCGTTCAGAACGTGATTCAGAACTGCTTATAGAATTCATGCGCGAACTTATAGTTCTAAAACCGACTTGGTTAGTGTTGGAACGATTTTGGCCAAAATGGTATTTATAGTATTCACTTGATTCAAAACTTGCCGCTAGTGGTTCTATAATATTTCTATTAATTCGAAAATGTTCCAAAAAAACTTGATCACTATATTCAGGCACTATTATCCGTAGGTAATTGTTATTGTTTTTCCTTATTTACATAACATAGTCCAAGAATACTCAATTAGTTTCGCTAGAAAATTCTGACAATTCGGAATAATCGCTGTCTTCCTCCATTGCTAATTTCATTAATAACAAAAACAAAATAAGCCAGGTTAGATAGCACGTCAAACTTATGCAGAAATTAAAATTCTGGTAAAATCCTGAAACTTTAAGAATTCAGTCGTTCTTGGAACACTGCACTATAAGTTCTGAATTTTTAAATTCGACTTGTCGGAACGATAAAATGGCCTTGCCGAAACTCTGTAAAGTTCTAAACGGTTCTGAACTTTTGTTGAAACAAACCTATAGTATGGTATGACTAGCGAATGACGTTTAAATTATTTTATAGCTGTGGTTTCTTTTGAAACCCTAGAGAAGAATAGAATTGTACGAAATATTCAGGTATGAAATTTTTGCATAGACCCATTTAAATACTGGACTAAGAAAGCACAGAAATACATTGCTATATCTGGCTGAAAGTAGATGGCCGACTAGGGTAACTGAATATCATAACAGGGGTGCGTTTAAAATATTTTAAACATTTTTCGTTTATATTGGTGATACCAAAATATTTTGATCTTTAAACTATTTAGTTTGGCAATTCTACAAAATAGGATTATTTTTAATTTTCTCTAACAGTAATTCCGACTCGAGGCTTGCTTACACCTAAAACGAACGAACTAGAATTTGCGGTATTAAATTTTTTAAATACATCCCTGAATCTTGTTGCTAAGGTCATTTTAAATGCCTCCTGGTATTGAGTACAATTCTAGTCTTTTGTAACGGAATACATAAGGGTTAATTTCCTTTTAAAACAAATATAGGGAAATGTTTTCAAACGAAACCACATCTATTAAATAATTTAAACGTCAACTTTTATTCGCTAGTCATACTAAGAGTAAGAAGTGAGGAATATTTGCTGCATCAAGATGTACGGTTAGTAAGAATGTTGTTAAGAGAGTGGAGTGGGTCAGCTGAGCTTCTATTGTTTTATTATTATTATTATTATTATTATTATTATTTTCGGGGTTATGTTAACCCATTAAGGGCCGATATTTCCATCTTCAGATAAAGTGTTGGATAACTTATCTGTCGGATAAATGAACAATATCGCATCAGAAGATGACATTCAATATAATTTGCGTCATTTATGCTTTTATTTCGGTGCGATATTTTATCATTTATCTGACGGATAGTTATCTTGAACTTTATCCGGAGATGGAAATACCGGCCCTAAGTGGGTTGCGTAATTATATGTATGTACTACTGTTTTAGGAAGCAGCAGTGTTTTTTTTAAAGACCACCGTAATATCGAAATTGCATGTACAATGAGGGTGATTAAAACTATAAATATTTTGTTTCAGTATTATTTACCTCATTTTTTCTGCACCTGCTTTGTTTATTTTTAATTTTAATTTGAGTTCCAGAAATTTTATTTTAGTACTTTTATATATACGAATTAATTTCTTAGTCATTTTTTGTGATATGCTTAATTAAGAACTTGGTAAAATATAGGAGTCTAAATATTTTATAATGAGATCAAATGTACGGATCTTATGAACTGGTTCAGAGATAGGAAGTTAAAAGAGATATATTTTTAATTGAAATTTAGAGAAAAAGAAAATTAATTAGAGATGAGTTTCCTCTTGTTTCATACTCTCTTTATAAATTTAATAAAACACGTATATAACGTTTATTAAGTATATTTTCTAGAATTTGAAATCTCGCAAAAGGGAACAAAATGTTCATAGAAACGATGTGCCGGGAGAAGTAGAAATTGTGCGAAACAGTATACATTTTGTTTCAGAGAAATTCTCAGTTCCAGCTTCTATTTCATATTTCCTGTGACATCAATAGCAATTAGCAACATTTGATCTTATTATATTGTTCAACAATCATGATCTCTTTTGTTAGCGAAAGCTTTCATAATTTTTAAGCTAATTAAAGCCGGAATGGTAGAATGAAATATTCGCGCATGACGTATATTGAAATATTCGATTCAGTCCACAGAAGGCGAAAATCATCTAAATCAAATATTTCAAATTTTAATTAGCAGTGTACGCGCTGTTTTGATAACATTGTAGTTAATTGAAATTGTGAGTGATAAACTATTGGATAATTAAACGTACCTATATTAATGTGGTTTGATAATATAAATATATCAGGTTGTATTAATGGAAAAATAAAATATTATATTGACAATAAATAAAAATATTGAACACAACACATAATGAAACAAGATCATATTGGTTTTTGTTATTAATATTGGAATTCAAAAACCAGTTTTCTATCCCACATCTGACAAACTGTATTCACACTAAATTAAATATTTATCATGAAATGACCAACGTTTCAATATGTTTTATACAACTCATTGCTGTGAATAACTAAAACTGACTTTTTATTTGCTTAACTTAATCATTTGACTTGGTTTTGCTATTTAAACAACTATTTGTGGAAATATTTTTGTCTTGACTTGATTTTCAAGACAAGAAAATAAAAATTTCTTGTCTTGCTCATTTCCTGGCGACGTAATTCTTGTCTTGTTTCAAAAATTCTTGATATTTCTTGGTTCTTGACATTTTAGGGGAATCCCCTCTTTTATCGATTACTTTGTTGGTTATTTATTTTTTGTGTTATTTCAATATCCCGTGCTTTTTATTTAAAACAAAGAGTGTTCAAAGAAAAATAAATCAGATTCGGAATCGGCTTTATCCGAAAATAATATTTCTCCCTCTCAAATCTAATAAAAATATGATGTGGCCAGCACAGCACAATACCTCTCGTTATTTAATTTTTATTATATACTTATTATTCACGAAAGATGACTATGCAAAGTCATTTGTTCGAAGAAACAATACATAACACTTGATATAGCAATAGCTTAGCAACATTTTGCATTAGAAAGATGTATGTCTAATTTATATGGTGTGAGAGATATACGTAAATTGTGGCATTACTTTCTATTACACCACAAATAGTAATGATGTATGTCGTAGAGTTACGGATACGTAATTATCTACTACACTGTCCTGTAACAATGGCATTTAAATCAAATTATTATTGTATGGTTTATGTCAAACCTATATTTTCCCTGGCGCGTTGCTCCCCAATTTATTTTAGAAAAAAAATCTTCAAATACAAGTTGTATAAAATAAAATTCTGCGTGTAAATTAGTAAATAAAATTCATTTTGTATGTTTAGAAACTTCAGAAATAGAATATGAAAATTTTGAAAATTTCATTTTAATAGTGCTAGCCATGGAATTAAAACAAAAAAGACAAACAAATGTGATGATCAAATATTGTGATTTTTTGTCAAGAAAAATGAGTATTTGAACAGTATAAAAGAAATAAATTATTATTCTTCTTAAAAATTTTACGTTGTGATAACTTTATTAAATAATAAAATGTAAATTAAATTTTATGACAAATAAACACTCGTTTGTTTGTTAAGCTTTTTGTTAATTCCATGGCTATCACTACTTTTGAGTAGATTTTCAACATTTTCATACCTAATTTCTGCTGTTACAAAGCATGCAAAATTAATTTTGCTGATTAATTCAAATACAAAAATGTATGTCCTATAACTTTTAGTTAAAGAATTTTTTCTAAAATAATTTGGGGAGCAACGCGCAAGGAAAAATGGTTTTCCCATGTTCAATGCCTATGTAACGGATTTTGAGCGCCACCCGGTATATGACTTTATTCGATGTATCTATTTAATTTTTTTATAAAAAATACATTCTGGCCGCTGTTAAAAGCTCACTTTTATAATAAAAGCGCTTTTATGGAGAACCCTTCTCATAAGAATATAATGTAAAAGTGCGTTCCATAAAAGCGCTTTTATTTAAAGTGCCATCGTAATATGGGTCTCTAATATTTATTTTTCAGAAATTAAATTTACTTTTTCCGAAAATGGATTACCTTTTATGAAACTGAATTTACTCTTTTTTTAATTGATAGTACTAAAATAATAAAATATATCTGAAAATTAATATTCTTTTTCTGGAATTGAAATTTAAAAGAAATGGTTCAAATATGGAACCTACATATATGTACGTAGCAAAAATATACTATTCTATAATTTGTAAAATTCATTATTTAATTTTTGATTGTAAATGCGTGTTAAATTTTTTTACCGATTTCAGGATATTATTTCATTGTCTACATGTACAAAAGTAGGCTGGTAACTAAGTAATAACTGTATCAGTATGGTAATATTATTACCTTACTGACTTGTCAACATCGGTCTACAAAATGAAAATAAAGTAAAATGAGAATATAATGCTCTTCATTAATACATACAGATAACGTTAGCTTATCGTTCTAAATACGGTCTACTTTATTCTAAAGTAATAAAAATGTGGAACAAAGCACATAATTTGAATATTTGTCATATTGACATATGTCAAAATAATTGTTCTGTTAACCATAGCAATCTGAAAGTAGCATTAATGAGAGAATTTCAAAAAATGGTATTTATCAATAATGTCTTAATTTTCTAAAACCGATAAACTATTGAACAAACCACGGATGTTATTAATCATAACAAGCCTCAGATGTCTTAAAATCCTCGCTCTACGAGCTTGGATTTCAAACCGACATCTTCGGCAGTTATGATAAACATAACATTCCTAGGTATGTTAATAACTATAACCAATTTAGCGTGTAGGTACTTTTTTAATAAAATTTATATGTAAATAATGTAGACAATGTAATAAAAGATTATAATTGGACAATGATCAGTGAAGTAATGTGATAAATATTCTTTAGTAGAATCTGCTAATACAAGTTTAAAAAATGTAAATCAGTGGTTCCAAAATAATAAATTAATTATAAATGTTAAAAAGACTATAATGGTAAAATTTTGCACTGTCACAAAAGAAAAAATTGAATCATTGTACATTAAATGTAATAATTCTTCTATAGAGCAAGTTAAAAGTACTAAATTTTTAGGAATGCATATTCAAGAAAACTTAAATTGGGAAAGTTAGCCACTGTGTGTTATTCAATGCGTAGAATAAAACAGTTCACAAATATCGATACCATGTTAATTTATTATTACGCAAATTTTCATTCGCGAAATAGATATGGATTAATTTTTCGGGGAAATTCATTTCACACAGAAAGAGTATTTATAATGCAAAAATATATTATAAGAATAATATTATGCCTCAATATAAGAACCTCTTGCAGAGAATATTTCAAAAAACTGCAATTACTAACACTACCGAGTCTTTTTATATACGAAGTGTTAATATATGTAAAAAATAATATACACCAATTTAATATGCTAATGGTAATCATAATTATAATACTAGAAATTTTAATGTATTAGCAATTCCAAATCATAGAGTAAAACTATTTGAAAATAATTCTAACTATATCGGCGTTAAATTGTATAATAAGTTAGATAGTAGATTTAAGAATATTACTAGTGTTAAAGAATTTAAATTAAAATTGAAACTTTATTTGATAGAAAAATGTTATTATAGTGTAAACATAGTGTAAACATATCCGACAAAAAAGGAGAAAAAGAAGCAAAATGAAAATGTAAAATCCAAAACCTGTAGAATTTAGGTGAGTGCTTAATTTTAAATTTTAAAAAACTGACTAAGATAATATTTTTTTCGTAAAATGTATTAATTTAATGTTAAAAAAAATTGTATTATAACAGATGCTGAAGATGAAGGCCATTGGGCCTTCGAAACGTCCAGAAATGTAAAATAAATATCAAACATTAAAATATTCCCAAAAAGGCCAAAAAGTTCATTTACCAAAATAGTGTAAAGGAGTATTTAAATAAGTAAAATGTCTTAATTTTATTTCATTTTGTATGTAATTTTTTCTGACTTATTCTATGTCATGCATTTGATCTTCGAATGAATAAAATATTATTATTATTATTATTATTATTATTATTATTATTATTATTATTATTATTAGAGATTTTATCCCTAAAATTAAAGATATTTTCACTATTTTAGGGATAATGTATGTTAGACTCTACTTTTGTGATTTTTAATACTAATTGTAGGTTTGTATGAATAATCTAGGGATATTTCGTGTATTATATTCCCTGGTTCCTAGGTATCTAAAGTTTTTTTACATTATCTATTATCTGAAAATATCTACGTCTACGTCATTGTAGACACGTAAACTATTATATTGTCGACGTGAAGTAATCTACACGCCCATCCCTGGTGAATTCAACTATATGTCTATATTTAATATTATGATGTAGTGAAAACAGTGATATTATACTCATAACCTCAATTTCATTTCGTGTGACAATTTATACATCAATGACGTATATTCATACAGGGAGGATGTTTGGCGATAAATATAGACAGAAAATATTGGCGGTTGAATAAAGTGAGAAAATGTAGTAAATGTTTACTTTACCGATAGCAAGCGTGGCCTGCAGAATGGTGCAGAGAAACAACCGCGTCGTCCGGCCAGCGATGGACATGTTGGACCGCCCTGTCTCCTGCTGGAATTAATACTGGTCCGGCCCTGCAACGGTCACGGCTTCCGCCATCTTGGATCCTAAACACACAGGATGATGTGTTACAACATGACTGTAAAGTAGTCCAGCTATGATAGGACAGATTTGCGATGCAAAAAATTTTAAACGTGGTTTTTTTGTTTGTGATTCTTGTGATATTAATTGCATTACACTGTTTATAGTGAGAATATGCAAATATTTTTACACTTTATCCTTTCATTTTATTTTGCATATTCTTGCAAAGTAATCCGTTTTACATGATATAACATATTTTAAATTCTCTTGATACCAAAAGGATTTATAATTAAACCTTTAGTCAAACTATTTGTAATTCATGTGCTCGTATATGACACATATACTGAGCTGTGTTAATATTAAAAAGTTCATACTCAAACTAATTTTAAATTAAAGCATTTCAACTTTGGACAAAACGTTGCTCAGTTAGAATAAAGAGATTATAAAAAAGTTTTAGATATTTCATCCCTTAAACAATACATTAATCATTCTAAATTATAGTAAATAATCAAATGTAGAGATGAGGTAGCCTCGTGCGTCGTTATTAGTTACAAACAGAACTGGGTAATACTTGGAAGAAAAGTACTTTATTAGGCTTGCAAGTACTTTCAGTACTTCAAGTACTGTACTTGAAGTACTTTCTATTTATAGTACTTTGTACTGGACAAAATAAGTATATACTTGGAAAAGTACTTGAAGTATTTTTAAATACTTGAAGTACTTTAAATGTACTTGAAGTATTTTAAATGTAGTTGAATTACTTTAAATGTACTTGAAGAGTGATGAAAAATTTAAAAGTTAACAATGTTATGAGACTTGTTTGTTTGTCAGTGTTTCTTTAGCAGTGATGTGGTGTTATTCCTCTAATACATAATTATGTGAATTTCATTAATAAATATATTTTTCTGCAGTCTATATACAAAGTAGCCATTTGCGCTCTCTTTTGTCAACGCAAAATGTCACTTTGCCGCTGTAGAGCGACAAAGTAGAAAAAACGCTCGCTTCTCAAATTTCTAACTAAACAATGTTGAGAAATGTTACTTGGCTACATTTTTAATGGAAACGTTTAGTCAGGAATTAATGACACTGTAGTTACACATTACCCACTTACATAACCAAACAAAATGCCGCACAGCTGTGAAAATAAAATAGGGCATTCATTTACAAAAACGAAAGTATAAAATGCTTAGATTAGATTGAAGCAATAGCTCAAGAATAATGGAAAATACCGATAAGTAAAAATAAATAAAAAATAAATTTTTGTTATGGTGGAGGACCTCATTGTGGCGACTGTAGAAAAAATCTTGTGTGTGTTTCGAGCGCAAATGGACATTGTCGCTTTCGAGAGAACAACCTCTCAATCGGCAATGTCCCATTTTGCGCTCTTAATACACAAATAGCTATTTCAGCGATAATATGAAAGTAAAGATATATTTGCAAATATTTTAGCATAAATAAATTAATTGTAATCTGCACACTCCATATATATATATATATATATATATATATATATATATATATATATATATATATATATATATATATATATATGTGTATTGCCTAACTACAGTGCTGGGGCCTTGCCATATCGTCTGGCAATCGTATGACGTAAAAATGACGTCATTCTAACATCTCGGTACTGCTTCTCGTATCGCTTGGCGATCACATGACGTCAGTTCCACCAAGAAACTCTTGTTTTAAACAACCCAATAAATATTGCATATTACTTTTTATTTATAGTACTTTATACTGGACAAAGTAAAGTCTATTCACATGTACTTGGTACTTAATACTTGGAAAAATACTTGAAGTATTTTTAAGCACTTGTAGTACTTTAAATGTACTTGAAGTATTTTAAATGTACTTGAATTATTTTAAATGTACTTGAATTACTTTAAATGTACTTGAAGTGTGATGAAAAATTTAAAAGTTAACAATGTTATGAGACTTGTTTGTTTGTCAGTGTTTCTTTGGCAGTGCTGTTCTGTTATTCCTATGTAATACATAATTATGTGAATTTCATTAATAAATATATTTTCAGCGATAATATGAAAGTAAAGATATATATATATATATATATATATATATATATATATATATATATATATATATATAATGTTTATGTTGCCTAACTACAGTGCTGGGGCCTTGCCGTATCGCCTGGCGATCGCATGACGTAAAAATAATGTCAATAATCACCTTTTAACCAAACCCAAATTTACAAGTACTTTTTCTAGTGCTTGTTACTTTCAAGTACTTTAGAAACTAAAAAAGTACTTGTACTTCAAGTACATTTAGAAACATTTAGATACTTCATACTTTTACTTCAAGTACTACTTTTCGGTACTTTGCCCAACTCTGGTTACAAATACCGTTAGAGACATCTACGTTACAACAGCCAAATTTAAAATTTTTCATACATAATTTACAAAATATTTTTTATTGAACATAATATATCGTGCATAAATATACTTTATTTTATATATAAAAGTAAAGTTAAACACAAACAATAACATAATTACTGCTAGAAGGTTAATATGTCTAAAAATATCTTAGCTAGCAATCTTATTAATATTTTACAGTTTAATTTTTAATTTAATGTTTTAATAATTCAATATAATTAATTAATTAATTTAAGAAGAGGAATATAGCGAAAAGATAACATGATAAAATTTTACTCCAGAAATTAATTTAATATTCAGAATTTTAAACACTGAATATACAAATTATTTTGTGAGAAATAAATAAATAAATATATCATCACGGCATATTACCCATTACTGGATGTGCCAATCTGTTTTGTATATAGAATTCGGTATAATGACATATTTGTACTGTGCGAGCGTTTACTAGGCGTCACCTCACGGGCACTCATTGCTGCCGTGGACAGTGCACCACAGGGGTCAATTTTGTGCCATTTAAAATTTGAAATATTTGGCGCCGGTCAGAATTGAACCCGGTTCCCCAGATTCGCGACCAGACACTCAGGCACGCGGCCCGAGAAATAATATACAGAGGACACAAAATATAAAAATCTACTACAGATAAATTTAAATATGTATAAACAGTAACCGTTTAACTAACATGGGAAAACAATTTTTATGTGTTACGTAAAATTTTATGAGCAGTTTTTGATATCAATTTTTTTAAATTACCTACTACTTTAGTGACGGAGTAAACTTAATTCAGGTAAAATCAGATTTAGTATGCGTTATTTCAAGAAACGAGCGTCGATTAATTGTCAAATACCTATTTTTGACATGTTACTAGGTTTGACAATTTACTCGACATTTATTTTTTGAAATAATCGCATGTTAAATTAATTTTTTTTTTAAATTACCTACTACTTTAGTGACGGAGTAAACTTAATTCAGGTAAAATCAGATTTAGTATGCGTTATTTCAAGAAACGAGCGTCGATTAATTGTCAAATACCTATTTTTGACATGTTACTAGGTTTGACAATTTACTCGACATTTATTTTTTGAAATAATCGCATGTTAAATTAATTTTTTTTTTAAATTACCTACTACTTTAGTGACGGAGTAAACTTAATTCAGGTAAAATCAGATTTAGTATGCGTTATTTCAAGAAACGAGCGTCGATTAATTGTCAAATACCTATTTTTGACATGTTACTAGGTTTGACAATTTACTCGACATTTATTTTTTGAAATAATCGCATGTTAAATTAAATTTACTCGGACACTAAATCCGTAAAATTCAGAACGTTATTCTCTGAATCTCTATGTATAAAACACCGCATAAAATTATGCGGGACAAATAATATTTGAAGAAATCTGTTTTCCCATCTTAAACGCCTGTCACGAATTCTCGTGTTCATTCTGCATATAACGACGCAGAATTTTATATAGAATTAATTTATTATAAAGCTGTGTCTAGAGACATGTTAGTGTGTACCTGATGACGGCAGCAGATATTAGCTACCGAAACGTTGTGAAAATTTGTGAAAAGTTGTGTTTTTGTTAAGTCCAAAAATCAGTTTTACTTAATAACGAGACATTATCTTATAAATTCAAAGTTAAAGTAAACTCACCCCTGTTTTGATATTCAGTTACCCTAGTCGACCATCTATTTTCAGCCAGACATAGTAATGTATTTCTGTGCTTTCCTAGTCCAGCATTTAAATGGGTTCATGCAAAAATTTCATACTTGAATATTTCGTACAATTCTATTCTTCTCTAGGGTTTAAAAAGAAACCACATCTATAAAATAATTTAAACGTCAACTTTCAATCGCTAGTCATACCATACTGTCTTGTTGTGCTGCAAAAAACGCAGTTAGCGTAGTTTGGCAGCCATAACATTTTTTTGCGATCTATTTATTTTATATCTGTGGTCGGTGCACGTTAGATGCCTACGTCATAAGCGGTGGTGACGTTTAGCGTGTATACATTTCATATTAGGTACACCTTAAAGCGCCCCTATACACTTCTTTATAATAAACAATTTTATCTTCGAAGTGTCACTAGAATTTTGTAAAAAGAGTATTGGGGCAGGTTACAATATCTGTACAATTTATTTATAGGATATATAGGATTTATAGGATATTTTATTTTATGTATATGTATAGGTATATTTAAACAAACTCTACGGGGTGGAGTTACCACCTCTACTTATTCTTTGCACTCACACAGTTTTGTAAAATCGCTCAGATCGAAACAATCTAGTGTAACATTGTTAATCAATAAAAATAATCATCCAAATACACATACAGTAAACTCCAGTTATAACTTGAACGGACTGTCAGTTTAGGTACGTTATATTCGAGGGTCACCTCACGGGCACTCATTGCTGGCGTGGAGAGTGCACCACAGGGGTCAATTTTGTGCCATTTAAAATTCGAAATATTTGGCGTCGGTCGGGATCAAACCCGGTTCCCCAGATTCGCGACCAGACACTCAGGCACGCGGCCCGAGAAATAATATACAGAGGACACAAAATATAAAAATCTACTACACCCCATGGGGTGTAATATAAAACAAAAAAAAAAACTTTTATCAAATAATTGTGTTCAAATTTATGTGATTACATATTTATTATGTTTGATATTACACACATATACTCTTATACTCATCTTCGTGATCCGGCGTCACTAATAAATTACAACTATCTGTTAAAAATTACGAAGGTGATTTGTGAAAGAATGGCCGAATTGCAAATAGTTCTTGAAATAGACACTACGGCGCTAATTAAATTGATCGTTTTAAAATTATCAACAGTCATATTAATGTATGTATCGTAGAATTAAAAAAACAATTTAATTCAAGTATCACAGAAATAAACAATCGTTTTAATTCATGTGTTGTGAAAATAAAGGGTCAATTTAAGTCATTCATATAAATTCATTTCTATGATACTTAAATTTTTACGTTTGTTTAAAAAATATCAACAATCATATACATTGAACAAATATAAAATTAAACTAATATTAAACAGAAAGTTTTGTGTTGACCGTTGTTTTAAAATGTTTGTTTGAAAAATTTGTAATTATATTATCAACAAACATTTTAATTCAACTATCAGTTTAAATATTTCTTTTTAATGAGAGTTTATTTTTACGATACATTAATTTGTACGACTTTTAAAATGTGGGAATAAATTTTAAAACGACATTCCATAGACCTATCAACTGCGCAATGAGATTCTTTACGTCTTGAACACGTGGGGTTGGTACGTAATAGTACGTTATATAAGGATTGTACCTTATAAGCCGGTACGTTGTAGGAAAAAATAACATCAATTTAAATAGAGCTGGGAACAGGATAGGTAAAAGCGTACGTTATATCCCATGTACGTTATAGGCGAAGTTTACTGTATTTATTATTTAAACATATATGGTCCTTCGAAGTCACAACAATATCATTATTTTAGAAATACAAAACACTCGTTGAGGATATCATTTAAATTAATTAAATTCCAGTGAAACGTTAAAAAACAGGAATTTGTGAAATGTCGAAAAGGAATATATTTATAATTGAAAAGCTTTGAAATAAAAATAAACGTCCCATTGGAAGACGTAGATTTGAACCGAACGTGAACATGAGAAATCTCAATGAAGCGCATGATATCAGACAGAACAGTGAATGTGTATGTACTCCACAAAGTCATGAATCCAAAGTCATGTTTGAGCGCACGGAAGACGGTGATTTGAAACCGGAACCGCAACCAGCACGAAGTGTTTTTGCCATGCTTGCGGATATAATAATAAAGTGGCCGGACATAATAGTAAACTACTCGATATTTGAATATTGAATGCATTCAGTCCCCACCAGTAACCGAACCGGACGGACAGACACCCAAGCTCGCCGAAGCCGAAGAGCAGGAACCGAAGAGAAGCGAAGCCAAAGAGCACATCGTAATATGTGTGAGTCAGCGTTATAGAGGTGCAAATTTGTGAACCCTTATTATGAATTCGGCGATTTATGAAGGACATTTCATAACTCTCGCTGTCAACTGTTCTGTAGTCTATGTCTGTACTCGTACCTGCGACTCTGAGTCGTGTCGTCAGGGTTTGTCACTCGCGCAAACGTCGTCTTTGTTTCCTGACTTGATGGCGAGAATCATAAACAACTACATCATATCAACACAATACACCAGCACCAGTGGGAAACTTATGCAATCGCTATTCCCTATTTCCCAGTCCCAACTCGTACTCAATAAAATACTTTATTGCACTAAGTGTTTTCGTCTTGGATACTTCCATTCATTTCATAACTTAGTTTCACCCAGTTATACACTTTATAAATAAATAGAGCAACACGCGACACACCGTTACCTACATTTCAAATAACAGTATTAAACAAGACATCTTGCGAAAAGATATACAGGCTGAGTCTGGGAAGACCTCCCCTTAATTTTTTTATTATAAGTACTAGAAAAAAATGGCTCATATAAAAGTTTTATTATTTTATCAGGTTTACAAGAAACAACTATCAATTTTTAGTTTTTAAATAGCAACCTATAATTATTTTACTAAAATATAAACCGTCATTTTTTTTCTTTTCAACGATATACAGTAAAATCTACCTTGCAAGACATATGGGACAGTACTCACAGAAAAATGTGCAGGGCTCGAGGATACAATGCTTAATAGAATTAAAGCTAGTATTATTAATAAAAGCGATGTAACATGTAACCGAATATTAAATGACCGAATATTTAAATTAGTGATCAGTTATTATGAATATTATGTTCAGGTTAGATTAGGTGGAGTTAAGCTATGGTTAGGTTAGATAAATTAAATTACATTTTTATATTTTGCGTTCATAATGAAGTCATTACGATACGCAATTGCGTATCATAATGACCTTCATTTCGATACGCAATTTTTGTTTTAGACGGTTGGTACTAGATGATGTTTCTTTAACCTATTTTTACCTAATTTATTTTTAGTTAATTGACAATTCATTTTAATAATATAATGTCGAAATTAGTATTTTTTTTTTTTATTTAGGGAAGATTATTTACATGAAAATGTACAAATGGTTAAAAATATAATCACAAATTGAGTAAGTAAATGTTATTGTAGAAGGCGCAAAATATAAAAAAATAGTATAAAGAACTCATTTTATAAGACTTTCTTTCGCACTTGTCAATTAGAAAACTCGCTAACGCTCGTTTTCTAAATTTTGACGCGTGCGAAAAAAACATGTCTTATAAAACACGTTCTTTAATATACTATTTTATTACAAGTTATTGATCATTTATTTACTAAGTTTGTTCCTATGTACCCTTTTGTGCGCCTGTCTTGTTCATGTAGTCATTCAGGCATGTGTAAGAAACTTCGTATGGTTGGAACGGACAACGGACTTCTCATCATCATAATTAATTACTGTTTCCTCTGCAGAAAAAATATCAGTCAATAAATTATCGACAAACAAATATTAATTATTTATAATATTATATATCTAAATAATTCTGTTTTTATTCGAGGTTGGCCAAATATCAAATCGATTTCTTCCTAAAGGCCTTATCATATCTCCGACTCTTTTTCGCTGACTTATTTTGCATGACTTATTTTGTATGACCAACTTGATCTATCACACATCAAGTTCGAACAACCGTTTTCTCTGACTTTTAGGGGATTTTCATACTTGAAGTTGGTTATGATATGGTTTCTCTAATGATAACATATTTCAAATTTGTTTGCCATATTAAATTGTTTCAAGTAAATGAATTAAAACGATGAAAAAATAATCCAAATGTGGACAAGCATAATAATTTTATACGCATCAAACAAAAAAATGTCAACTTCTGACGTTTTCTGCAGTTATGCTCTGCTCCATTTAAGCCATTCAGTAGATGTCACTGGCAACAGCGCAAATCTGTAGTAACCGAAATTACATTGGGTAAACTTGTCTCTTGTCTCTAATTTCAGCCAATCTGAGAGGTCAAAACTATTCCCTATGCTCCGCAATACTGAGTGGCTTAAATGGAACAAGGTATAGATTTTATTCCGTAAAGTTACATTCCTGTACTTCAGAGACAGTTACGCATGCGCAGTAGAGAAGTCAGCGATAAATAATCAGAGGAAATGAAATCGATTCCATTTCATTTGATAACTGCATCTATGACTTCCTTGTAGCTATCACACTGGAGTAAGTCAGCGATATGAGCCGAAGTCATGGATAATGCGTGACAAGTCAGAGATACTACTTCTAGTGTGATAAGACCTTGAGATGAATCAGATAATAATAATTATGGATCAGATTAAAATTCAAAATCATTAATTATGTTCACTTATGAAAGCAGATAAACAATCACATAGTACATATAGCACAGACCAGTGGATGGATTTGACAGTCCGCGGATGCGTTCATGTACGCGTCTGAAGTCTGTAGGAACAAACATATCAACAGTCCGATGGATTTTACAACAGTCGGTTGGAATGATATTTTTAAAATGCGCATGCGTCTGACATACATATGACAGTCCGGGCTGGCTGTAGGAACAAACCTACTGATCATGCCATTTAATACTAACACATAATGCATTAGCTCAATGCATAGCAAGACAAGTTTGAAAACACTTTTATGCATTACGATCATGAATTAAGCAAATTTGTTGCAGCTATCAAAATTAAATTTTGAGAAATTTCAAAAACTTCAATACTGAAGAAAATAAATAGCTGTATCTGGTGGTATCTATATTTATAATACAATAAAATTAAACAAGAAAATACGCTTCAATAAACCATCATGTCAACCATCAATTAAATTTATTTATTTTATTTATCTGAAGTATCACGATTGGATAACAAAACGACCTTTAATATTCATTGTACTTTTGAATTTTGTTATTTATTTACGACTAAAAAATACAATTATAAATATCCTGTTTAAATAAAGTAACCGTACATCCTGTATTTCAGGAAGCTGTCGTTTAGCTTTATTCATTCTTGAAAATATCAAATTATTTTCTAATAAACGATTTTTTTACAGAAATACATGAGAAATTAATTTGATTGCAAAATTATTGTATTAGGTGCATGTTGTCTGTTCCATCTAGACATGCGGAAATAAAATCACAGACTGGATCGTTATGTTTATTTTCTTTAGGATTTATCGTGAAATTGGAAAATATGGGCACCGTTGGAAAATGTGTGTTAAGCAAAAGTTATTTTGAAAACTATTTTACATTCTATGGTCAAATCAATATAGTTTATAAGATATTAAAGGTGCATTCACAAATGAAAATTAGGTTTAGATTTATGGTTTATACTTTAGATTTAAAGACTTTGGCCGCATATTATGTAATGACTCCATTCACACTTCAGAATTTAGGGTCTCTAAATCCAAATCATAAAGCTAAACATTGCAAGGTCCAAACATTAGGTTTATGATTTAGTTTGACGTCACAAACTTCACCAATGAAAACGAGTCTGAAATGATATAGATATATACACCCATCTTTATTTAGTATCCACGTGGTGGATTCGGCTTTTTAAACAAATGCGAGAATAACATGGAGACTGTCATAATTTGATTGCTGAAATATAACCAATAATACCAAGCGAATGACAGTCTTGTTGAATACTGCTCTTCCGATGTTTTAATTTTGTTTTTGAAGCATTTACACAGTTGTCTGTACATATCAAAACTAATTTTCAGGTAATTTAAACTTTCATTTATGAATGACTTAAGGTACATTCACAAATGAAAATTAGGTTTAGATTTATGATTTATACTTTAGATTTAAAGACTTTGGCCGCATATTATGTAATGACTCCATTCACACTTCAGAATTTACTGTCTCTAAATCCAAATCATAAAGCCAAACATTACAAGGTCCAAACTTTAGGTTTATGATTTAGTTTGACGTCACAAATATCACCAATGAGAACGAGTCTGAAACGATATAGATAGATATATACACCCATCTTTATTTAGTATTCACTTGGTGGATTCGGCTTTTTAAACAAGTGTGAGAGGAATGGAGACTGTCAAAACTTAATTGCTGAAATATTAACAATAATGCCAAGCGAATGGCAGTTTCACGGCGTACGGGTATCTGTTAAGTACTGCTCTACCGATATTTTAATCTTGTTTTTGAAGCATTTACGTACATAGATATATGTACATATCAAAACTACATTATAGTTAATTTAAACTTACATTTATGAATGCCTTAAGGTGCATTCACAAATGAAAATTAGGTTTATGGTTTTTGTTTAGGTTTAAATAAGTCATTCATAAATGAAAGTTTAAATTAACTTTAATTTAGTTACATCTATGTATGCTTCAAAAACAAGATTAAAATATCGGTAGAGCAGTACTTAACAGATACCCGTGCGCCGTGAAACTTTCATTCTTTTGGCATTACTGGTTATATTTCAGCAATTAAGTTTATTTTAAGAAGCCGAATTCACCAAGTGAATACTAAATAAAGATCGCTGTATATATCTATATCGTTTCATACTCGTTCTCATTGGTGAAGTTTGTGACGTCAAACTAAATCATAAACCTAAAGTTTGGACCTTGCAATATTTAGCTTTATGATTTGGATTTAGGGAAACTAAATTCTGAAGAGAGAATGAAGTCATTACATTATATGCGGCCAAAGTCTTTAAATCTAAAGTATAAACCATAAATCTAAACCTAATTTTCATTTGTGAATGTACCTTAACTTATATAAACCTAAACAAAAACCATAAACCTAATTTTCATTTGTGAATGCACCTTAAAACCGGAAGTGATACAAAATTCCTACTATGATCATCTTATGAACCCCTTTAAATTTACTTATTAACATTTTCTTGTATCTCTCAAAATAAACGAAATATTCTTGACGCCGGACGTAGCCAAACATACCGTATAAATAATGAGTAATAAATGTTTAATAACAATATAAAGAACTTATAGACATTGGTGATGTAACTAAAGTACCTAAAAATGAAAATTATCATAATACCTACGTAGTGCCAAACAGCTACTTTTACTATTGGTAGCATACATATTTGCACCGCCCGCCCAATCTTGAAAGACCGCTGGAGGGTTAATTTGATTTATTTGAGAAATTATACAATTGACAAGTTTAAAAAACTACTGGATTAGCCATCTGCATAAAAAGTTAAAATTCTTGCTAAATGCTAGGTCATTCCACCTTCAGAACTTTGTTTATTTATTCCGTCTGACATAGATCCCCGGAGTAGTTTTTAGTTAATTCTTTCATGAGGCATTTAAGCCGCAAGTGGTAAGTGGCAAGCAGGGTAGACGTTAGTCGTGTCAGCGTCCTCACCCGCCCCTCGGCCGTCCTAGTTCCCGGACGGTCGCTTCCCGAGTCTACTGTCTAGTATTCAAAGTTGCGAGAGAGCTGAGAGCTGTCGCAACTACAACTTTCCGGATCCGGATAAGAAGCAGAAGCACACTGCTACTGCTTCGATTGCAGCGCACTGTGGGCGCTTGGTGCTTGTGGTTGTGGTGTCCCGCAAATATTAAATTCATGCGAAAAACTTCACTAACTCTCATGTAATTTACTAAGAGTATAAATAACTTCGGTTAATATGACGACGATGAAAGATGAAATTGTACATCAACTGCCAGCATCACTTAATAGGCTCTTTCAACTAGTTAACTCCCTCGCCATATGCACAATAAAATAATGACTAAGCCAGATCCTTGTCTCTATTCTAAAGTAATAGAATTTCTATCTGTTTCACTTATACTTCTGTCATTCCAGATCGTATTTCTTTGGAACTTTTTAGTAAACCTGGTAGATTAGTTTTGTTTACTTGGCACTTTTTAAGTAATCTAGGGCCTCGATTTTATAACTTTAAATTCTATCTGATTTCATATTCTGTCACAATTGGGTTTTCCCCACTACAAATTCTACTAGGGGAGACCGGTGTCAATTGTAACAGGTGTCAAATGTAATAAGGGTAGGTAATAGGGCCATCTTTTCGAAGTAGATTAAAACGCGCTTGAAGAGTGAAGCAGAAAGAGTCATAGTTCTTTGATATTTAGTGTAAGTACATACGCGCAAATACGGCGTCTGTAAATCGACAAAAAAGTAAATACAGGTAGTGACATACATTGTTTCTAAAACACTATAAGTGCTCTGCTCGGAAATATTTCAAGTTAAGAATCAGTTTGTGAGTTATATCGGCTTTTATTTTTTATTAAAAATATTTCGAATTATTACCTAATAAATACAAAAAAGCAAATAATATCTTTATAAGTTAAGCGATGTCAGTTGTAACACATGCCACGGTGTCGATTGTAACGTGTGTAATAATTAAGTACAGTATTGATCATGATAAAAATTACAAGAAAAAACCCCTGCTATCGAAAACATAAAAGAAGAAGAGCAAAGAAACGAAAAACAGTTACGAAAGTAACAGTCGCAGATTATCTTCATATGGCTCCGATGAGGAAGCTCTCTGATATGTATTGGCTCATATTTTTTGAGCACAGGAAATTGGTTGCAGTGGCGAAAATGTAAAATCTGGACACCGGGCAAGTTAAATTGTACGAAGAAAGACCTATTTTATGTTTACTTAAACTGCAATTCCGTTAGTAACTAAAGACCTTGGTCAAAATGGTCCATATCACCAGAAGAATATATATTTTGTTTGCTTTTAGTTGAGTCATCTGAATTTTGTATTTTCTGAGGTAATAAATAAATGTTTATTTTTTTCAATAATTTCTTCTTTATCTGTTATTTCATCTTATTACATCACTGTTACTATTGACACCAGTTAGGTGGCAATTGTAACATTTGTAATGCCTGACTAAAAATCCTTATACTTTTATATTTGTCAGATTTTCAAAAGTTTAAAATTCAAAATATTATTCAATAGGTAGGTAGGTATAGGTTCTCATATAGATAATTTCAAAATTTCGAAATGTAACGTTAACTCGTGGAAAATAAAAATTTAAATTTTGTAACAATTGATACCGGTCTCCCCTATTCCAGACCAGTAGAATTTGAAAGCTATCCGGAGAAAGAATCACGGAAAAAAATAAGTATCAATTTACCGGCAATGTCAAATTATGTTTCTTATATTATCGACATTTGAAAAAGTCAGAAGCGTTATGTATTTGAATTTGACATACAGTTTGTAAATTTTACCTTTATAATTGTAATGTTATTCTTTCAAATCATTACGTTAGAATAGTTGTTTTTGGAAGTATATTTCCTTACCGCGAGGAATGATGAAAATGAGTGGAAATATGTACGCTAAGGTAATCTGTCAATCGTATTTCACTACCACAACGATACGGCAAACAAAAAATCAGAACGAGGCGGAACCTTCAATCATTCTGGATCACTCTGTGCGTGCCTGAGTGTCTGGTCGCGAATCTGGAGAACTGGGTTCGATCCCGACCGACGCCAAATATTTCGAATTTTAAATGTCACAAAATTGACCCATGTGGTGCATTCTCCACGTCAACAATGAGTGCCCATGAGGTGACGCCTGGTAAACGCTTGCACGGTACAAATATGTCATCATCATTACCGATGTCTCTGTACAAAGTAGATCGGCACACCCAGCAATGCGTAATAAGCCGTGATGATACATTTTTACTAAAAATGAAATTAAAAATAGAATTCCATTGAAAATATTTGATAATTACAAATGGTTAAACCGAGACTAATCTAAATTCTTTGATTATGATCTTTCAGCATGAAATAGAACTTTATAATGTGTTGCATTCAACTGTGATCAAAGTTATGTTTTTGTTTAACAGCTATAAATACATCAGCACTATTCGCACAACAAACAAATGTCAGATACGTTTGTTTCATGAATGTGATAAAAATAGAAAATGTAGAGCTGCAATGTTCTAGTGATTACAAACTGTTTTTACTTTGATATTGGGTTACTTATAGACTTATAAGAAGATATTGATGTTAATTTGAATCCTAGCAATCGTGAAACTGACAAGAAAATATTCTATTATTAGAAATGAGTAAATAATCAATGTGTAACTGAATTATATGTCGCATGGTGTTTAATTTCCTGCTAATTTCTGAAGCGCCCTTGTGCATGTATATTATTACGTACCAGTCTGTTCTGATATGTAAGCAATAAATGGCAGTGAAATTATTTATATTGCTGTGAATTTCCAAAAATTTGTAGTTAAGTCATACATACATACATACATACATACATACATACATACATACATACATACATACATACATACATACATAAAATCACGCATTTCCCACTTAGTGGGTTAGCACAAACCCGAAAGAATAACAATAACATCATCCAAAAAATAATCAGTCTCTCTTTCAACAACAAAGTTTCATCCAATTTTGATTTACCAACTGAAAGTGGATCCTATTCTATCCTTTGCCATTTTCAAGAATCTAATATTTTTTATGGCTAACAGGTCCTTAATATTTTCTCGATATAATTATAATGGATGACCCAATTTGAGTTTCCGAACATTTTTTTTAACAAATTTAAGGAAATCTTTGGATTTTTTATTAGTCGAAAATGTTATGTATTTAATTTATTATGAAAAATAACATGAATTAAATGGCCGTCTTTAGATCTTCTGCACCAGCCGATTCTTTCGAGGTACCAAATTTTTCGCAAATTTCGGGTGGTATCTTGGCTATAACTTGGCTGATTTTGTTTTTCAGGTGCTCTAACGTTTTGGGTTGGTTGGCATATACACGACTCTTAGCGTAATCCCACAAAAAAAATCAACAGCGTTAATGCGCATGATCTTGGCGGCCAGTTGACGTCACCAAAACGTAAAATAATGCAATCTGGGAACTTTTTCACAAAACATCCAACGTTGTACCCGATTTGTGGCACATCAATATCTTTGATTTCGTGCCAAAAATAATCAATTATCATGAGCCTCTAGAACTCACCGTCGACTGTTACAGTCCGACCTTCATCGTTTTCAAAACAGTAAGGTCCAATGACGCCGCCTGACCACAATGCGCACCAAACAGTCACTTTTTGGGCATGTAATGGTACACCGTGAATCACATGATGATTTTCGTGACGCCGTTTGTGGCAATTTTGCTTATTAACATATGCAGAGAGGTGGAAATGTGCCTTGTAAGAGAAAAATATTTTCTTTGAAAAATCAGCATCAACTTCCTGGTGCTCTAAAACCCAATTTCCGTAAATTCTTCGCTTTACATGGTCCATTTCGTAAATGTGTTGTTGTAAACTAACATTTGACACTTTTAAAACACGTGCTTATTGAAAGCTGTTTGATTTTCAGTGCTGCCACCGTAGGAAACCAAAATTGGATCACGCTTTAGCATTTTTCACTACACTTCACTATCATATTTATTCTTTTACATACAATCATTACAGAGCTCAATTAAAAACGTCCATTCGTTTCTTACTGGCTTATTCTGTAAGAATGTCGTTATACCATAACGTATCGTTATGATGAAAAAGTTGCTAAATAACGATAATTTTCAAAAAGCGTATTCTGTAAAACTATTGTCGTTATATTGAAATCGTATTGTTATTTTAAGTAGTTTGTGAACGATAAGGATTCACTTGTCGTTATTCAGTCCGTTCATGCCACAACAACATATATCATATTGAAAATTGTTATTTGACAGTTGCATCGTTTGTGTTTTGTAGTGTACACATTCAGCTTTCGCTGAATTTGCTAATTCTACAAATAAAAAAAATTCCAAAAAAATGTGAAAAAATATTGAAACACTTGAAGAAAAAATAGTATATGTCAATCGAAGTAGAACGCCTTTTTGTGTTTTACCCAGCTTGCCAGGCCTCGGCTAGCGCCTCGGCTGCAATAGCTGGGTTCAAGACAAAAAGACCGCTTTCTACTCCTGATTACATAATATACTATTATATCTTTTTGCAAAATGACATTACAATGACAATTCAATTTTCAATAATAGCTACTAACTTTTTTTAAAAAATTGGCTAAATTCGTTGTGACAAATGGTATGAGGACGTTTATAACGATATTGCTTAGTGAATACGATTTTCACAAAATGTCGTTCAAGATCACATCGTTACATAGTTACGATAGTTGTTATATAACGATATTTTTACAGAATAAGCCTGGTAGAGTGGTTGGAATCCCGGTATATGTAAATTATTACTAGTGATTGCAAATATTAAATTAAAAATATATAAAAACATTTAATTTGTACATTTTCATTAGGGGTCAAACTCAAATACTGAGTTTAAGTAAGTGAAGATCCCGACCGACGCCACATATTTCCAATTTTAAATGGCACATAATTGACTCCTGTGGTGCACTCTCCACGCCAGCAATGAGTGCCCGTGAGGTGACGCCTGGCAAGCGCCCGCACGGTGCAAATATTTCATCATTACCGATATCTGCATACAAAGCAGATTGGCACACCCAGCAATGGGTAATAAGCCGTGATGATATATTTATTTATTTCATTAGGGGTCAATTCTCAACCGCATAAAAAGGCCTATATTTTTTTACAACCCGTCTGACGTAATTCATTTTTTAAAAATATGTAAAATCTGAATCAATTTAAAAAAATTAAAAAATTACGTTTGCATTAACCTCTTTAAATGCTACGTATTCTATCATGGACGACCATTTTGTGTTTATAAACAAAGTGTAACCATAATTTTTATTCCACGCAATCAGCAATCTAGAAAACTATTCCAGAAGTTAGAATAGAGGAAAATATAGAAAACGTTGGCGGAGTTCGTATAGGTAGAGGAGTAAGTGGAATATGCACGAGCAAGAGAAATATAATTAACTTGACATTTAATCTTAACCTCAATTTACATAACCTCCCAGCAGAGATTCGCTAATCGCCGGCTGTGGAGTTGTTTCACAACACACAAACGGGAGTCATCACTAATACAATTTGCATATAGGTGCTATACCAAACAGCAAACAGATTGAAGTTAAGATTTCCCAATGAAACAGACAGTGCGAGTAAGTAGTGAATCACGAATCACAGAATCGCAGAACGTGAATCTAAATGCAACAAAGGCGTCTTCGCGCCGTCTTGCGCATGCTTGCGAGATGTACGACGTAGTACATTATTAGGCAAGTTTTGCCAACAGCAGAAGCAGCCTACATCGTACGTGTGTGTGTACATACGTTTGTACGGATGTGAGCCATTGTTACCAGCACTATTTCATTATGACGTGTGAGTAAACTCAGTTAGTGACTGAATGTTGAATACTTTTCAGACAAAACGACGAAAATGAAAGAGATAAGGCTGATTTAAGCAGATGTTGTAATTATGGAGCTTCTAGTATTATGAGGAATTTCGGAACTAGATTGTATTCAACGGTTTTGATAGCAAGTTAACTAAATACTCAATCTTACAATTCAATTGTGCTGCACTGGTCTATTTTGTTTTGTACCTAAGTAAAACTATTGGCAGCACTAGTATTCCTGACTTGATGCTACACACAAAAACTATTTACGCTTATCACTACTGTTTAACAACAAAACAAATAACGTACCCCAGCAAATTTCATGTTTTTCTATCTGGTTTGCAAGGTACTGAATTTACCTAATTTTCAAATGCTGAATTCAGGAGAAATATCAAAAATAACTGAATCAGGATTCTCTTTTTTGTACGTTTTTTGATATAATCTTCTATTTACGAAAGCATTTTGATAGAAAATAGTGTAAAGCAATGAAGAGCTTTTGGCAAAAATCAAAGAAAAAAATTTTTGTATCTAAATTTAACACAGGTTCATTTGTAAATATTAGAAAATTATTTACTAGATGTTCAGCAACAAAAAAATAAACATTGATGAGCAACATTTTTATATGACGTTTTTGTAAATCTCAAACTTTAAAATGTAATAATTTGTAACTTTTTGCTTCTTTAGATTTTATTAATTTTTAATCAAGTTTGCTATGTTAAAGAGTAGGAAACAAGAAATAAATAACACGATTTTGTCAAAAAAATAGTTAACAATTAACTCATTTGTTGCAATTATTAGTTTATATTATAAAGCGGAAATGGTGCACATATATATATATATATATATATATATATATATATATATATATAGGATGTTTCCTTTAAAACAACCAGCGCTTATTTGGGCGAACTAATGACTGTAGAAAAAATGTTATATACAAGGAATGATCAAGATTAAGGGGCTAATTTATTAATAATAACAAAACCAAAATTCGACCAGTGGTTCTCAAACGGCAGAACAAAATTATATTTTTTTAAATGGTATCCTGTATAATTTTTTAGCCCATTAGATAGAGAATTTTGTTCTGATTTCAACGATATAAATATGGTATAGGGTTGTATAACAATTATTTCGAAAAAAATTAAAAATAATGTTATAATATTACAATAGGCTATGCAATACACAGGTCTGTTGCCTAGTTACGATAGTAGTAAACCCCTTTTTTATTACATTATTTCTAGTTTTTAATACCATTTTTCTCGAAATAATTGTTATACAACCCTATACCATATTTATATCGTTGCAATCAGAAAAAAATTCTCTATCTAATGGGCGAAAAAATTATATAGGATAACATTTAAAAAAATATAATTTTGTTCTACCGTTTGAGAACCACTGGTTAAATATTCGGTTTGTTACTATTGATACATTATGCCCTTATTCTTGATCTTTTTTGGTATGAAACATTTTTTCTCTAAAGTTATATATATATATATATATATATATATATATATATATATATATATATATATATATATATATATTGTTTCTTATCAAAACCATTGTAGAGGCCTTCGATTTCTCATTATTTTCGTTCCTTTTTCTTCATAAGTAGTACGATACATAACTATTCCAATAATAAAAAATAACTCATTTTGGTTTGTATTTTATGCTCCTAAATTTTTGGAACGGTTATTTAACATCCTATATAAGTAAGTTTTAAGTATGTATTGGAGCGTGGCTTTATAAGTCACACTCTGGACTTTTTGTCGTTATCTGAAGTGAAAAGTTAGCGTATTAGCGTTAACAAGCGAAGAGTACAACAAATTCCAAAAAATTACATCAAGAGAAGTAAATAAAATATTATCCGATATTTTTCAGAATATTGAAATAAATTAAAAACATGCGTTATCAATGTAATAACAAACATTAAAACAGGCTCTCTAAAATATTTTAAAATCAATTACACCAGTAATTAAACATGAATAATGAATAATGTTCTGATTCCCTAAAAAAATCTATAGAATATTAATTTCCTTTTTTTACGTAACTGTTAATGAAAACAGTAACACCATCTACTATTAAAAGATTGATAGTATTTGAATTATTTAAACACACCACTTTTCATTATATTCCTGTTATAGTAATAGTACATTCTAGAATACGAACATTGTCCGAAAAGTTTACTCAGCACTAGTTTTGAACACTTGAAAATTACCAAACCCAAATTTTGAGACTTCAACGGATATTAATCAGAATTAAACAATACTAGTAATGGTTAGGTTAGGTTATACATTACGTTTTGCTTAAAGAACTGACAAATATCAATCGTCGTAAGTTTAGATATATCCATAACTCGTTGTAGTTGTTTTTCGAGTTTGTGAATTTTCAGAAGTTCAAAAATAGTTCTGAACAAATTCTTTGAACAATGTCTGAATTCGGGTTAGTAGTGTAATATAACACTTACTAGTTACTGATTATAAATACTAGAATTTAATTTATGCATTTACTAAAATCCGATTATTAAATCAGAAGTTGGTCCTTGTACTGCAACATATATAAAATCTATGAAAAAAACTTGGATACGAATTTTCTTGTCCCATAAATTTCTCTTTTGATGTAAAAAAGACATATAATCACTAACATGCCTCTGAGATATTTCATTTCGGATGCATCAGTCAAACGAAATTTGTCCCTACGATACACACTTTTTCAATTTAAGATAGAAATATATAAAACAAGAAACAATAATGCTATGTTAAGTAATTGAAACGTGAAGAAAAAGCATTATATTAGAATCTTTCGTGGATTCGTGTATTAAAGATTTCATAAATAATTTTCATTTCAAAACTGTCCGCAGTAAGAGAAAAAAATTGTGTAAACAAGTCTTTATTACGAACAATATAAAAGTTTAGCGATGCGTTAAAATTACAATGATATTGACGAGAAATGATTTCTTTTGTTCTATAGATAATACAAACGTACATTTAGAGTTCCGTCATATTACAAGAAACGAAAAAATCTCAGATATATCTTGAATCTTAATACACAATTTCACACAGTCTAGTGATTAAATAGCAAATCTTGTTCAGTTTTAAACTCGTAAATAATTATACTCTATTTCTAAACCATTATTTCGAAATTAAGTGATTGGTTATGCCCTTGACGACCCTAGTTTCAATCCAATTTTTAAATAATACAATAGCCATTTGTGTATTAAGAGCGCAAAATGTCGATTGAGAGGCATTCTCTCGAAATCAACAATATCCATTTGCGCTCGAAACACACACAAGATTTTTTCCACAGTCGCCACAATAGGATTCTCTACCATAAAAAACTTCATTTGTTTCAAGTACATTAAACCAGTGCAGTGAAAAAGTGGATGTCCATAGGGAGCGTTCACGCCAAACTTTTGCAGGTAGCAGCAAAACTTTCGTTTTTATAAATTAATGGTCTATTTTATTTTCGCAGCAGTGCGGCATTTTGTTTGGTTATGTAATATACCGACAGAGCAGTTATATGTCAGATTGACTTGTGAAGGTGATAAATGTGTAAATACAGTGCCATTAGTTCCTGACTAAACGTTTCCATTAGGAATGTAGACAAGTGACATTTCTCAACATTGTATAGTTAGAAATTTGGACAGCAAGCGTTTTATCTACATTGTCGCGCATGAGCGGCAAAGTGACATTTTGCGCTGACAAAAGAGCACAAATGGCTACTTTGTATATAGACTGAAATGTCTTTGCGTTGCACTCTGCGACAATTTGAAAACCCATGATGGTGTATTTATTTATTTGTAAATTATAAGATTTATAACTACCTATTTGGAAATTAGTGTAGCATAGCTTCAGTTCAATTAACATTTTATAACAAAATTTCTGCAATTACCGAATAGTTTAATTGTTACTTTCACAATTACAATACATTATTCGCTCTAACTGCAATGAACTGTTTTCAATAGTGCAAAACTAGAACCAGACTTTATTAATGTATAATATATTTTCTAAAAAATTCTGTTATTTACTAAAGAATGTTCATTTTCTATTACAGCAAAAGTCTCCTTTTTGGGTTAGAATATCTTGTTTTTGTCATATTCTTGTTTTTGCTCTCATGTTCGGATTTTAATATTTCTCTTCATTATTTCTTTTCATATAAAAAAGAATTTTGATATATCAGCTGTCATTTTTCAGCAAGCTAAAAAATGAGTTTCTATTTTCATTTTATTTTCCAAGAATATTGAAGTGAATGTCTGACTACTAAATGACAAGTGCAGGTCTTGATATTTCTGATAATAATTTAGAATAAAAATTAATAATCAATATTAATTAAAAATGTAATAATAAGCCAACTCAAAATTTTGAATAAGGTAGATTTGTAATAGTTCCAAGTCAAAATTATTTTTGACAAACATTGCGACTGTAAAGGTGCATTCACAAATGAATATTTGGTTTATGGTTTTTGTTTATGTTTAAGTAAGTCATTCATAAATGTAAGTTTAAATTACCTGAAAATTAGTTTTGATATGTACAGACATCTATGTAAATGCTTCAAAATCAAGATTAAAATATCGGTAGAGCAGTACTTAACAAGACATCTGTGTGCTGTGAAACTGTCATTCGTTTGGCATTATTTATTATTGGCAGCAATTAAGTTATGACTGTCTCCATGTTCTTCTCGCATTTGTTTTAAAAGCCGAATACACCAAGTGGATACTAAATAAAGATGGGTGTATATATCTATAATATTACGTAATGACTTCATTCACACTTCAGAATTCAGGGTCGCTAAATCCAAATCAAAAAGCTAAACATTGCAAAGTCCAAACTTTAGGTTTATGATTTAGTTTGACGTCACAAACTTCACCAATGAGAACGAGTCTGAAATGATATAGATATATACACCCATCTTTATTTATTATCCACTTGGAGGATTCGGCTTTTTAAACAAATGCGAGAAGAACATGGAGGCTGTCATAACTTAATAATTGCTGAAATATAACCAATAATGTCAAGCGAATGACAGTTTCATGGCGCACAGGTGTTTTGTTGAGTACTGCTCAACCGATATTTTAGTTTTGTTTTTGAAGCATTTACATAGATATCTGTACATATCAAAACTAATTTTCAAGTAATTTAATCTTACATTTATGAATGACTTTCTTAAACCTAAACAAAAACCATAAACCTAATTTTCATTTGTGAATACACCTTTATTTTTTATAAAATTTAATAAATGTGTATTTTGATATTAAAAACATTATTTAAGTCTCAAAATTTGAGCAGAAATACAAACTTTATACTAGAAAATTTGGATATTTTTAAAATCTATCTTAGTATAATCTTTTCTGGTATTCGTTTATTAATTTAGGTTATCTAAATATAATTTATGGGGTCTCGGGGCCGCGTGCCTGTGTGTCAAGTAATTTAATCTTACATTTATGAATGACTTTCTTAAACCTAAACAAAAACCATAAACCTAATTTTCATTTGTGAATACACCTTTATTTTTTATAAAATTTAATAAATGTGTATTTTTTTGTTCGTTTATACAATGAATAGTAAACGAAGAAACACATGGTTGCCAAGTTGAAATTTCTAAACATTTCTTTTTTTTATGTTTGGAAGTTATATTAACAAAATCTAATAGACTTTTACAAATTGACGTCACACGTAAGAAGCTGACAGTTTTTTGTTTGTATGTAGTTTGTAGGGTTGGTTAGCAATACACATGGTAGTAAAATATATATCTATATGGTAAAGTAAAAATAAAAGTACCTAGTGTTTGCCATAAAGTCACCCTAGGGACATAACTCGAAAGGAATTCAAATTCCGACATACATAAACATACATACAGTTTTTTGTTTGTATTCGTTTCAAAATGATGCAAAATTTAATTGTAATTTAAAATTTATTAGAGACATAATTTTCAATACAGAATTCATTTTTTTGTTACTAGTACATCAAAGTATCAGTTAACACAACCAAAATTGTAAAATTTGATTTATGTGAAATATTCAATTCATATGGGTGAAATTACAATACAGTAAAATATCCTGCCCATAATTGAAATAGTTTGAGGTTTAATTACATAAAACATAGTTAATAATAACCAAGGTATTTTTGAAAGCGCTTGAATTCCAATATATTTTTGATACGTAGGCATATAAAAGTGTAGGTAATCATCTACATTTTATGAAATTGGTACTGAAAATATTTATTGATATTTGTACTACAAATTTTACTATTTAACAATACTGTTTCTCATAATTAAATATTATTGGCTGCGGTAATAAGTACGGATTAGCGACACAGTGATTCATAGTAGACTTTTATTGTACATTTTTTTTTTTTTTGAATGTCTTTGTACAACGCTAAACAGTAGTTTATTACAAACCTATGTAGTAATATTGTATAAGACATGAAAAAAAAAAATCAATACCTAAATCTTTCGTAATAGGTTATTCATACTTACATGATTAAATAAATACACATTATTAAATAACAATATTTTAGTCAACTTTTACTTAAGTAAGTATGGTCAAAGAAAATGTTTATTTTCGATATTAAAAATACCAAGAACGATATCATTAGGATTTTTTTACCTACTAGTTGTTAGTCCGAACTAGTTTATAAAGTTTTGATACATTTTTACAAAAAGTGTGCCTACTAAAACCGTGGTACCTAAAGAATGAATTATGAATTTAAACACATGATTTCGAATTCGGGGAAATAAATTATTTTGCGCTAAAAATACATTTTCCACGTCAGCTGTAAATCCTGCGTTTCTATTATTTATAGGATTGTATTTAACAATGTACAAAAGTTATAATGATTTAATCTTCAAATATTTGTTATTCGCCATTCAAACTATATTCGGGCCCCAAATTTTGAACCTCAAATTATTCATAATATGTACCCCAAATAATTAGAGCTTGGTAGTCTGTTAATCAATTTCAGCGCATGTATTTAATTTTGGTATTAAAAATATTATTTAAGTGTCAATATTTGAGCAGAAATACAAACTTTATACTAGAAAATTTGGATATTTTTCCTATGCAAATTTTTAAAATATATCTTAGCATAATCTTTTCTGGTATTCGTTTATTAATTCAGGTTATCTAAATATAATTAAGCTGGAGTAAAAAATATATAGGTATGTTTTTAATGGTTTCTAAAAATATTTCTGGTAACAACAATACAGTGCTCATTTATTATTAAAAACAATTCAAAATAAATAGCGTGAACGTTAAGGCCCATATTGAAGCATCTGTAGGTAAATTTTTCATGGAATGCATATTGCGTTTAACCTGTTCGAAAACTACTTATAATATATGACGTTAAAAGAAGAATAACCTAACTTTTAGATAAAGATGCTGCAAAGTTTTAGTCACATTATACTTTGCAAGACAGTATGTAGTATGTTGTTTGTGTGACATTTATTAAAACATTGTTGAAAACTTCCTCACTTAAATTTGCTAACTGAGCAGTCAAAATCAGACATTCTAATTCGCCTTCCGCCTTGTTTGACAGATAAAATAACGTATACGTTATGTGAAAATATATTTTATTGTACAGAATAACGTTCAAATTTTGAAAATTTACCGTTCCCGCTATCTGTTTTGAGATTGTTTGAAAAATCTCTATTTTTTGGTAATCAAATATTTTGGTAACCAATACTTGGAATTGTTAAAAAAGTTGGGCTTATGCAGCAATATCATAGTCAATGTCATCAGATCTGGGCAAAGTACCAAATAAAAATACTCGAGTAACGAGTAAAAGTATTCAATACACGAATGTACTTTTAAAGTAAAGTACTAGTACTTTGAACACTTTTTGGGAAAAGTACAGAGTACTTTCTAAGTACTTTAAAGTACTTTGTAAAGTACCTACTTCTACAAGTAACATAATATAAAATTATGTGACATATCGCATCTAATTTTATGGTAAAAATATGGAAATTTCATATAAAATTAAATATTTTAGAATTAAATACCAGCTTTATTCCGAAATTATGTAGATTAGCTTTTTTAAAATATGTCACCACTCTTTTACTAATATATATTTAAAAAAATATCGTTATGTATTTGTTTCCACCTTAAAATATTTAAGTATTTAATTATAAAACGTATGTTCTTCTATATATCAAGTAATAATAGAATAGCTATTTGTTTATGCAGTATGTAAGAAACCTACCTACTTATTGCACACAAGATTTTTTCTATTACCGTTTCTAAGAAGTATTTTTCAAATAATTTTTTTTAAATTTAATATTTGACAGTCAATAAATAAAGTATCGCTGGTAATTTACATTTCCGCACTTGTGTGGAAAATTATAACATTAATCAACTCAAATGAATATGGAAACCAAAGATTTTTCTAAACGATAGTAGAAACATATATAAACTGCTTTCTGTTTTGCAATTGGTAATAGAATGACGAACCGGCAAAGATTTGTGGTATACAGATTTCATCTTTTATGAACGATTAATTGGCGAACAAGTATGTTCGTTGTACTCGTAAACATGAAATAATAATTTAAAATATTAATTTGTAGTACTCTAAGTATTCAGAAATACTCAAAGTATTTATAAGTACTCAGCTCTGATTGTCATAGCTATAGTCTTAGTCTTAAGAATTAAAATATGTTTTTATAATAGATCTGTTTATGCAACATTGTCATAGTCATAATCGGTATCATAAACATAAGCATAATCACAGAATTGGATTAATTTTAATACAATGACGACTAACAATCTGCGCATGCCCGAGAACTGCCAGAATCAGAAGATAATCTCTATTTTAATTGTGATGTTGTTTATTATGAACAAAATAGCAACAACTAATTATTCTATAGTATTTGTTAACATACATATCTATATTTAGTTATTCGGCAAATATAATATTTAAGTAATTGAGTTGAGGAGATGACTAATTAATAGTCACATCAAAAATGCTGCATAAACGACCAACCATGTTAAGACTGTTCTTATGACTATAGCTTAAGACTATGATTATGATAGTGAATGTGTTATTACTGCATAAACCCGGCTTATTTATGTGACAAGGCGAGGGTAAGCGCAATAACAGATAAATAACTTTTTATAAACTCTTCTAAATTATAGTTTCGATAATCATATTTTAACTCTGTTTAAGTTATAAATGTCAAAATTCAGTTTAGAAATTCTTTTCGTATTATGATAGTCACGACATTTATTTGTTGATCTTAGTCTAGAAATTATTATGTATACGTGCGTGACTTTGAATGCCCTAGCCTATGCACCCCGTACCCCTAAGATAATCCTGTCCTGAAGATACCGTTTTGTTTTAGATAATCGGATTAAATACTCGTGGAATTAACATGTAAGAGTCTAGATGAGTTCGTCGCGTCGGGAAGACGTTAGTTGAGGGAATGTAGTTTCTTTTAGTTTTGGGCGACGCCCGCCCGCTGGGTTACGGATTGTAACAGTTTAGTACTTGCTTAGTTGTGTTAGTTATGTTTAGTTTAATCCATAGTTAATAATAAGTTATAATAATCATGTAAATAAAGTTTAGTTATTAAATCATAAAGAGTGTCCATGTCCGTAAATTCTGTGTTCATCCCTCATCAAACGAGTGGAAAGTGTAAGTGAAGTGTATGTGTGTTCTTTTGTTCTCACGAAGCCGTGAACGCCAATCATCCGAGACGTCCACCAGTCAGTAAGTGTATCATCGTTGGAATAAGAAGTATTAGCAGCATCATCCTCTTCCTTTTCATCAGCTCAAGGAGATCCGCACCCCCCTCGTGTTACATTTAAATTATTCCCTCATTTCATTTCGGATCCTATGGACACTATTATCCCGGAGTGGGACACTGTGAAAATCCTTTAAAAATGTCTCTTTTTCAAATGAAATAAGGCATAGAGAAGCAGACTAAGTATTTTATTGTATTCTTGACATGGTGTATTTTAAATCAAAATTGAAGTGGGATAATAAAAAATAATTGGATTGATTAGAAGTGAAGCTGAGCAATTAAAAATGAGTGTGGTAATTTCCCGCAAGCATCAAGCACAAAGCGTCGTTTACGCTGCACGCGGTTGAACAGCGAACTAAGCTTGCATTGGAGTTAGGCATCCCGATGCCGGCAACTCGCCGTGACCAATGACCTGCCGCCGGCGCCAACGGACGAAGCATAAGTGATGATTGAACGAATCCGCTTTATTTGATGAATCTGCAAATGGAAATGCGAATATGACGCTGTTTATCTGACGGCGGCCAGATGTGTGAAGCCTGGAAACGGCACGTGGTCCTGGTGTAAACTTACGTATACACATAAAAGTTCCGCTGATTGTGTTTGCTTTCCACTAATTTTTATTTTTTGCCCTGTTGTTGTTTTTAGTCTTTGCCTATCTATGCATGCCTGCCATATTTCCCCGATGTGAACTCATAAATATTCTACTTTATGCTCCGCGTTTAAACGCAAATAAATTTGTTATATAAATTTTGATCAAAAGTTACACCTCATAGATTCTGCGGTAAATGGAAAAAGAGATTACGACTACACCTACATACTATGCACCGAATGCCATATTTTACAACCATTTAATACTGGAAACCCAATATTCATCATTCAAATAAAATAGAATGAGGCTACCTGCACATACAGTATGTCCCCTTCTGTTGTTCCTGTACAGGAGTAGGGTTGACCTGATGTGTAACATTCAAACATATTAACAGTAATTATAATTTATCATCCTTTGCATAATATACAGGATGCTCATTTAAAATAGGCTTGCATTACCACCAGAACTATAAGAATTACAAAGAAGGTTAAATGGACAAACAATTACTGTTTTACAAGACTAAAGCTGCGTTCAGAGCTACTGAATTATAAATTACAATTAGTACTTACAAATAGTAATCGGCTGGAGCGTCTTAAAACTACCTGTTTTAAATATAAAATAGCGTTTAGAATGAGCACTTAGTGAAAGTGACATCTATTGAAAAATCGATGAAGCAATCTATATAAATAAAAAATAAATGATTTTTATTAAACAATTGTAAATAGAGTAGTATTTGTTGTTTGAACACTATAATTGACGGATAAAAATATTTCGGATCATAATATTTTCTATTATGATAAAAATAGGGTTAGAAATGAAGGACATTCTGTAAAAAGTGACAAGTATAGGTACATATGATTCCTCATTTTTCTATATTCTTATTTATTACAATATCCTGCACCATATACCACATTTAAAACAGATTACATTCACTATGCCGTTTGACGTTTCTGACAGAAAGAGACAAGATGATATATCTGTCGCACTAAATGTAAGTGAACTTACCACTTATCACTTACACTTAACGTCTTAATTTTGTCGCTGCGAACGCTAACGTTGTTTGCCATAAGTCAAAGTGCTTGTATTAATTGTAAGTGCTATTTATAATTAATACAAGCACTTTGACTTATGGCAAACAACGCTAGCGTTTACAGCGACAAAATTAAGACGTTAAGTGTAAGTAATAAGTGGTAAGTATACAAACGCCAAACTTTTCACTTACAATTAGTGCGACAGATATATCATCTTATTTCTTTTTGTCAGAAACGTCAAACGACATAGCGCATATAATGTTTTAAATGTGGTGTATGATGCAGGATATTTTAATAAATAAGAATACAGAAAGGCGAAGAATCACATGTACCTATACCTGTCACTTTTTACAGAATGTCTTTCATTTCTAACCCTATTTTTTATTACAATAGAAAATATTATGATCCGAAATATTTTTATCCTTCAATTATAGTGTTCAAACAACAAATACTACTCTATTTACAATTGTTTAATAAAAATCATTTAATTTTTTTATGTATATAGATTGCTTCATCGATTTTTCAATAGATGTCACTTTCACTAAGTGCTAATTCTAAACGCTATTTCAGATTTAAAACCTACTATTTGTATTTTATAACTCAGTAGCTCTGAACGCAGCTTAATGTAACATATTTCTATTTGCTTATTCGCTACAGAATTTAATTATAAATTCAGTGCCATACTATTTTTATATTGTTACATAACTATTTTTTCTGTTTTCAGATATATGCATATAAATTTTATATTCATTTTGCCTTTTTTAAGTAGAGACATGATAGGGTTTCTAGCTCAAAGCAAAACCCGAAATACACGCCTTCTTCATGTAACCTGGTTTAAGGTTACTAACATCTCAGATACCCGTGTTCAGTCTATATACAGGCTGTCCGAATTTCGAAGGCCACCATTGGGTCTCGGAAACTATAAGAGATACGACTTCGGTTAAACGGGACATATGGTGCGCATTTAGGGAGCCAACTTAGATGTGGTTATGTTTTGACAAAAATTCTTATAAATTACTAGAAAATAGCTGAAAACTGAATTTGGTCGATATTTTCATTTTGAAATTACAGTGGACCCCCGGTAATCCGGCCCCTGGCTAATCCGGCACCCCCTGTAATCCGACATGACCCCACCACTAATGTGCTCGACGCGTAGGTATTGATTTGATGATGATTGATTCATAGTATGATTTTTATTCGTAATTTTTGATTATTTTAGTATGTACAGTTATTATTGTTTGTAAGTTATATAGCATTAATGACGTTAATTTCATAATAAAACGTAAGCTCTCTATTGTGTTGTTTAATTTACTAAATTTGACATACATAATGAAGTGTGATTTGTACTTCAGAGTATAACATATAGAATCTTATCACTGGATCTGTAATTTGTCGGATTACAAGGTACTCGTTTGTATAAAATTCCGGACTATAGGGTGTCTTAGGCAGTACTCTATAATCCGACAAATTCGATAGTCCGACACTGCCCTGCAAAACGTTTGTCGGATTACCGGGGGTCCACTGTACTTCTAAACTACCAGTAACCGAGAAAAATGTTCCAAATAAAAAAATAAGATATTTTTATTGTTAAATTTTCGAGATGTAACATAATTTTTTCTAAAAAATAGTTATTTTATTCTCTTTCAATTAGTATAAAAGTGCATTCAAAAATGAAAATTAGGTTTAGATTTATGGTTTATACTTTAGATTTAAAGACTTTGGCCGCATATTATGTAATGACTCCATTCACACTTGAAAATTTAGGGTCTCTAAATTTAAATTATAAAGCTAAACATTGCAAGGTCCAAACTTTAGGTTTATGATTTAGTTTGACGTCACCAACTTCACCAATGAGAACGAGTCTGAAATGATATAGATATACATATACACCCATCTTTATTTAGTATCCACCTCGGTATCCACTTAGTCGATTTGGCTTTTTAAACAAATGTGAGAAGAATATGGAGACTGTCATAATATAATTGCTGAAATATAACCAATAATGCCAAGCGAATGACAGTTTCACTACGGACAGGTATGTCTTGTTGAGTACTGCTCTACCGATATTTTAATCTTGTTTTTTAAGCATTTACACAGATGTCTGTATATATCAAAACTAATTTTCGGGTAGTTTAAACTTACATTTATGAATGACTTCCTTAAACCTAAACAAAAACCATAAACTTTATTTTCATTTGTGAATGCACCTTAAGGGTTATTGTGTTTTAAATTTATTTTATTCTCAAATTTTTTTTATTATTTTCCATGAAATTTATTATTTTTTGTCAGTAATTTCATTAGTTTTTTAATTTTGTGGAGGAGGTTGATCCAAGGAAATGTTTTAAATAAATATATACTTTTGGCGATGTGGATCTTGTTTATTAAAAAAAATATAAACGTTTTTATAAAAACATTTATTAATTAATGAGTAGTTAATACATTTTTAATTTGACAGCATCTTCTATAAAAACATGTTGATCAGCCAGTGGCTGACAGAAGACTGTCTTCTGTCAGCCACTGGCTGATCAACATGTTTTTATAGAAGATGCTGTCAAATTAAAAATGTATTAACTACTCATTAATTAATAAATGTTTTTATAAAGCTGATGATGGTGGAGTTGCACCACCGAAACGTCCACAAACGTTTATATTTTTTTTAATAAACAAGATCCACATCGCCAAAAGTATATATTTATTTAAAATTAGTTTTTTAAAATAGTATTTTATTTTACTTAAATAACTTGTTTCATTACTACTCTCTTTCATAATTTAATTTTATCTCTAAACTTACAAATTCACGTAAGTAGGTATACCAGGTATAATTTAACAAATTGTTTATAACACAAAAACCCTTACACTAATCGAAAGAGAAAAAAATAAGCATTTTTTGAAGTAAAATCAAAAATGAGTTCCATTTAAGAAAATGTTAGTTTGTATTATATCTCGAAAATTTACCGTTAGAAAAAATATTTTCGTACACCACTGGATACACAATAAAAATATATAACTTTTTTATTTGAAACATTTTACTCGATTACTGATAGGTTAGAAGTAATTTCAAAAGGAATATATGGACCAAATTCAGTTTTCAACAAATGCATATTTTCATTAAATTAACACAGAAGTACCTACCTATTTTTCATCTTAATTATACTTCCAAAGATTGTAATCAAATCATCCACAGTAAAATTTCGAATGTTTAGTCAATGTAAAAGGATGGAAATCGTTATTTTATTTTCAAGTTCTCGTAAGTTGACATTTCTAGGTCAGGAGGTAAAACTTGTTGGTTGCACGAAGGGTTCCAAAACATCAATGAATCAAATAGAATTGCTTTTCAATGCATATATCTTTCATAAATATTTCGAAAAATAAATGTGAATATACATCACATCTTTATTATTATTGCTGATTTTCATTTTTGGTTTTCTGCTTAAACAAATTTCTACTAACATGCTATGAAAATTGTTGTGAAAAGTCAAATGGATTATTTTCCACAATTTTAAAATAAGGAATAATACAAAAAAATCAAGTTGGTCGAGGAAAACAAAATTTACACTAACGTTTTAAACAGTTGTTTATCTGTCATTTGAAAGTAAGTTGCAAAAGTTAGGTTAGTTAGAACTTAGTTAATCAATTTTTTAAAGTGTAGTTGTAACGGAAATTATAAAAATAGCTAGAGAACATTTTCTTCACCCGCCATACTGAACCGATTTGGCAATACCAAACTTTTGGCAATGTTCGTTTGAAGATGAAATTGATGTTGCTATTCATGATTATTCTGATAGCATTCAGCATTCCAAATGAAGATTGGTTGGAAGCTTTTAAGAAGTGTAAGGAAAGAAAAATGAAGTGTATTATTGTGTACTTAATTAAAATAAAATTCTAAAAATAATTAACCATGTGTCTTATTTTTTAATAATTCTAACGTGACCCTCGTATAAAATGCAATTATTATATTGTGAATATTTATTTTTTTTTAATTCAAAACGAAGGAAAGGAACATTTATTGTTGACTTCTAGATTTATTGTTGGTTTAAAAAAACACTAGAAAAAACATTATTTTGGTAAAATTTGTTGTCATGTATATAGAATTTGATCCCACGACTTCTAGCTCGTTAAGCAAGCATGCTAACAACACAGTTACAAATTCCCGCAAAATAAAAGTATGCAACAGTGTATAGAACATGTACATTATTCATATAATTACCAAAATTACGGAGTGCTGTAATCTCTTTACCATTATATATACAGGCTGTTCCATTTAAGTGCTACAATATTGCTGTCTCTATAATTATAAGAGATACGAAGTTCGTTAAATTAGCAAACAATTTCTAAATTATATGACTATAAAAATGAACAAAACAAAAATTTTTCTTAACCAGTGGTTCTCAAAATATGGGACCCATCTTTTTTATTTTAAATTAGAACCTACCTCTTTTATTACTTTGTTCGATTCAGTAATTTTTCCGAATTCAACGATATCTATATGAAATACTCTATTATTACAAAGTTTTTGAGAAAATATTAAATTAATAATGTATCATTTTTATTTAAATATGACTATACAAAGAGTGCTATGGAAAAAACAAATAAATCAAATGAAGAAATAATTACAAAAACTTTTATAATTTTCTTTAAGTTGTGAATAATTATTATTTAAACAAGATAGTTTGTATAGTCATATTTAAATAAAAATGATACATTATTAATTTTGCATTTTTCTCAAATATTTTGTAATAATAGAGTATTACATATGGATATCGTTGAATTCAGAAAAAAAATCTGAATCGAATAAGCAAATAAAAAAATAGGTTTCCATTTAAAATAAGAAAGTAGCACCCCGTATTTTGAGAACCACTGGTCTAAAAAAATTCTTGTTTCGCTCATTAAAGTAGTCTTATAAAATAGAAATTGTTTGCTAGTTTAACCGATTTCGTATCTCTTATACTTCTCGAGATAGCAATAGTGTAGCACTTAAATGGAACACTCTGTATATATATATATATATATATATATATATATATATATATATATATATATATATATATATATATATATATATATATAAAATATTGAATGTCCTTAAGAACAGCTTCCGAAATTAAAACACATTTACTGAAAATTGTTTACAATTTGAGTTGGCACTTTAAAGTCTGAATAAAGGCCGTAATGAAATTAACGTATTAATATTGTAATCAATAAGTTTATGAAACCAAATTTCAATGTGAAATTCTTGTTTACGTTCAAGTGTAATCAGATTAGTCGTAAAATTATTCGCAACATTCGGCTGACAGTGTTAGAAGAAGAAGAAAATCATGATTTTATCCTCTTCTGAGCTTTTACATGAGTGATGGCACGTTGACATTTCGAGGTTAGGAGGTAGGACGACTTGTTGGTCGGATGAAAGATTCCAAAATATTCAATGCTCCGAGTCGGTTGCCGTCCGCGCCGCGTAAGCGTGGGGCTTGGGAGGAAACAAGCCCATCTCAGAGGTAGATGTTTGTCAAGAGGAGGACAGTTTATCGATAGAAATGCAATGGACCGAATGCCAAACACACCAGACATTCACGTATAAATATGACTATCTGCTTCGGCTTCGGAACACCGAAAACAAGCGCAACGGTAATCTTTAAAGATGCTCAGAGCCGGACCAAAGATTATTTTACCGTAAAAATATTATTTTTTACTACAAATATCAAAGATGAGGTATTTTTAAAGAAATAAAAATAACATCTTTTTCAGATAATAATAAAAAGGTTTTAGGCTTTGGAAAACACAACTGTCAAGTTTTACAATTCCCCACAGGAAGAATTCCTTTTAATGTTTTGATTATAAAATATACAGGTGTTTCTAAACATGTGTAACAAACTGTAAAGTTATATACCGGCATGAAGTTAACCCCGCCCAATCTAGCACCAACCTTCTATTTTATTTTATTAGTTAGTGCACCGTTAGTGCTTTTTAGTGCACTATTAATAAACGTTAATGCAAATCGCATTATTGAGTAAATCATAGAAAGTATGGGTAGGCCAACTTCAACATGAAATGTAAGATTTACTTAATATACAGGGTGTAAATGAAGTAAGTGCAATAAATTTAACCAGTAATGCAACTCGGCGAGAGCAACAATATTTCTTAATAACTGTTTTTTCTAAGTCTTTTAGATTTTGAGTTAAAATTCTTTAAAGATTTGCTGCATATTTCGTTACCCGCCTATGGAGAACTAATGGCTGCTGCCGTATTCAAGTGGGATACAAACAGCTCAAAAATTGTCGGTTATCGGTTATACTTGCAGTAATTAATAAACGAATCAACGGAAATAACATTTATTCAATTTCGTATTAATAGGAACAGTCATGGGTTTTGAACAAAAAGATAAATGTTTGACATTTTATATGGTCAGATTAGTAAATGCTTGACAAAAATTAAATTCATAAAATTATAACATTATAAAAATTGCAAAAGTTAAAACAAATTTTAACAGATAAAATGTCAAATATTTGTTTATCATATTGTTCAAATTCCATGGCTATTGCTACGAATTGAATAAATTTAATAATTAATATATGTGCCTAACATATCATAATTTACATGTATTTTATGTTATTTGATGCAGAAAATTTTTGTCTTTCTTTGGGCGTCAACCGTCAGTCCTATGTTAATCTCCCATGAACACTTTGAAAATAATAAAAACACCCGGTATACCACAATATCTAGGCTCTCTATCTAAAAATGTAATCTAAATTTACCTAATACAATTATCATTACTGTGAAATTTAAAATAAATTGGAAAACTTTTGATATCGTCATATTTTTGAAGTATCCATCGAAATATATCAATTAACAAATCTATATTTGCAATGAAGTACTTTTTGCGAAATATTCGAAGCGATAAAATTTTACTATCAAATACCAATCGTGAATTACAATTAAATAAATAGAAAAGCAAATAAAAAAAATCCCAAAATCCACATGTCTTTTATAAAATAGTGTTATAAAACTAGAAATCGTTTCATTAAAATAGGAAAAAATACGTTCAAACGGCAATGAAAAAAGAAGCACCAAGCCAATACAGCAAACGTAACAGAATTCAGCGGTAAATTTTCATCAATGAGTGCGAATGGTGCAGTCCTGGCCAGTCTGTCATATTGTTCATTTTCATCTGAGATTGGGTATTATTCATTCGGAATATAGCAAACTAACCAATATTCTGGCCGTACGACGAGTATGCAAATGATCGTTCCAATTTTAAAATCGACCACGCTTCTGGTTATTTGCTGGTAATTTTTAACGAATTCACCGACGCCGGTGCGGAAGCCAATGGGCCTCACTAATTCGTTTATTCAGGACGGTATTTCAACAAGAAGAATTCTCTATCGTATGATTTTACTTGCGATTCAGTTGTTTTGCAGATATCAAATACCAATAATTTCACAGCAAATTATAGACCAATCATTGTCACTTCATAACGATAATAAAGTTACAATTTAATTTTGATATTGCAAATTTACCGCTCAATATAAAATGAAATGAGAAAACTGTATTTTGTATTTAACATAAAAAATTACATATTACCACGGCTTATAACTCATACTGGGTAGGGGAGACCGGTGTCAATTGTAACAGGTGTCAAATATAACAAGGGTAAGTAACAGGGCCATCTTTTCGAAGTAGATTAAAACGCGCTTGGAGAGTGAAGCAGAAAGAGTCATAGCTCTTTGGTATTTAGTGTAAGTACATACGCGCAAATACGGCGTCTGTTTCTGACGAATGTCTGTAAATCGACAAAAAAATAAATACAGGTAGTGACACACTTTGTTTCTAAAACACTATAAGTGCTCTGCTCGGAAATATTTCAAGTTAAGGATCAGTTTGTAAGTTATATCTGCTTTTATTTTTCGTTAAAAACATTTCGAATTATTACCTAATAAATACAAAAAAGCAAATAATATCTTTATAAGTTAAGCGGTGTCAGTTGTAACACATGCCACGGTGTCGATTGTAACGTGTTTAATAATTAAGTACAGTATTGTTCGTGCTAAAAATTACAAGAAAAACCCACTGCTATCTAAAACATAAAAGAAGAATAGCAAAAAAATGAAAAACACTTTCGAAATTAACAGTCGCGGATAACTCTTCAGATGGCTCCGATGAGGAAACTCTCTGATATGTATTGGCCCATATTTTTTGAGCGCAGGAGATTGGTTGCAGTGGCGAAAATGTAAAATCTGGACACCGGGCAAGTTAAATTGTACGAAGAATGACGTATTTTATGTTTACCTAAACTGCAATTCCGTTAACGACTAAAGGCATTGGTCAAAATGGTCCATATCACCAACAGAATATATATTTTGTTTTCTTTTAGTTGAGTCATCTGAATTTTGTATTTTCTGAGGAAATAAATAAATGTTTATTTTTTCAATAATTTCCTCTTTTATCTGTTATTTTATTTTATTACATCACTTAAAATTTGTTACAATTAATACTGGCCCTGTTACTATTGACACCAGTTAGGTGGCAATTGTAACATTTGTAATGCCTGACTAAAAATCCTTATACTTTTATATTTGTCACATTTTCAAAAGTTTAAAATTCAAAATATTATTCACTAAGGTGGGTAGGTTCTCATATAGGTAATTTCAAATAAAAATTGAAATTTTGTAATAATTGACATCGGTCTCCCCTATATCATTCTGTTTTCTTTTCGCAGATTTATGTAATAATGATACAGTCGGTACCGCCCAAAAAATAGATAATTACGGGAAAAGCAATAAAAAATAACTGAAAAATTAATAAATTCCAAATGAATTTATTTATTTATTTTAATTTTGGATGCAAAACCCCAGGATATTTTAAAAACTTGTCCCAATGAGTTTTTATGGGTTTAATCTGTTTGGTAATATTGAGTTTTTTTAATGGTATTGAAAACCGACAGTACGGCGATATGTTGGATAGGCACTCCGTGCGCCCGGCACCCTTACCCCGAAAGGTGTAAAAAGAATTACAGTTTATTAGTACGTTTACATGCAGTTTTTAAAATGGTTTCAGTTTTCAGTCAAAATTACGCGAAACTATTTACATGTAATTTTCAAAACAGGTTTACAGATTGATCTGAAAACAGTTTCGGCGTATGCGCACTTGACCGATGTAAGTGACAAATCCTCTTCACTCCAAATTCTTCGTTTTGCTTTTATTCCAATTATTTTTTCTGCTTTATACCACTACGCACTAAAACTACACAACTGTCAGTTTATTTGTAGGTTAGTAATACCAAGTAACACACAGCGACAGAAACGTTATGCTACGTACGCATGCGCAATATCGAAACTGAATTTTAAGTGTTTACATGAGTACTTTTGAAACTAGTTTTCAAATCAAACGCAAGAATTTTAGTTTTGGTTTGGGATAACTCAAAACAGTTTTGACACGTTTTCAAAACGGTTTGAAAATTGCATCTAAACTCAGTGTATGTTATGTTGCTATGAAAACCGCAGTATATATATATATATATATATATATATATATATATATATATATATATATATATATATATATATATATATAACTACGTTTACGTTTGCAGTTTTGAAAATGGTTTCAGTTTTCAGTCAAAATTAAGCAAAACTGTTTACATGCAGTTTTCAAACAAGTTTTAAAATTGATTTGAAATCAGTTGCGGCGCATGCGCATTTAGCTGATGTAAGTGACAGATCCTCTTCACTCCAAATACTTCGTTTTGCTATTACTCTAATTATTTTTTGTACTTCGTACCACTACGCACTAAAACTACACAACTGTCAGTATATTTGAAGGTTAGTAAGACAAGCGACAGAAACGTTATGCTCTGGACGCATGCGCAATATCGAAATTGAATTTTAAGTGTTTACATGAGTAGTTTTAAAACTAGTTTTCAAGTCAAACCCATGAATTTTAGTTTTGGTTTGAGATAATTCAAAATCGTTTTGACACTGTATACATGGAGTTTTCAATACTAAAAACGTTTTAAAAACGGTTTCGAAACTGCATGGAAACTCAGTAATTTATATATATATATATATATATATATATATATATATATATATATATATATATATATATATGTTCGTTAGAGGACCTAAATTATTATTTTACACCGAGGCCCTTAGCGGCCTAGATACGCCACTGGATGAAGCTAGCAACCATTAAGAGGTGATTCATTCAACATACATATATAGTATATAGTACAAAAAATAAAATAAATATGATCACGGCATATTACCCGTTGCTGGGTGTACCAACCTGCTTTGTACATAGATTTCGGTAATAATTTTACATACAGACAGACAGGTATAGCTCATTTTTAATAAATTGTGATTCATTGAGTTTGTATGGATTTTGTAAATGGTTTTTTTTGAGGCGTCACCCGACAGACATTCAATGTTATCGTACATATACATTACTACCGTTATTTGTAAATCAAAATGTTAATAAATTTATAATAAAAAAACTAAATAATAATTATGCGTCCTCGTTATACATGTGAATAAAATGAAATTGTGAACATTGTTTTCCTTTTATTGATGTTGTATATCTTGACTCCATGTGGGGTAATGAAAGAGAAATAAATTTGATAAAGTTTAGTAGCAAAAGATAGACATGATAAAAGGTCCCTTATGAGAAATATTCGTTTTCCGGGAATGGACTGTGTCAGATTTTGAGTCAGAGCTCAACGTTTCGCCCGCAGTCGTATGGGACATCGTCAGGAGCAAGGGGGATAGTACTGTCTTAAATAAGGTTACCCGACGTGTCAACCACGCTAGAGGCCGAGTTTAAGTAACTTGGTTTATTTGGCCTCTAGCCTGGTTTACACGTCGGGTAACCTTGTAGACTGAGTCTCCCCCTTTTGTTACTTAAACTCGGCCTCTAGCGTGGTTGACACGTCGGGTAACCTTGTTTAAGAAAGTACTATCCCCCTTGCTCCTGAAGATGCCGCATACGACTGCGGGCTAAACGTTGAGCTCTGACTCAAAATATGACAGTCCATTCCCGGAAAACGAATATTTCTCATGACTCAGACTGTGGAAGCCTACGCAATTAAAGGTCCCTTATATTTTTAAGGGTCAAACCAGAACCGTTTTTTGAATAATATATTTTTTTAAAGAACTTATGTTTCTAAAATATTTATCAGGTTACTGTTTTTATGATGCAAAACATAGTTTTCAAATTAGTATACTTCTTCCTTTCCTTTACTTACTGATCGTCTTTTGTATAATAGCGTGGAGACAGTAAATGAAACAAAGATTTATATCATATTTCCAAAACTATTCCTAACAAATTCCATAATTGAGTAGAATCCAAATAAAATTCATACTTTGTGAAAATTCTGATTTATTTTTCTTCATCTTTAATTCCAGCACGGATTAACAGCCAATATAAAAGTCTCAAGAGTGCTTTTAAGGACAAAAGCAAGTTATTATTTTCTGCGCTAAAGTTCAGAATAGTATCAATATAAATATGACAAACTCATAACAATTTAAGTTCCCCTATATTCAAGCTGGTTTATAACCTCAAAATTATGTCAAACAAAAAATTCAGAACTATTGGCGAGAAAAGTTTTTATATCTAAAACTATAAAACTTATACATTAAAAATAGAATACGAAAGTTGTTTGAGTAATTTAGCAGCCATTTGTTTTAGAATATAGTAATTTCCTTCAAAAGAATTACTTCAAAGCATTCTTATTAAAAGTTTGAAAAGTATCATAATCACAGAAAACAATGAAAACTGTGTGTAATTATACATACTAAAAAAGTTGAACAAAAAATGAATTACGATCGAAATAAACATTACAGTTGGAAATAGATCCAATTAGACTCAAATGACAAACGTCATTATTTCAATGTTTCCACAATAGGTTCCGTGAACAAAAAGCTTGAGAAATAACAATTTTTAATAAATTAAAACTTCGCGTGCAACTGGTTTCATAGTTCCAAAGAAAGTTCTAAAGTTAAAGAACGTTCAAAGCGTAATTCTAAAATAATTTAAACGTTATAAAGACCTCAGAATAAAGACTTCATTTTACACAATTATAAAAGGAAATATTTAATCATTTTAAAATCTAGGGGAATAAATCAATCGTAGTAATTTGGAAAGAAAATAAATATTTTATCGAGTTTCTGCAGTTGTTTTGCTGCGTGTTAGCTACGCGACAACGAAAACTGAAATTAATTTTGGAACAATTCATAAATTATGAACGTCTGTACAATTGGAGAAAATCAATGATACGAGATCCCGAACATTTAGAACTTTATAAAATACATACACAACATTATTTTGCTAATGAATTCCAAACAAGAGAACTTAAAATATGATATATACATCAATTAAAAAATGCAAATAATTTCATTATTGTATTGAATTGTAGGTGATAATGTGTAAATAAACAAGGGTGACATTTTTAATTCAATAAATTCTACACGTTTAACACTTTTTATTAAAAATGTTTAGTGATACGAGAATTATGCACATTTTGTTATCCACAATCATTTTCAATAAATAAAAATTTCTAAAATATATTTTTCTGTACTATAATACGCTAGGCACTTCATATAAATCAAATTTTACAATTTTGTTTGCTTATATTAATTGAAACTTAAATGCACTAGTAACAAAATAGTAAAAGTGAGTAAAGTATATTTTTTTCACGAGAAGGAAATTTTGCAGAGTGCGCAAATCCTTCGAGCGAAAAAAAGATATAATTTACTCACGAGTTGCATACAATAGCTATTTGTATATTAAGAGCGCAAAATAGGACATTGTCGATTGAGAGGTTGTTGCCGCGCGACGCAGGAGCGTAGCATTCTCTCGAAATCGACAATGTCCCTTTGCGCGCGAAACACACACAAGATTTTTTCTACAGTCGCCACATTTAAACTAATGAAGTGAAAAAGTGGATGTCCATTGGGAGCATTCACTCCAAACTTTTGCAGATGGCAGCACAACTGTTCATACAATTTATTTTATATTTAATTTTAATTTATCGTTATTTTCCATTCGTCTTGAGCTAGTGCTAATCTAAGCATTTCATACTTTCGTTTTTGGAAATGAATGCCTTACTTTATTTTCACAGCAGTGCGGCATTTTGTTATGTTATGTACCGACAGAGCAGTTATATGCAGATTGACTTGAGAACTAGAGTGCCATTAGTTCCTAACTAAACGTTTCCATTAAGAATGTAGACAAGTGACATTTCTCAACATTATATAGTTAGAAATTTGGACAGCGAGCGTTTTTTCTACTTTGTCGCGCATGAGCGGCAAAGTGACATTTTGCGTTGACAAATGAGAGCGCAAATGGCTACTTTGTATATAGACTGTAGAAAATAGCTATTTGTGTGTTAAGAGCGCAAAATGGGACATTGTCGATTGAGAGGTTGTTGCCGAGCGACGCAGGAGCGAGGCATTCTCCCGAAATCGACAATGTCCATTTGCGCTCGAAACACACACAAGATTTTTTCTACAGTCGCCACAATGGGGTCCTCTGCCATAACAAAAATTTATTTTTTATTTATTTTTACTTATCGGTATTTTCCATTCTTCTTGAGCTATTGCTTCAATCTAATCTAAGCATTTTATACTTTCGTTTTTGTAAATGAATGCCCTATTTTATTTTCACAGCAGTGCGGCATTTTGTTTGTTTATGTAGGTGGGTAATGTGTAACTACAGTGTCATTAATTTCTGACTAAACGTTTCCATTAAGAATGTAGCCAAGTAACATTTCTCAACACTGTATAGTTAGAAATATGAGGAGCGAGCGTTTTTTCTACTTTGTCGCTCTAGAGCGGCAAAGTGGCATTTTGCGTTGACAAAAGGGAGCGCAAATGGCTACTTTGTATATAGACTGTAGAAAAAAATTTTTACGTCTGCAATGGGAGCGTAGAAAAAGTGTCGTAATGTTTCATTATTTCACTCCGCGTTAAAAAAATGCACTTTTTCCACACGGTCATGTATTAAAAAAGGCATACTTTATAAACCCATTTTAATGAAAAAAGGGTACTTTTTTAACACACGTAAAAAATATTCTGTAAGGATATGTTAAATGTTAAATTACAATTAAAGTTGCAACGTTTGAAATGGTCTTCGTGACGGAGATACAAAATTACGTCACCAATTATCATAATTATGATGAAACGCCAATAGACGGCCAAGCATTAATATATGAACCCGAATTGATACAAAACGATATTTTTAACGAGTATTACTTATTTTAAAAAATTACAATTACAATGATATTTTTTTAACCGTTAAATACAAAAAGCTAAAAATCTCAAGTTGACAAGCATAAGTGTTTCTTCGTTTCGTATTTGGGTGCCATCTACTGGTAGTGCCAGTACTCTTGCAAATATTGCGTTTGTTTGATATTATGTTAAATTTAATATTTAACGTTATTTATTATATTATATCGATGGTGAAGTGCACAAATACTATAAGCACACTTTTAAAATTATGAAACAGCTAAAAAGTGGTAATATGTTCTGTAGTTATTATACGATTAAACAATATTTAAAATAAAAATTAGAAAATAAATTAAAGTCATGTATGAAATCATTTGTAAGCATTCTGCAAAATAAAAATAATATCAGATAAAAATTTCAACGTCAAAATATTCCAGGCGAAACAAATTCGTTTCGAAACAAAGTTCAGATATGGTTAGTTAGTATTTTCCTTTGTGGCAATTTTATCGGAATTATTTGGTTCATTATTTCACACTACATTTGATTATTTTATTCTTGGATAATTCATCAAGTTACCTTTTGGTGTAAATACAGTCATACTGAAGTTAAATACAATTGTAGCATTTAATACCAATAAATATCTACATATAAGATTTTTACATGTAGTTGAACAAAATGGATAAGATATTAATAAAATAGAAGCTATCGTTATTGTTTCATGTACAGGATGTCTCATTTTCGATGTTTTATTAAGGTATATCGGATAATATTAATGATAGAACAAAACTGTTTGCACATTCTAGGGTCAACTTTTCGAGAAAAGTTTATTAGTCACCACAGGAATTTTCGATCTTCTTTTATTTTTGAGTTACAGGCAGAAACTCGGTTTTCGCTCTTTTTGAAAAAATCCCATATCTTATTTGTTACGATAGTTAGAGAAAAAATGTTTTAACAAAGTTTTTACAATTTTTAGATAGAATAAAATGGCGTAATTAGATTTTTTGAAAACTTAATAATTCTCGAGATGTAACACAAACTTATGATTTTTTAAATGGGAACCTACATTGAAAATAGTTTCATCCTTTTTCTTATTTTATAAGATTTTCAATGCTATATAACAAATCTACATTCTTTTGTTTTAAACATGAATAAAAGACGAATTATTAATTTATTGAGGATGAAAATATTGGAAATTATTAAGAAACAAATGAAAAAAATTATTACAGATCATCATTTGTTTATTTTAATTCCATATCTATTAATTATGTTCTCAAAATTATTCTTAACCAATTATTTTCGGGTTAGTTAACTTACTATTTATCGACGTTAGATTTGGATTTGACACAATCCGAAAAAAACATGATTTAATATGCTTTTAGAATAAATAAATTGAAAAAATGAGTAAAACTGAAACAAATATTATTAAAAATATACAAATGATGATCTGTAATAGATTGTTTTCATTTGTTTCTTAATAATTTAAAATTTTCCATCCCAGTAAATTAATCATTCATCTTTTATGCATGTTTAAAACAAAAGAATGTAGACTTGTTATATATCAATGAAAAGCTTATAAAATAAACAAAAAGACGAAACTATTTTCAACTAAGGTTCCCATTTAAAAAATCATAAATTTGTATTATATCTCGAGAATTATTAAGTTTTCAAAAAATCTAATTACGCCATTTTATTCTATCTAAAAAACGGTACAAATTTTGTAAATACAATTTTTCTCTATCATAATATGTAAGATATGATATATTTTCAAAATGAGCCAAAAACGAGTTTTTGCCTGTAGCTCAGAAACAAAAGAAGATCGAAAATTCCTGTGGTGACTATTAAACTTTTCTCGAAAAGTTGACCCTGTAATGTGAACACTGTTTTGATCTATCGTTAATATTACCCACGATACCTTAAAAAAACGAAAATAAGACACCTGTACAATACATTTTGATGATTAACTTTAAAACATAAATATAGCATTTAGATCCCTTTGAATTTAAATGCTTCAATTAATACCTGTAATAGATAATGAATGGGTAATCTACTGGGAATATCGTTAACCACATATGATCACGTCAATCATGAAGCAATTAATATTTACATGCATTAAAGCATTTGTAAAACTGCGCCAGAACCGTTTAAAATGAGTATTTTCATATTACTAATTGTACAAAATGATTAAATACACAAGGTAAATTTTCATTAAATTAACAATGTCGTTATTTAAAGGTAGGTAAAACATTGTATCGGTCGTAAAATGTTCATTCGATATAAAGTTAATTAGTCAATAAGATTTCAACACTGAGAAACAATATAAAGTTATTGACATATAACATTTGACATGGTCTCTATAACGTTTAACAGCTTACAATTAACACAAGAATGTACTAGTGATTCAAGGGACTTAGTTTATATTACTTCCCGTACGTGCTATATTTCCTTGTTTATTTCCCGTGTGCGTATACGCACTATCGTCCCATCACATTTCATTTTTAATTTTTTTGAAGTTTTTTAAGCAGTATAATAAAGTAATATTTTTATAACAATATATAGATATGATCCTTAAACAAATGTCAAAGGATATTCATAAAATTATTTTTGTTATGTAATGATCGGTAAATGAAAACGATATTATTAAAATTGGTCACTCGCTTCATTTTTATCTTCTCTACTTCCGTAGTGATTATAAATTTTTGCAAAAAAGATATCTTTCTCAGTTTTCACTATTTACATGATCACATTTTCACTTGTCGATAATCGCAATTTCGTTTTCACTTTTATATGATCCCACTATTGATACGTTTAAAATTATACTACTGATTTATGATAATTAAAAATGGGGGGAAGAGATGTTTACAATGTGTCGCTATGATTGAAAAAATATGTCAAATTTATTTCAATATATACAGGGTGTAACAAATAAACTTTTATAACTTCTATACTATTAAAGATACAATAAAATACTATAAGACAATATTATAGAAGAGCAAGGGGGACATCCGATTAGAGAAGAAAATATTTTTTTAAACCAGTGGTTCTCAAGTTATAATACAATGTTATATTTTATTAAATGGGATGATATATATTTTTTAAGCCCATTCGATAGAGTATATTTTTCTGAATTCAACCGTATAATCACTTTATATCTTTACATAATAAAAATATTGAAAAATATTCAATTGTAATTTAAATAAATTTATATTTTATAATCATTTTTCAGTAGGCTATGTATGGAAAACAAAAGCTTCTATTTGTCAATTTGTATTATTTAGGATATAAATCAAATAGAACACTGTTTATAACGTTATTAACAAATATTTGTTTCATTTTAATTTAAGGCAATTAACATAGCCTACTGAAAAATAACTATAAAACTCAAATTTACTTAAATTTCAATTTAATTTTTTTCAATATTTTTGTTATGTAAGGATATAAAATAATCACGTGGTTGACTTCAGAAAAAAATACTCTATCGAATAGGTCTAAAAATACATGAGAACCACTGGTTTAAAAAAATATTTTCTTCTCTAATCGGATGTTCCCCATGGTCTTCTATAAAATTGTCTTATAGCATTTTATTGTATCTTTAATAATATAGAAATTATTTGAGGTAGCTCGTTTAGCTGTTACAGCCTGTATATATCGGTGTCTACTTTTTTATGGACCATAGGAGATACAATGGTATAATTTTCATATGGCTGTAAATTCTGGCCTATTAATTTTAGAACTAAAGTGTAAATATAAAAAATGTTCAGAATTAAATACTGCATCAAATGAGCCTAAATTTATTGAAATAATAGGTTCTTGCCATGAGATAAACGTAAAATAAATATCCGTCTTTAGCTTTGTACAGAGTGCCATTCAAGACAAAATGTGCAATTCAAATAGTCGTATTATTTGACTTTGACAGATAAAAGTTTATTAATTGATATTAAATTGTTAATATTGTGCGATGGTAAAGGCATCCTTGCTTACTGATACATACTTTAATGAATTCAATGATTATAAAAACTTTATAACAGATGTCATTTGCCAAATTCAAGCAATAAAACTGTTTAAAATTTTATAAAAATGCTCATGGCACTCTGTAAATAGCAAAAATTATATATAATTTTGGACTTTTTAGATGCAGTTTTTAATTCTGAACATTTTTGTATTTACACTTTTGTTCTAAAATTAATTGGGCAATATGAAAATTTTACCATTGTATTTCCTATGGTCCACAAAAAAGTAGGCACCCGATATATATATATATATATATATATATATATATATATATATATATATATATATATATATATATATATATATATTAACCTTTTTAACTTAACTGCCTAACACAGTGTTTCTCAAACAGCGAGGACGGGCAGAGAGGGCGCAAAGATATTTTGAAGTCTGAAGGGGGTTCCAAAAATTTTTTGATGCCTGAAGGGGGCGCGAGGAAAAAAAGTCTGGGAAACACTGTCCTTATTAATAACTTTTGTTTGGTTAAAAGAAGGTTGCAAAATTCAGTTATTTTCAAACAGGTATTAAAGTGATTGTTATTGTTTCTATATTGAGTAATCTGATTCATAATTTGATTCATTGACTATTACTTTGTAACTACACGCTGTTAGCAATTTCACGTTGAATTAATTCTAGACAGTAGTCTCTATCAAAAGTGTCGGCCATTTTGTTAACCATTAGGTCAAGAAACGTTGACAATAGCGCACGTCAAGTTGCAGAGTGTTAATTCAATGCACCGGTAGCACAGTACAGGCGTTTACGCTTACATCGACAATCCCTGAGAAAGAGACGGCGGATGTTAGGACGGCACATAAACACAGCAGCCGTACGGGCGTTAGACTGAGACGCGACAGAACGTAACACACCGGCAGTCAGTTCATTTTAATATACGCCCCCCGTCCGCTTACATTCGTATTCATAATGCGTAAATTATTTAGAATATTGTCAGCAAAGTTTGTAATGTAAGCCATGAATATACGCTATCTGACAATCTGGAGTTGCGCTAGTAACCAGCACACGTTGACTTGACGGCGAGCAACAGCTAGAATACGGGAACGATCAGCGATGAACGCACCCTACTGTTTGCTGCTTGCTGTTGCTGTTGATGTTGCTGTGATTCTGATTGTTACTCCGAGAATTCATACGAGGGTTAGTGAATTTGAGAGCCGAACACTTTTTACCTATTGTTTGCTAAGATAACTTCATGTTTGACATCAGATCATTTGTTAGGAATCAACGAAGAATTTTGAATAGAGAATTTCAATAAGGAATTCATGATATCAATAAAGACGATGCTTTATTAAAAATTCAATACCAGAGAAATATTTCTTTGTACTACAAACTCTTATTACATACAAATATTTTTTATTAATTTCATCGAGTGGAAAGGCACGTAGAAATAGGAAAAGGTATTTAACTAATTCTTAATACGTAGCAGTACGAGCACAAACAAATTATAAATCCTACGCAAATGGTGAGAAATATCTACAAATTTCTTTCGACTAGTTTAAAATACAGATTTTAAACTTACAAAAACTGAATTTGTTATTCAAGTATTCCGCCATTTAAATATTGCGTTACATCGCCTTTATAAGTATCATCTGTACTTTTTTCTGTGAGTATTGCCCATATGTATTGCAAGGTAGATTTTACCGTACGCATTGAATTTACGAAGTTGCTTTTCATTGTGCCAAAAGTAAAGGGTCTCGGTAGAAGCTAAACCTGAACTACAAGATGACCCTTAAAATACCGGTCGAAATATTATCACCAATCAATCGGCCCACATTTTTCTAAAAGTTTTAAGTCTACATTTAAAATAACCGAAAGAATTTTGTAGAATTTTCTAACCATTTGCGTAGATTGTATAATTTGTTGAAAATGTAAACCAGCCCAATTAGTATGAGTTTGGGCTCGTAATTATATCGGTTCCAAAGATGTTAAACAGAATACGCTATTATAAGATATTTAATTTGAAAGTAGGTACATTTCGCAACTTTCGTTTCTATATAACCTTCAGCATCAGTTTGATTTTTCCCCTAATCGTCTTAATTTGTTGCGTTCATATATTACAAATCGCAAGCAGTTTATTCGGTGTAATGGCTTTAAATCTAATCGTTTTATTCCTACATCTAGTGTTCTACAAGGGTCAATATTAGGGCCACACCTTTTTGTTTTATTCATAAATGATATTACTGAGTACTTGGAATATTCAGAATCACTGCTATATTGATGATTTAAAATTATTTAAAGTCATTGATTCAGTTTCTGATTGCCATCAGCTTCAGAAGGATATTGATAACCTTCTGGCTTGGAGCTCATCCTCACGTCTTTTCTTTAATGTCTCAAAGTGTAAAATTATGTTTTACTCAATCAAGCATACTACAACTATTTCGTCTTACTGTATTGGTGACTCATAAGGACTTGGGAGTTATATTTGATCCCAGATTACTTTTCGGTCCTCATTATGATTATTTAGTGAATACATCCTATAAAACATTAGGTTTCGTTATTAGAAATTCACGTAACCTCACTAATATCACAACTCTCAAGTCCTTATACTTTTATTTAGTTAGATCCAAGCGTGAGTACTGCCTGATTATCTGGAATCCCATGTATCATACTCATAGTATCAAAATTGAATAGGTACAAAGAAAGTTTGTACGATATTGCGCGATAAAATCTTCTCCTCTTTTTAACTCATTTACTTACAGTTACTCCGCGACTTTATCAAATTTGAATATGCAAACGTTGGATTCTAGACGTAAAATTCGCTCATACTTATATTTACAAAGGTTACTGTGAAATGTTATAGATGATATTAATTCAATGAGTCGTATACAAATAAATATTTCTCGGTTGGAATCTAGGTCGTATATAACGTTTTGCACTAAGCTATGTATAGAAAAAATTATGAAGCTAGAGATCCAGTTAGACGATTATGTCTAACATATTAAGAATTTGAAAGTATTATGAATGATAAAATGGATCTTTTCAGTCTTAGCTACTGTCAATTCAGAAATATTTTATGTAAAAATTTATTGTAATGTTCTAAAATCAATTTCTACTTTTGTTGTTGTACTTGGTTGTTTTCTTATTGTATAGAATTTATATATTTGCGTAATGTGTGTCTATTTATGTTGTTATTGTGATGTATTGGTATATCCAACCCTCCTGTTATTGGGTTACATTGTATCTTGTTGGAAGGTTGTAAAATAAATAAATTCTTTTGGAGAATATACACAGTGTAACCATAAGTTTTAGGACTTCCCTTATAAATAAGACAAAAACAGTTATATCATCAAAATCACAATTTTTTCTTCAATATACATTCCTTTTAAAATCACACAGCGGTTGGCGCAGTCCTACAGACTATTCACGGCATTCTGGAAGACTAAAACTGGAATGCTGTTCAATACCTTCGTCACGATAGTTTAAGTGTGTGTTACATCATCGTAACGATTCCCTTTCGGCTTCAATTTAAATTTGGGGAAGGAGAATAGTCAGCCTATGGAGGATAAGACAAAGCAGTGACATTCTTGGAGGACAAAAATTGACGTACGATTGTTGTCTTATAGGTTGATGCGTTATCGATCGTGTGTTTTTCTTTAAATCTTCGACGATGGTCAACTCAGATGTTTCTTTGTCGATGTTCAACTATTCGGAAACCATCTTAATCGTATCACGTCGATCGAAAATCAACAGTTGTCGAACTGTTTCGATATTTTTGGCATTTCTGCTTGATCACATTTCTGCTATCCAGAATAGTAAATGTATATAGGCATAGGTAGTGAAGTCACTTTGTGATCTGGTTCAAATCTGGCTTTTCAATATTCGGCTTTATCATTTCCATTAACGCATAATCATAATGCCACATAAACTGCATATGACCAAACCAGAGTTTTCACTTAAGCTTTGTCAATAAGTAGATCACAGTAAGTGATACCTATCAAATAATACTCGAGATTTATAGATGAATTTTGGGAATATTAGCCCGGTCAACAACTTAAGTTGTCTAGTTTATAATTTGTACCCAGTACTTGACCGTAAAATATAATTAGTTCAAACAAAATGTTGGAATTGCTTTAAATAAAAGCTGAAACTTTTCGTACTAACTTGAGCTAAAATAAACAGTTAAGCAGCTACATATCATAACTAAAACTAGTCAATAACAAACTTATCAAAGCCCGCTGACGACATAGTATTTAATTAATCCAGTCTTCATTACTTTAGATTGAAGTGGCGGCCGGCACTCGTTAAAGTCCCTTCACCCTCTGCGAATATCATGCCTTCTTGCTAAAGCTCCTATTCCCGTTTCCGGCACCGTTAGCGTTACCGGTTCGCTCCGCACACCACCTGCTATGCACAATATTATTGCTAAACAATTAAAACCCGTTGTTTTATAGTCCTATGCAGCAGTCTCGTGTGTGCTCGGATTTCTTCGGGACTAGTCGCAAAAGTTATTGTTATTTCCAAGAAAACTGAATACGGAACAGGAAATTTAATTAAAAATCTAATGGTGCCAGCGAATGACTATATTCAATTCTCGTAATATCACACCCGAATTCGAATTTTATACAAAAGAATTTCAATGGAAAATCACTTTTTGTTCGTAAAATCTATCGGTGGTCTCGCCATCTTGACATCACTACCCATATTCGTACTTGAGGTATACCATCAAAAATTTATAAGCACCCAATTTTGGGTTATTAAAATAGGAGATTTTAAAGTATCAGTATACATGGTACCACGCATCCTACATGAGGAATGCGAGATCTATAAAATACACAAAGTCGCTTAAATAGACAAAATTTGCCCTCAAAGAATACCATTTTAATAAAATAATGTAATAAAAAAAAAACGTATGGGTAACGAGACATATACAAAAATGTAAAGTTAGAAGTTTTTTATTTTTATAAATTATTTATTTATTTATTTATTTATTTATTTATTATCAATCTGACCTACAGGATGTAATATCCCAATTACAGGTAGATTATATAAAAAAGCAATAAAAATACCTTAATTAGCACAAGTAGCAATGTAATAACAAAATAAATATAATATTTGTTTTCACAGCACACATATAACAAAATAATTATTTGAAGCATTATACCTCATAGTAACAATATACAGCATTCTTAAACTTCACGAACGAGCCAAAAAAGATGTCAATGTAATGTGGCAGGGTATTAAAGTTTTCACATAACATTCTAACTGGTGATTTTAATTCACAAGTATGCAATAATTCCGGATTTTAGTTTTCACAATCATTATTGTTACTATAAATATAATAATTGTTGCGTTTTTGCTGTTTAAAACAAATGAAAATAAATAAGTGTAAATGTATTTCCAATGGTGTAACTTTCCACTATGACGTTCAAAAAACAATTATAACTTTGACTTTGTAACTCAAAATCTAACAGAGATAAAAAATTGACAAACCAAATTTCCAGAAGTTACTAATAAACAATATTATATAATATTATTAGGAATAAAAAGCGGTCTTTTTGGGTTGAACGCAGCTATTGTGGCCGAGGCGCTAGCCGAGGCCTGGCAAGCTGGATAAAACACAAAAAGGGTGTTCTTCTCCGAATGACATATACTATTATTTCTTCAAATGTTTCAAAGAATTTTGTGACATATTTTTGGAATTTTTTTAATTGTAGAGTTTACAATTTTAGCCAAAGCTGCTGTGTACGCTACAAAACAAAAACGATACAACTGTTAAATAACAATTTTCAATATGATTTTTGTTGCTGTGGCAACCGCCGCAGCCAGCGGAGAACGAAGATGCTAATATTTTTTACTAGTACAATAACAACAATATTTTTGTACTAGTAATACAATAAATATCTTCTATAGTGTGTATACAGTAGCATAATATGATTATTATAATACGCTTGAAGAAAAAAATAAATTTTGTAATTATCTAGTGATCTATTAATTTTTTGGGGGAAAAAATTCCAATTTTTAAATTGTCTACTAAAGCTAATGTGGAACTTTGCTATCCCAATGGTAAGGATCGACAACCAGGCTCTTTTTATAATCAAATATGTCATTGAAAAGCAAAAATAGTTTTTACTTTCTTTAAATAGGTATCGTAGAATTTTGTAAATACCAGCACTACGCGGTAAAAAAACTTTATATTGATTATTAAAATTTGTTTGTTCATAGAAACTTTTAGAAATCCCAACAAAGTGTTTTTTACCATTATGTAAGTAAAATTATCTCTAAAACACTAATGAGTTGCTGCTTTAAGCTCTTCATGAAGCAAGATAAAGATGATCTTAACCTATCACAGATTTATCAAAAGGTAAAATTACCAAATATAGTATAAAAAATAATTTAAAGGATTTTAAATCAAAATATAATTAATGTGACTTTTTTACATCGTAGAAATGGGCTTTAGGATCCAAGACAAATTTATTTAAACGAAGAAAGAATTGTGAAAAATTCATGGACCTCGCTGGGATTCGAACGCAGAGCCTCCCAATATCTAGCGCTCTACCAATTGAGCCACGAGTTCCCGTCGAAATCTATGAATCTTTCACAAGCCTTTTTACAAATCTGCTAGATATTGGGAGGCTCTGGGTTCGAATCCCAGCGAGGTCCATGAATTTTTCACAATTCTTTCTTCGTTTAAATAAATTTGTCCTGGATCCTAAAGCCCATTTCTACGATGTAAACATTTAGGTAGGATCTCAAATAATTATTCTAAATGTGACTTTTGTAAACCACATTTGTATTTTACATTATTATTGTATAAACGCATGTATATTAAATATTCTCCTTTGTGCATGATTTAAATTTGTGATATAAAATGTAAATCAATGTGTACTCTCTAAAACAGTATAATATATGCGGAACTATTTCCTAACAATAGAGATAATGATGCGGTATTCTGAAAACTTGAAGCAAATGTCAAGAACTTTAATAACCAGCTCATAAAGATGAAAATAATTCCTTTGTAACTATCAAATAAAACTATCAACCAATGCAGACTCCCCGGCTTTTGTTTCTCAGTTGATTTAAAAAAGTAATCAACTTTCAGGGTATTTTGAATTCATTTGAATATCGAAGGAAATTATAAACAAAAATGTACTTTTTCTGTTATTCATTGCGGCAATACATATTTTGATCCTGATGTCTAGTTTTGATTTGCAAACAAACCACAATTGATTATTAGAATTATAAATAGATTACTACCTATGATGTGTCATTATTTATCTGTAATTTGGTTCAACTGATAAGTTATCAGCTTTCACCGTGCACTAATTCCACGTAAGTACAGATATTATATCCAGTATTTACTCATTAATTTCATGTTTATTCCAATGTATTACGAAAGATAGTAATTAATTAATGATTTGCTTCTATTTTAATCTATTCCAATTAAAATATATTCATGAATATATACAATACTATATTTAATACCGACAAGAATAGCGCAGGGGCAAAGATGTCCCGTGTTCGAATCCCGCTCGGACTTGAATGTTTACTGAGTGTCAGGTCGCGAATCTGGGGAACTAGGTTCGATTCCGACCGACGCCAAATATTTCGATGAATGGCACAAAATTGACTCCCTGTGGTGCACTCTCCATGCCAGCATTGAGTGACCGTGAGGTATCGCCTTGTAAGCGCCCGCACGGTGCAAATATTCCATCATTACCGATATCTGTGTACAAAGCAGATTGGCACATCCAGCAATGGGTAATAAGCCGTAATGATTTATTATATATATATATATATATATATATATATATATATATATATATATATATATATATATATATATATTTCGTATTTATAATAACAGAATAAATATTAATTTCTATATTAAAATAAAATATATAAATAATGAATGATGTTTTATTAAAATTATAGTATTATGGTCGAGCTTGTAAAATAGTCATAGCACATTGTATGGTATGACTAGCGAATGAAAGTTTAGATTATTTAACAGATGTGGTTTCTTTTGAAAACATTTTCCTATATTTGATTTGAAAGGAAATTGGCCCTTTGTATTCCGTTACAGAAGATTAGAATTGTACAAAATACCAGAAGGCATTTAAAATGACCTTAGCAACAGGATTCAGAGATGTATTTAAAAAATTTAATACCGCAAATTATTCGTTCGTTAATTTAAGGTGTAAGCAACCCTCGAGTCGGAATTACTGTTATAGGAAATTAAAAATAATCCTATTTTATAGACTTGCCAAACTAAATAGTTTAAAGATAAAAATATTTTGTTATAATCAATATAAACGAAAAATGTTTAAAATATTTTAAACGCACCCCTGTTTTAATATTCAGTTACCTTAGTCGGCCATCTATTTTCAGCGAGACATAGTAATGCATTTCTGTGCTTTTCTAGTCCAGTATTTAAATGGGTTCATGCAAAAATTTCATATATGAATATTTCGTACAAATCTATTCTTCTCTATGTTTCAAAAGAAACCACATCTATAAAATAATTTAAACGTCAACTTTCATTCGCTAGTCATACCATAAAAATACCATGACAAATATTATGAACACATGTGAAAATTTTAATAAACTTCATTGAATTTTACAAGATCTCACATAAAATTACTAATATTTAAATTAAAGTTATTAAAAGTTGATAATTATGTACGTAAGTATTTGTACTTTAAAATTGACTTTCGTAATTTCCTGATTCCCAAAAGCTTCAAACAAAAGTTGAAGAGCTTACAATTCTGCTTCTGAACCAATAAGTAAAAATAACGACAGAAGGTATGAAAATGTCAAAAAAACACCTCAAAAATAGCAATAGCCAAATAATTAAGGAATCAGGAAATACTGAAAGTTTTATTTTACATGTTAAAGTCCAATGTTCGGGAGTTCCAGTCACCATCCTGTATATATTTTTTGTAGCAATAATTTATGCATATTCGTTTCTTTATTCATTTTTTCAGTCAAAAAAATTGTCAACCAATATGAAAATAGTTGGCTAATCTGTTTTATGTATGTTAGATAAATCGAAGCCATATTAACGGTAATAAAAACTAATATAAATTCCAGCAAAAAAGGTAACGCAAAGTAGATTTACGGGACATTCCAGTTTAGTAAAATATTTACTTTGTAAACTATTAAACATACCTATAAAATTTATTGACTTTAAATTACTAAAACTGTTAAGAATTATTTAATATGTTTGTTTACGAAATCATTTCCTTTGTTTTGAAATAGATTTAACTAATCGTTTAACCCAACTTGTACAATATCCATATTTAAATACAGTATATATATATATATATATATATATATATATATATATATATATATATATATATATATATATATATATATATATATATATATATATATATATTTTACATATACTATTTGATGGCAGATGTAGATATTTTTTATAAAGTCAAGTTTACAAGATACGACTATCAACTTTTATGCTTCAAATGGCAACCTATAATTATTTTACTAAAATAGAAACCGCTCTTTTTTTCTCTTTTCAACGATGTATTATTTTTTATTAATGTATTTGAAAAATTTCGAGAAAAACGAGATAATTTAGAAATATTAGAAATAATTTTTAAACGAATATTATAGGTCGCTATGTGAAAATAAACAAAACATAACAGTGCTACACAACTTAAATTAAGTAACAAACAAATGTATACTTTTTTACATTCATTTAATTGTTTTACATTGTTATGTTTTGTTTATTTTCACATAGCCACCTATAATATTTGTTTAAAAATTATTTCTAATATTTCTAAATTATCTCATTTTACTCGAAATTTTTTAAATACATTAATAAAAAATAATATATCGTTGAAAAGAGAAAAAAATGGCGGTTTCTACTTTATTAAAATAATTATAGGTTGCCATTTGAAAAATAAAAGTTGATAGTCGTATCTTGTAAACTTGACTTTATAAAAAATATCTACATCTGCCATCAAATAGTATATGTAAAATAATAAAACTTTTATATGAGCCATTTTTTTCTATTACTTATAATAAAAAAGTTAAAGGGGGGGGGGCGTCTTCCCAGACTCACCCTGTATATGGAAGCATAACCTAAGATTGTTTATCTGTTTTCATAAGTGAACATAATAAGTGATTTGGAATTCATCTGTTGAAGAAATGGATTTGATATTTGACCAACCTCAAATAAAAAACAGTAATTATTTAGGTATGTAATATGATAAATAATTAGTATTTGTTTTTCGATCATTTATTGACTGATATTTTTTCTGCAGCGAAAACAGTAATTAATTATAATAATGTCACCGTTGACCTTTCCAACCATACAAGGTTTCTTACATTATGTCTGAATGAGTACATGAACAAGACATGTTCGTAGAAGGGTTCATGAATGCGTACATGTACGCATCCAAAAAGTCTTGTAGGAACAAACTTTAGTTACACAATCATCTATCATAATTCATTTAGAATTGCGCATGGAAAGAACAATGAAAATATCTTGAAGTACATCGTGCAATTTCGCATGTGTGAATTATAATTGAATAATTTTCATTTACACTTCGAGAATAATAATTTTTGGTAGAGAGTTATTCACATGGAATTGTGAAACCATTTCGTTATGCATTTCTGAATAACAGCATGACGAAGCAGAGAATCTATATCACGGTACAACGCATATCGTTAAAATTTGAATGGCAATTATTTTATATTGTTGAACAGTTAGTCTCGATTTTCTGTTTTGAAATGCAGCTGCGGCTTTGGCGCGGACTGTAAAATTTTGCACATTAATTTATTACATTTATCTTTTGACAGCTCAGGTATTTTTATGCAGTAGTTTTTAATTCCTGATGTATTACCTCGGTTTATTTACAACCCTCTGTGATTTTAAACTTGATCACTGTGAAATATGTTTCAATATATTCAGATCTTTGCCAGCGATTATTTATTGTGTTTGGTGATTTCTCTTCGCGTCGAGTTTATTTTGAATTAATTTTCGGCACCCATAACACAATGAAATTATTGTTGACACAATAAATATATTAAATTAAACTATCTTTAGATAAATATGCTGGAATTAAATTGTCATAGACCAGCGTTTCTTAACCTACGGGTCGCGACCCAAATTTGGGTCGCGAAGGGGTTTGAGTGGGTCGCGTAAACTATTCATAACTTACGTTAGCAATACAATGCAGAATTGTTACTCCTAATAACCCTACCATGGCATTGAGTTCATTTTAGTTAAAAAAAGAAAAAACAATCTTGGGAAATAAATAACTGAAAATAATATTACCTCTTCTTACTACCTATCTACATATGCGAATCTGGTTTTTCTGCTCTTCTAATTAGTAAAACTAAATTTAAGGAACCGCCGCAATTTGAAGAACTTTCGAAACTTATGCAAACTCAGGGTACACAGTAATTAACAATATTTTTGTAAGCTACTTGCTAGTGATGGACGCAAGGCGAGACGGGACGAAAAATATAAAACATCGATCTCGTCTCATTTTCGAACCTGTATTCTCAATCTCGCTCTCGTTCTCGCACATTTTTTTGGGTCTCGTCTCGTTCTCGCCCGAGAGTCTCGCTTTAAAAATAAGCGCTTGCGCACTACGTATTTACGTAACAGTTTAACTACATGAGACAAGTTTGCACCAATCGCACCGTCCTCCGTGTATTTGCAGTCTTATAACTATAATAAAGAGACGAGACACTAAATTCTGACCACGAAATTATTTCATTACGAACATAGTGTTTATTTATTTACAGTCACCAGAAAATGTTATAAGTTAGTGAATAATTTAATTTATCTCCAAAATATCCAATTTTCACTAAATTGTGATCTGTAAACTATTTCAATACGAACATCTGTTAATACATTCTGTTATCAGTAAAACAAATTAAACATTTAAAAAATCTTTTGTGTAACTTAAAGTACCTACACATTATCATTAAATATATTCCACTATTTAAATAAGATTTAGTAATAAAAAACCGCTACACTGGTAACCCGCCGGCAACCAATCAGTCCGCTTCTGTCCGTGTTGGCTCCCATCGACGCTTAATATAACATTCTTTATTTTTTAGAGGCGGGAAGAATTTTATTAACCGTTGTATTAACTGGTGTGAATTAGGGGCTGAAATATTGGAGAAAACTAGTTCAATTGGATACAAAACCGATTTTGTCTTTATTTTGCATTTCCTCGCTCTGGGGCCAGTCGACTCTATGCACGAATTAACATTGACTCCACTCCTTGTACGGTGCATTTTTCAGTAAATTTATAAATCAAAGCTATAAAGTTACAATTCTTTTTATTGCGGGACTCTCGTGAGCATCTCGCGAGATTTCTCGCTTCTCGCAGTTGTTGTATCGATCTCGCCTCGAATTTTAAACTACAATCTCGCTCTCGTTCTCGTCTCGCATGATGCAACGAGACGAGATGAGATGCGAGAGTACTCTCGCCTCGTCGTGCATCAAAACTACTTGTACTACTTTTTATTTTAAATTTTTATGTTTCGGACATTGTGTCTATCAAACAAAATTAGGAAGGTATGTGTTATATTCGTACATATTCATTTTCTTATTTTCATACACAGATTATAGTTTATAATAAGACGTATGGTTTTTTTTATTTTTTAAATAATTTTCAAGTGGGTCGCGAAACCAATACAATAGATAAATTTTGGTCGCGTCCTGAAAAGGTTAAGAAGCGCTGTCATAGACTAAGAGTAAAGGACCGTGTCAGAACTAAAGACAAAAAAAATATTTGTATTTTGGATTTCCAAAATACAAATATTTCAGACTTATTTTGACACTCAGATTCGTTGATAATAAATAAACAGAAAAAAGAGGAGAAAAGAAAACTAAAATTTTAACAAAAATAGCTATTTGTGTATTAAGAGCGCAAAATGGGACATTGTCGGTATTTTCCATTCTGCTTGAGCTATTGCTTCAATCTAATCTAAGCATTTTATACTTTCGTTTTTGTAAATGAATGCCCTATTTTATTTTCACAGCAGTGCGGCATTTTGTTTGGTTATGTAAGTGGGTAATGTGTAACTACAGTGTCATTAATTCCTGACTAAACGTTTCCATTAAGAATGTAGCCAAGTAACATTTCTCAACATTGTATAGTTAGAAATTTGAGGAGCGAGCGTTTTTTCTACTTTGTCGCTCTAGAGCGGCAAAGTGACATTTTGCGTTGACAAAAGAGAGCGCAAATGGCTACTTTGTATATAGACTGTAGAAAAAATTATTTTATGAACCACATAAACAAATTTTGGAGCATAGACAATGACATAATTTACGTAGCATGTTACAGGCACATCCCTAGTTAAAATAGCGAAACAACGTTGTTGTAACTAATATTTTCACGTTAAATAAAAGTTTTAAAAATGTCTCTTTTTAGTCACGAGTTTATAAAACATAACACATACTATACTTTTTCAACGACTGCAAATTAGAACAGCAGAAATAAAGTCAGCAGTTAACAGTTCCAGCAGCTGTGAATCATCTATTATTGGTTGTCAGCTTCACGCCGTGTCCAATACAATCGAAGCCACAGCTTGTCACGTTGTGATTAAGATGTTGTTTGGCGCCATGGAAACCAGTACATTAAATCACATTTTAACAACGCCAGTGGAAAAAAATACATTTTGTTTATTTTTTTTATTTGGTTACGTGAAATTAGACTACTTGATTGGATCTGATACGAAACAATTTTTACAAAATATTTATTGATAATATTTTGTGTTTTTTTTCATATTTTGATACTTTATAAATAAATTGTACGTAATTGTTTTTCAGTTTTAATATTCATTTTAATCTTGTATAAAAAATAAAATGATTTCAAATCAATTGATGAAATTTATTCATATTTTAGTTCATAATATTTCAGTTATAATTTTATATGACAGGCATAAAATATTGACAAAAACAGTGTATTTTAACAGTTATTGAAAAAAGAAATTAATTTATTCTTTTTGCCTGTTTAATTTTATGAATCTGTGCTACACTTTATTAAAATTCAGTCAAGAAAATAAATTGGTTCTTTGGTAAAGCTTTGCACCTTGTTCATTTATATTTATTATGTAATAATTAACGACTAAAGACCGTACTTACCGCAAAAATTTATCATCTTTCAAAATTTGTAATAACTCACAATTTAAACACAGAAGAGATTTTAAGATAAAAATAGATCTTTATTGTAAATTCAAGAGCTTTATAATAATATTTTAGTTATACAGCGTCCGGCGGTGAAAATGCATAGTTTTCATTTAAGCGTTACACAAAAAATATTTGATTTTATAAAAAATTATTTATATCGAAATGAACCTTATACAATGACAAAGTCAAAACATTATTTTCTCATGTGCGGGAAATCAAATCGCAGAGATGTCCCCCGTTTTCTGCAATGCATGATTCCAGGCGTTCTCTGACGCTGCAAACTGTGTCAGTCAACATCTGCCATCTGCCGTTGAATTTGATTGATTTCAATTGAATTCAGTTGTTGCAGCGTACGCGGTTTATTAACGTAAACGCGTGATTTCGAGTAACCCCAAAGAAAAAAGTCAGATGTTAACTGACACAGTTCGTAGCTTTAGAGAAAGCCTGGAATCATGAATTTCAGAAACTGGGGGACATCTCCGCGATTTGATTTTCCGCGCATAAGATAATATTTTTAATTTAGCATTGTATAACATTCATTTGGATGTAAACAATTTAAAAAAAAAACCAAATACTTTCTGTGTATTGCTTAATTGAAAACCATACGTTTCCTCTGCCGGACCCTGTAGCATGTAATTTAGTTAGTACAATCTATGCTTCTTATTGGTTAGTGCTAAGCTATCCCGTACACTCAAATAAAAATGATTTTCTATTTAAATCCCACTTTTGGAACTTTAAACAAATTAGTCACATGTATTTTTATTTTTCTGTAATATTTCCAAAGCCAAAAACAAACAGTTAAAAAATAATTGCAAAATGTTGTATTATTGAAAGGCAGAGATTAATGAGTACAAAAAAGTTTGTGTACAATTTAAAAAAAAATGCAAAATGTATTAATTCATACAATAAAAATTTAAGGGTATAAAATATGATAAATATAATGAAAATTTTATCCGTACAAAAATGTATAACGTATACAATATAAAACAAACGTATAAAAAATCTTTCATACCAAAATTAATAATTAACCTAGCCTACCTAACCTAATTTCATAATAAGTGATATTACGAATATAAAGTACATCTTTTATTCCCGTTTTTAAATTGTGACTTTACATACTGGTTCCATAGTGCTAAACATCTTAACAACCTGAAAACCTGTGGTTTCGAGCGTATTGGACACGGGATGAAGCCAGTGGCGTAGCTATCGGAGGGCAAAGTAGTGCAGTGCACAAGGGCCCTAGAGTTCAAGGGGCCCTAACCGCGATTTTAATTTTACTTAAAAATTCGTCTAGTAAATATACAAATAATATAAATAACTATAAGCACAATGATTTTTTATTTCGTACGTAAGTTAACACTTTACTTTCAAACGACATATATTTAAACTTCCATTCATTCATATTTAGTCAACAGAAAGATAAATTGAGTTTTTAATAAAATATTACCCACAATTAAGGTGACGTCCCGAATTTCCAGGGACAGGCCCGAATTTTCAGTCTCTGGCTCGATTTTTTACATCTTGTTTTTTGGTCCCGAATTTGCAGCATTTGTCCCGAATTGTCTCGAAAAACAGTAGTGTGAGAAGTTTAAATGCATATATTTAAGTAGTATAAATTGCAAACTGAGAATACGAACATAAGATGCGCTCGACTCTGCCACACCAAACAAGGGATTCCCCATCTAGCGTATATCTTATAAAATTGTAGTGGGGGAGTTCTGCGCAATAACCAAATGTGGAATTCACTTGCTGTGCGGGGATGAGAATGCGCGTATTCTTTAATCAGAAATATATACAGAGTAAAAAGTTGTTACTGTACATTTTATTATAACTTATTTTTAAGTGAAATCAGTTTTATTCATTTTTATTGTGTGGTGCTCATTATAAAATCAAATTATGGATAAGAGAATTAAAACTAGTGGTGCTTTTAAACGAAAACCAGAAAAGAAAGAGAAGAAAATAAACAAAAATTACCTAAACTGGATCTTTTCCATTATAACAATATTTAATTATGTATACCCATGGATATTTTTAAGTTATGCTTTGTAAAAATATTTTGTAGCTATAATTTGTGTATTTTGAATAGACTTACATTAAGTAATAAACTATTCTTTTATATATTTTGTTTTAATTAAATTTTTAATAACCTTTGCAATATATATTTGTTCGTTAGAGGGCCCAAACTATTTTTTTTTTGCACCGGGGCCCGTATCGGCCTAGATACGCCAATGGATGAAGCTAGCAACCAATAAGAGGTGATTCATTTAACATTGGCTGAGGTTAGCTTCCTGTAATTTTAGTTTCATCAGCCCTAGATGACAGCTGTCCTTGTATAAAAATAAGTAACCGAAAAAATGTGTTTTTGTACTTCTACGGCCGTAATTTGCAGTCGTATAAAAAGTATAGTATATGGTGACTCCTTTTCTATAAACTCCGGTCGTGTAAAAAAAATTCGTAACTAAAGAGGCGTTTATAAAACTTGAATTTAAATATTTAATTATTTTAATATAAAATAGAACAAATATTTTATTACGTTGTTTAATTTTAGCTGTAAATTAAGAACGAGTAATATTAAAATCATTTTCTTTGAGTCCGTTTTTCAGAGCGCGGGCTGTCTTGAAACGTGTTAGGTATTTTATAAAATTCCGAATGATTTAGAAAATACAATGTTTAAAACAATAATTCCTGAATCATAGTACTACTTTTGTAAGTCCATTTCATTTATTTTATATCAGTACCTACTTCGGAAATAAAATACTAAACCATGTACAAAATTCATGAACAAAGAGGATGATAAAAAATTTATCACAATATATCGAACAATTCAATTGAATCTGAGCACCGCAGTAGAAATTTCATGAAGCAAAGCTCTCATAACCTCAAACTCAAAATCGAAACGGCGGCCATGTAAATATATATGAGCAGGGTCATTGGCACGTCGAAGACAAGGAGCAGTCCGGATTTATGAAACATAAGGCATGCGGCAAGATAGTGCCACGTCACCGCGGTGAGGAACAGACGAATTGAAGTGTGCAACTCGATAGAAAACGAAAAGGAAGTGATTGAAAAGAGAGTTAACTGCGAAGTGTGCAGCGGTTCAACGAAAAGTAATTGACTAAGAATGATTTTAAATGAAGTGAGAAATCGGATGAGTTTAACTAAAGGAACACAAGGAGGATTTTTAAATTCGATTATGTCTTGATTTTACAATGGGGGACGAAAATGGAACGAAATTACTTGCTGCGAACGTCAAACACGAAATATTAATACAATATTATGCTGTTAACTCTTAACTTTCGTAATTAAAATTTCGACAACTTTATTATTTTTTTATTGCTTTTTAAATAAAGCTTTTATTTTTTCGCTTCAGAAGTCGTTTTCTGTCCTGACAACAGACAAAACTTAGATATTTAATCTTAATACAAAATCAGCTGCAAAAATAAGAAGCAAATTTAATTTAAAATATATTACAAAAATAATTACTTTAATCATTTAAAATTTTACATAAATTTAATAATAACAATAAACAAAAACACGCTAGGTATTATATTAATAATTATTAGCTTATATATTTATTATATATCGAACTATACAAAAATGTGAAGAAAGTGTAGTATGTTATGTACTAATTTACCAAAAAGTGAGCGACCCGAATTTTTGCCCCCAAATGAAATCAGTAGACTCAATAGGGTATTCTCTCATATTTTTTTTATTATTTTTCTTAAAGAACAGTTATATCTAAGAGTATCTGTGAAAACCCGAGTAAAAATTCCTTTTAATAAGCGAGATATTAATTAAATTAAAATTTGATTTTCTTGTGTCACGTGATAGTGACGTACTAGTTGTACAGTACCAGCGGTGTGCTATCAGTGGTTCATGCGGCGTCTTATCACATTCGAACATGGAGTAGAGATTTCCAACTGGTCTCCCATTGGAAGGTCATCTAGTACTTCAACAAAATTTAAATGCTTTACGCTTTTCCCCTCTGGTTTTTGTAACAATCAATTTATATTATGATTTTTTGTTTTTTCCCTCTTGTTTACCTATCAACACTAATATTTTTAATAAATTTTTAATATTAGCAATCCTCAGAGAATACCCTATTAGATGGCCTAAGACAAAGTTAGAACGTCATCGTCCGAATTACCTCGACGATTTAGAATTTGATAGATACTTGTTCGAAGAACTTTGGTCAGAAATGATTTAAAATTTTGAAATAGTTATTTAGGCTACAGGGCTAGCGAGGGCTAGCAAATAAGTTCGAGAGTGGTCAAATGTACCTACATCTCGTGTTGCATATAAGATTTTTATTAGCTTATTATCCTACTCTGGGTGTGCCAATCTGCTTTTTATTTCCAGTTTTCGGTAATGAGGGCACTTAGTCGTCACTTAAAGTGTTATAAATTGGATGTCAGTCGGATTCGAACTTGGGTCGTCCGAACCACAACCGGTCACGTACTGCACTTAGTCATGCGACCATGTATTATTATGGCATAAAACGTCACTGGTCAACTCAAAATTAGTAAAATAAAATAAAAATAAATATATCATCACGGCATATTACTCATTGCTGGGTGTGCCAATCTGCTTTGTACGCAGATTTTGGTAATGATGATTAGTGATGCACGACGAGGCGAGAGTACTCTCGCATCTCGTCTCGCCTCGCTGCATTATGCGAGACGAGAACGAGAGCGAGATTACAGTTTAAAATTCGAGGCGAGATCGATATAATAACTGCGAGAAGCGAGAAATCTCGCGAGAGTTTCGCAATAAAAAGGATTTGTAACTTTATAGCTTTGATTCGTAAATTCCATGAAAAATGTACGGTACATGGAGTGGAGTCAACGCTAATAGAACACGTGAATGTGAAAATTATATAAATTCACTATTTTTTTTTTTATTTTTTTTTGTTGATTTGTATCGGTCCCAGAGCGAGGAAATACAAAATAAAGACAAAATCGGTTTTGCATCCAATAGAAATAGATTTCCCAATATATCAGCCCCTAATTCACACCAGTTAAAATCACGGCTAATAAAATTCTTGCCGCCCCTGAAAATTAACGGATTTTATATTAAGCGTCAATGGGAGCCAGTACTGAGAGAAGCGGAGTGATTGATATTTTATATTTATCGTCTCGTCTCGCCTCGCGTGCATCACTAATGATGATGACATATTTGTACCGTGCGGGCATTTACCTGACGTCACCTCACGAACACTCATTGCTGGCGTGGAGAGTGCACCACGGGGGTTAATTAGTGGGTACATATTTTGCTAGCTTACATAGCAGGCAAGGTTAAAATTTAAGCGACTCAAACAAAAAAATGTATATCGAAATTTTGAAAGCAATGGACAATAAATTCATTTGACATTTGATTTCGATGCAATATTGTCAATTTAAGGAACGCTTAAAATTCAAGTTACTTTTGGCAATTATAAAGGTTGATAATCAGAACCGTATTAAATTTTCCAATATTTCATTTAGGGTAGGTGTTATTATATTTACATTTAGCTACAACGGTTCAAATAATTCGAAATGAAATTTATGTAGCACATTTCTCATAAGAATATAATGTAAAACAGCGCTTCATAAAGTGATTTTATTATAAACGTGTACTCGTAATATAGACTAATGTTTTTTTTTTTTTTACAAATTAAAAGTTAAAAGTTTCGTGGTCGCGTATCTGAGTGTCTGGTCTCGAATCTTGGGAACCAGATTCGATCCCGACCGACGCCGAATGAAATATTTCAAATTTGAAATGGCACAAAAGTTACCTCTGTTGTGTACAAATATATTATCATCATTACCGAAATCTGCGTACAAAGCTGATTGGTACGCCCAGCAATGGATAATATGCCGTGATGATATATTTTTGATTTTGATTTTTTTAAGTTAAAATAAATAAACATTCATTCTTAAATTAACTAAAATAATAACTATTTAAATTTTGCTCAGCGTACCATGACTGTAAGGAAATCTCCCGAAGAGTGTACCACATCATCAGTGTAAAGCTGGGTTTATGCAAAAAAAATTAAGAATAGAAATAAAAAAAAGAATAGTGTTACGAATTTTAAACATAACGTTATTGGTGTTTATGCTGCCAATTTTTCAAAAATAAGCGTAATAATAAAAGTAGTGATATAATAATTTTTAGGTTAGTGAAAAGTAGTTATATTTATTATTCTGATATTGGTAGCAGTGTTGATTTGATGTTTGTAATTTTTATTTTGTTATTTTCTAATTTGTTAGTATGGAGTACAATCAAAAACAGGTACATCTGACATTTATGTCTCGCCAACATCAATATATTATGCCCAAATGTTTTGTTTGATTGTTTGAAAATTTGACAGGTGACACGCATGCGCACTTCGCTAACAGGAATAGGAATAAGGCGTAAAGTTAAAAGTTAACGAACTTTGGCTTATTCCTTATTTTTATTTTTTATTCCTTATTCTTATTTCTGCAGCATAAACCGACTCGTATGTTATAACTGTTTTAACTTTATCAATATACTTATTCTTATTTCTTATTCTTAAATTTTTGAGCATAAACCCACCTTAAGCCAAGTCAAATTTACTAAATGTTAAGACATATTATTATGATTAAATTAACTTGCTTTCTTTTAACGTTTTATCTTCTTTGTCATACAAAACATAACAACATGTGGCTAACTCCAATGTTAAAAGTATAAAACAAAGTTTCAAGTAGAGTATCTGGGAATAAGAAATTGTATTTGAAAAGTACTCTCGATAATAGGAATATAAACATGTCAAAAAGTGGAGGAGCTCCACTGCATGTACAACTTTAAAAAATATTATAAAGTAATTCACTTACTTTGAGCAAGTAGGATTTGATACCGCACGAAGGAGGAAAAGAAAGACAAAACCACTAAGAGGCAATATCGTGAAGAACACTGCAGGCCAGTACACATACAAGGAAAAACCTTTACGGAAGTAATGTTGCCAACCAGGGGACGCAGAATTTTCCCGCAGGTAACGAGTCATCCGCGTTTTCGATCGAAGTTTGTTACTCGATTTTGTTACAATGTTACAAATTGTTATTCCTGATATAATTTGTACTGTTATGTATTTGGAGTTTTATTGTATAAACCGGAATCCCACGACGCGTGATTTAATAAGTCCTGTGGCTTGCCAAATCACAAGTCAAGCGCAAGGTAGATTATGAATTAACATGAAGTCGTTCAAAATCAAATCAGAAGTAAATAATAGTTGGCTTGCTTTCTTTGACCTTTGACTCTTATCTCATTTACCAGCAATGAGCCAGATTCGCCAAATCTTTACCTGGCGAGAAACTGGCTTAATTATTACTACGTTTACATGCAGTTTTGAGAATGGTTTCAGTTTTCAGTCAAAATTACGCGAAACTGTTTACATGTAATTTTCAAAACAGATTTACAGATTGAATTTAAAACAGTTTCGGCGCATGCGCATTTGGCTGATGTAAGTGACAGACCCTCTTCACTTACATTGTACTACTACGCAATAAAACTACACAACTGTCAGTTTATTTGTAGGTTAGTAACAACAAATGACAGAAGGCTACAGAAACGTTATGCTATGTACGCATGCGCAATATCGAAACGGAATAGGAGATTACAGCTCAATCGAATTAAGAGAAATTAGTAAAAAATAGTGAAAGTAGATGCTTAATAATGAATATTAATAAAGAAATAAAATGATATAATTGTAATACTTCGGAAATAAGGGGGTTTTTGTTTTAGCAGCTCGTCACTCATATGAAATCCATACATATTATTTTGATTGGCGAGTCAAAGACCACCTATAAATATATAACGAATACCGAGTTAGGAGGTGGAGTCTACCACCAATGGACAGATTCAAATAGCGAACACGTGGCTACCAGTCCAGTACTGCAATTCTCAAACAGTTTTTATTTGAATATAAATTTCTTGCATTAAATTTAATAATTTTGATACACTTGCAATTATAAAGCGTGTAGACTTGTACAGTGTTACAATATTAATTTGTTTTTTATAAATATAAGTTAGCATACATTTGAAGAACATTTTAGATCCACGAAGAAAATAGTTTTATATAAAAAGTTATATTCGTGATGTAACATCTATATTTTCAAACTTCGGGGGACCACAACTCGCTTATTAATAGGAATTTTTCACCGGATTTTCACCAATAGTCTTAGTTTTACTTATACTTTCTGATGAAATTATATAAAAAAATGATGCAATCCCCTATTTACATGAGGAGTTTTGAAACTAGTTTTCAAGTCAATCCCATGAACTTTAGTTTTGGTTTTAGATAACCGTTTTGACACTGTATACATGGCGTTTTTAAAACTAAAAACGTTTTCAAAACGGTTTGAAAACTGCATGTAAACTCAGTAATTGTTAATAAAAATTGCTTTTGTTGCTTATTCAGCGCAGAAAATAAAATATTAAATAAATAAATATATCGTGGCCGCGTGCCTGAGTGTCTGGTCGCGAATCTGGGGAACCGGGTTCGATCCCAACCGACGCCAAATATTTCGAATTTTAAATGGCACAAAATTGACCCCAGTGGTGCACTGTGACAAGGCGAGGGTAAGCACAATAACAGATAAATAACTTTTTATAAACTCTTCTAAATTATAGTTTCAATATTCATATTTTAACTCTGTTTATCTATTTAAGTCAAAATTCAGTTTAGAAATTCTTATCATATTATGATAGTCACAACATTTATTTGTTGATCTTAAGTCTGGAAATTATTATATATACGAGCGTGACTTTAGAATGACCTCGCCTATGCACCCCATACCCCTAAGATAATCCTATCCTGGAGATAGCGTTTTGTTTTAAGGAAGTCGGTATTAGTTAGCCATGGGATAAACATGGGAGCGTTGAATTTTAGAGACTCGTAAGAGTTAACATGTAAGAGTTTTAGTTTGGGGCGACGCTCGTCCGCTGTGTTACAGAATGTAACAGTTTTGTTAGTTAAGTTAGGCTTAGTGTTAAATAATAATGTAACCATGTAAATAAAGTTTAGTTAGTAACCAACAAGTTATGTTCATGTCCGTAGTGTTCATCAGTGTAAAGTGTAAAAAGTTAAGTGTATGTGTGTTCTTCCATCACACAAAGCCGTGGACGCCAGCCATCAAAGCGTCCACCAGTCAGTTAGTGTATCATCGTTGGGAATCATCATCCTTAGTAATCAGCAGTATTATCAGCCAGCTTCAAAGACCCCCCTCGTGTTACAGTAGCGCAGTCGGTAGTATTATCAGCATCAGAGACCCCCCCTCGTGTTACAGTGGATCAGTCGGTAGAATTGCCATCAGCGTCAGAAGACCCCCCCCCTCGTGTTACAGCACTATCCACACAAGCAATGAGTGCCTGTGAGGTGACGCCTGGTAAACGCCCACACGGTACAAATATTTATTTATTGTAAATTCACTCTACAGGATAATATCCCAATTACAGAGGAATTGTTTAAGTGACTGTACATAAATTGCGTCGCGTGACGCGCGAGTAGTGACACCTTACAATAAAAATACAATGAGTTGAAAAAAAAATACATATATATATATATATATATATATATATATATATATATATATATATATATATATATATATATATACATATATAAATATAAATATGTCATCATCATTACCGAAATCTGCATACAAAGCAGATTGGCACACCCAGCAATGGGTAATATGCCATGATGATATATTTATTTATTTATTTTATCGTCATGGTTTATCACCAATTTTTAGGTGTGCCAATCTGCTTCAATTCGCAGATTTTGGTAATATTGGTATTTCTATATCGTTTCGGTTGAGGGAGTTTCCTAGGCTTTACTTCATAGTCCCTCAAAGCTGTCGTGCAGACAGCACCACTGGCATCACTTTTGTGGCTACTTGAAAATAAGAAATAATTTTCAAATTGTCGAATCAATGAATTTTATTACCAAAATATTGTTAACAATTAAATTTATAATGAATACGAATATATTGTTGTACTTATTTATGTGCCACTTGATCATTTGACAGATTCAAATTGAAGTAGGTGTGCGAGAAAAAGTGACTATATCTGCGACAAATTATGCATGTATGTTTGTCTGTAATAGGAGCAGATAATAGCAAGCACATATTAACATATTGTGATCACATTTGTAGTCGCGCCCGCCAGATTTGCATTATGCCAAGTACCTGAATATTATCATGGTATATGACAGTTCACACACATACAACATGGTTGTCATTGTGTATGTACGTACTTGCGATTTGATTTATGCTAAACTCAATGTTTTATGGAAATTTAATTGTTGTTCTAAATTCCACATCATATAAATGATTACTTTTTCACGCCTCGGATTATATTTCAAAATATTTAACCAGCACAAGTCAATATTGTCGGAAATTATTTGAAAAAGACGTGTTGAATTTGATCAAACAAAAGAGAATGAAAAGAAATATTAAGAAGGAAAATGCGGTATGAAATATCGACAGATTTTGAGGAGGTTAAATTGTTTGACAATTTGCATGATATTTTTAATTAGTGTTTCTGACGAGACGATCGAGCCGAGAAACTACATTGTCTCGTCTCGTCTCGTCTAGAAGACAAAAAATTAACTCTCGTCTCGATTTTTTCTCGTCTCGAACAATGTAGTCTCGTCTCGGCCGAGAATCTCGACGAGATTTCTCGATTGTTTTAATAGATCCAGTATGTAATTTATTATTATATACTTACCGTAAAAACGTATAAATAATATTCAGGGTTATTAAAAAATCGAGACAACTATTTTCTTCAGTATGAATTTTATACCTATACAACAAATTACAAAGTTAGAGACAGTGTAATTTGATACAGCACTACTATAATAATAAAGTAATGTTCTTATTCCTGAACAGTTACAAATAAACAACAAGTTAACAAAACTTATTTTAGAATAATAAAATGTATAATATAAAAATAATGTTAATTATTAGTACAAACATTGATTAATTAAGGTTGATAAGCGAGCAGTTGATTAGCATTGTTTTATCTCTGTCAAGCGTTTATGATTTAGTTTAGAGAAAAATACTTCAAATAACAGTCGTAGAAAAATTTAATTATGTGCATCTTTTATTTGAAGTATTTTTCTTTAAAATAATTAATAAGCGATTGAGAGTTGAGAGATAAAACAATGCTAATCAACTGCTCGCTGTAGTGTTCATACTACCAGCCAGGCAATTTGCACCACCAAAAGGCAAATTTTATGCTTTGCTTAAATAAAATAATGAAACGCGAAATTAGATATTTAAAATAATGGACACGCTTTATACCCATTACTGGATGTAACACTCTGTCTATAGACAGTTTTATTTAAAAAAATTTAGTCCGATCCTTTATTATATTCATAATTTAAAAAATATGATAATTTTTTAATACAAATTTACAAAATGTTTCAATGAAAATATAAAAACACTGTACTTTTAAAAATACAAAAAATTGTCGAGAAATCTCGGAATAATTGTCGAGAATCGAGAATCTCGACATGTAAGTATCGTCTCGTCGCGTGAGTTCGAAAAGCATTCTCGTCTCGGCGAGACGATAAATTTCGAGACGAGACGAGACGAGATTCGAGAATGTCTCGTCTCGTCAGAAACACTATTTTTAATATTTCTTTTATTATGACAAAGTGTTTTTTATTTGGAACATGAAAGAATGAAAATATCTTTTATTTGACACTGGAAGTGATAGTGAAACAAATTATATTGATATAGACTCATACCTCGTTTTCTAAATTATGTTATTCTGCGATAAATTTTAGTAGTATTTATAATTAAAAATCAAACATTTATTGTAGCTATTGATGTTGATTGTATTTGAATATTTATATGGCCAAAAATGCAATTAAGATATTTTCCGCAAAATTTAAATGAAAAAATAAAATATAGTTTTGCCTATATCGACTAACCTTATACATTTATTTATTTATTATGGAAACTTACATACATAACTAAAATTATATCTTAATCAAATTATTATCTGAACAACGTGTATAATTTTTAATGAATTATTAGTACTAAAATAATCATTATTTTATAATTTTCCAGAAAATACCCTTAAAAATCAATGTCAAAGTTTATTTTTTTATAATGATGTATTTGACATATAAATCAATATATCTTTGTTAACTTTATGGCACCTACTTATTAGTAGAATTATTGTTTTAATAACTAAAAAACTAAGTACTACATGAATTTGAAAAAAAACACTAATTACGTATAATAAATTGAAAAAAATCACTAAATATATAGGGTGTTATGTAAGTAATGTGCCATACTTCATGGTATGATAATGAGACTATAAAGTTGACCAATTACAAACCAGCTTCTTATTAAATTAATATCTAAAAATCAAGTTGTTCCAAAAACAATATTTGTCAGTTGTCAAAAATGACGTTGAATTTGAAATCAGTGGGGTAGTAGATATTTAGAAATGCCAGTCACTTTCACTAATCAAGAATACACCGACATGCATTAGGTGTACGGAGAAGTGTGCCAAAACAGTGCTGCTGCTGTTAGACGCTACAGGAAGTTTTACCCAGACAAAATGGTGAAAACTTGGAACATTTGTTATAACTATTTTTGTTATTAATATAAAATGTTTTATCCATACTACACCTCTGACTTCAAACCTTCAAAAATGATAAGTGTTGCTGTATTCACTCAAACTATTGTGATTTTTAAATTATTCTTTATTCAAATAAATTATTCTTATTGGTCCATTTTGAAATGCTTTTATAACTGCACCAAACACATTAAAAAGAAATGATTGCAGATTACAATACGTTGCAACCTTGCTTATTAAGTGGTAACGTATGGCATATTACTTACATAACACCCTGTATACTGAAATTGAAATGTATGAAAACTTATATTTTATAAAGGTATTATTTACATGAACAAAAAATATTTTAGTATGAAAACTTATTCATTAAAACAGTTCAAATTACAGCCCGCCTCAAGAATTTTATAAAGTCTAGAGAAAACCATACATATTTATAGGTTCAAGTTTCAGTTTCATCTGAATGTTTTTTTATTATTATTATTATTATTATTATTATTACTATTATTAATAAGAGTACATTTATTTTTCTTGTAAAGTTTCATGACATATTTGAAATAACACAATAATGTATGCTTCAAATGAATTGAGGTAGTCAGAAATTGAAACTGTATTGTTAGATATTAAAATTTATCATAAATAATGTAAATAACAGTATCAAAAAATTAGGATCGCACTGAATTTAAATAATTCCTTGAGATTAACTGCCCTTACAATTTTAAGGGTGAAACATAATACATGCATAAATTTGTTCTTTGTGCAGCATGAGACAACTTAAATTGCATTTTAATGGAAGAGGTTTTTAACCTCGAGTTTCTTAAAATACATGTTCAAATTTAAATTGTGATACATAACGTTATCACATTACCAATAGTTGTTATTTTGTTTTTGGTTTCTTCACATTTTTGAAAAGAAATTCACAAATTCCGTTAATTATTAGCAATAACCACAAGAATATTTTTTTATTCGTATACTGTCATTTTTTTGTAAAAAGTAAGTTAAACAATGAAATTCGAATGAAAAACTTGTCTTTATTATAATCAGTGTTGTAACTGATCTAGATCATTTGTTCTAAATCATTAATCTAGTTAATAATTTAGTATGGTTTTTGATCTGATCTAGATCCTTTTATGTATTCAGATCTTGAACTATATAACCTATGATTTAAAAAAAGATGAAATATACGGGAATATAAAGAAAACTATGTACAGTTTAAGCCATGTCAAATACAAAAATTTGAAACCAGAAAATCCAAGAACAATTTAAACACAAGTGGGTAGTAACTCACTTAAAAAAAATTCAATGGCATATAGTGATTGTCTGCCCATTTTGGCCTGTCTTAATTTATTACATTTGAACAATTCTAATGTTTAAAATTATTATTTTTGTTTCAGTTTCGCTAATTCAGCATTAATAACAAATAACAAAGTACCTACATATATATATATATATATATATATATATATATATATATATATACATATATATATATATATATATATATATATATATATATATATATATATATATAATTTTCTTCGCCTGTGGTAGGCATACGGTATATTATTTGTAATTAATTTACTGTTTGTATTCAATTTAATATATGTTTTTTTTCCAAAGAATTTTTTACATATATTCGCTTTACTACTTTATATATTTATTATCTACGTTTACCTACTCCATATACCACAGTTATATTTATAATTATAATGCCATAATATTTATTTTGGTTTTGGAATCATAAAATGGATAATAAATTGAGCAAAAGTGACATTTGTGACATTGACAATTGATGCTGAATATATATATATATATATATATATATATATATATATATATATATATATATATATATATATATATGCAGGGTGTTTCCTTTAAAACAACCAGCGATTTTTTGGGTGAACTAATAACTTTAGAAAAAAATGTTATATACAGGAAATGATCAAGAATACGGGGCTAATTTATTAATAATAACAAACCGAAAATTCGGCTAGTGGTTCTCAAACGGCAGAACAAAATTATATTTTTTTAAATGGTATCCTATATAATTTTTTAGCCCATTAGATAGAGAATTTTTTTCTGATTTCAACGATATAAATATGGTATAAGGTTGTATAACAATTATTTCGAGAAATTGTTATCTAGTTACGCTAGTAGTAAACCCATTTTTTATTACATTATTTCTAGTTTTTAATACCATTTTTCTCGAAATAATTGTTATACAACTCTATGCTATATTTATATCGTTGAAAACAGAAAATAATATTCTATTTAAACGGCTAAAAAATTATATAGGGTGCCATTTAAAAATAAAATATATTATTGTTCTACCGTTTGAGAACCACTGGTTAAATATTCGATTTGTTACTAATGATACATTACCCCCTTATTCTTGATCATTTTTGGTATAAAATATTTCTCTCTAAAGTTGTTAGTTCGCCCAAAAAAACGCTGGTTATTTTATTTAATTAATAAGAAATAAAAACCATTGAAAAACGTTACTGGTCTTTTTTATGATCTGAGAAAAACAGATCTCAAATTCCTGACCAGATCTGAAAAAAAAATCCGATCACAAAAATTAATCTATGTTCTGATCTAGAACATAATTGTAAACCATGATCTTGATCTAGGTCCTTTATAAAATGATCTGTCACAACACTGATTATAATGAATTATTATGGTGGAAATAGCTATCGAAGAATGCGGATTTATTTTCTATAAGTTAGCTCAAGAGTAAACAAATTTCTTTAAAAACTGCGCCGAAATCAAAGATATAATAAAAAATATAAAAAATTCAATTGGTAATTTTGAACAACTTTGCATTACACAGTTCCTGCCGTAAAATGAAAAGGAGGACAGGAAATTGCATAAAACTAAAGCCACATGGAACATTAATTCCTGAGGAACTAACCGCCACCTACCGCTAAATCAAATGCTTATCAGTTTCATGCCACTTGTTGTTTGACGTTATTCAATTCATATTTTTAAAATATTTCTTTTATAAGCAAATAATTCACAACTAAAATATTTATAATCTTTTTTCCACTATTAATATTAATGCGAACATACATTTTTATTAATCTTTTACTTCGCACATTTCAAGTTTTGATTTATTATACTTATAACTTTTGATCAAGCTGACTGCGGCGTCATACGTATCAAATAACCACAATCACTAGGTTTTTTAGTCACAGGTATGAAGTGTGTACTGGATTGGACACCGCTGATATATACGAACTATTGGATTCTCTTGTGTTTCGTATCTATTTTTCCTCCTTCAAAAAATGTTCATCAATGTATCGAAACCCATATGTTAGAAAGGCTTGAACAGCACACAGCATCCTACCCTAACGTATCTAATCGAAGGTTCTTAGAATTTCCTAATTTCCAGTCCCTGTGTGGCGTAGGGAGCCATCCCTCGTTGGCCGTCATTCCTGAAGTGCTCAATGGACTGGGAATGCTCTCGTCAATACCAGCTGTCAGTTACATTCCCTCGTACCTCGTGCCTGGTAGCTTGGTAGCACGAACCGACACCCGACCGTTGCATGTTATACATCAACAAATTAACTTTCTACCAGCGAAGGTGGGACTACAACCGGAGAAGAGAACTGATTGCGGCAAGGGATGTGATTTAATTATAGGTGAGTGGATAGTAGCACAGCACTACTGAGTGACTTGTTGCGCATTAGTTTTTGGAAACTATGAAGATTAAGTTAGACAGTTGTGATGTTGTGAACCTGAGGTTACCAACTACTTCTCCAATGTTTAGTTTACTTAACAACTGCTTTAATTTATTTATTTATTATTGACCTCCTTACAGGATTTAACATCCCAATTACAAGGGGGTCAGCAATATACAAATTAGCAACCCAAAAAACATGTTTGACGTAGACAAAATGTGAAACACGATTTACATACATAAAAAGTAATAAAAAAAAATAATACACAATAGAAGGAAAAAATATATATGAATAAGATTTGTTCTATTTATATGAAAATGTACGCAGATTAGAAATCAAAATATTTTTAAAAACAACGTAATTTATGTTAAAAATGTCAACCTCAATATCTATTTTCCTTACAATATCATTGTAAATGAAACACAACCGGGTAATTGGACGTTTTAGAAAATAATTTCTCCTTATGTGATGAATATAAAATATAATGCTCGTATGTATTCTGGATGAAAGGCGCGGAATATAAATGTAAACATTGTTTAAGCCAGTAGTGTCGTCGATTTTGTTTAAAAATAATTTATGTAGATACAGACAGGAGTACATCTTACGTCTGGACTCCAATGTAAACATATTGAGATGTAGTAGGGCAGCAGTATAACTATAGTTCAGGGGATTAAAATTTATTGAAATTTTTCGTGCACAATATCGTACAAATTTTCTTTGCACCCATTCGATGTTATTACTGTGCAAGTCGTATATTGGATTCCAAACAATAAGACAGTACTCAAGTCGAGATCGAACAAGCGAATAATACAGGGATTTAAGTGTTGCTTGATTTTTGAAAAATTGGGAGTTGCGTATTATAAAACCCAAGCTTTTATAAGAAGCATTTACAATATAATTATAATGCAAATCAAACTGTAATTTCGGATCAAATACAACTCCCAAATCCCTATGATTACTCACTTTTTCTAGACACTCACCCTCCATCCAGTAAGGGACAATAATCCGACTGTGCTTCATGGCATAAGACATAATTTTACATTTAGAAAAATTGAAAAATAGATATGAAGAAGACGACCAAGCTAGAAGGTTATTAATATCTTTTTGTAGTTCATGACAGTCATTACAAGTATTTATGACTTTAAATAGTTTCAAATCATCAGCATACAGAAGACTGTTTGAAAACTCCAAACACTTAGTAATATCATTAATAAATAAAACAAAGATAAATTCTATTTCATTTATTTATTGTAAATTCACTCTACAGGATAATATCCCAATTGTTTCACTGAATGTACATAAATTTCGTCGTGTGACGCGCGAGTAGTGACACCTTACAATAAAAATAGAAAAAGTTGAAAAAAATACATATATATTTATAAATAAACTATGATTAAATTTAAATTATAAATTATCGGTTTTTGCAAGAAGTATAGCAGACAGTACTTTCTTGAACCTAGAAATGCTGTTAGAAAATATATCTAATTCTAGGAATTCATTTACAAATTTGTTGTAAATAATACACATCTGTCTGATAGGTGAACGTAGTTCGTAGTTTAATGCTGGGTTTATGCAGACAATTAAATTAAAATATTAAATTGTAGAACTATAAGGTCTCATGACCGCGTGCCTGAGTGTCAAGTCGCGAATCTGGGGAAACGGGTTCGATCCCGACCGACGCCAAATATTTCGAATTTTAAATGACATAAAATTTACGCCTATGATGCACTCTCTACGCCAGCAATGAGTAATAATATTTCATCATTACCGACATCTGTGTACAAAGCAGATTGGCAAACCCAACAATGGGTAATGATATATTTATTTATTAATTTTATAAATTGTAAAACTAACTAAACAAGTAGAAACTAATTTGAAGAACTAACCTAATGACACCAAAGTAAGAAGTCAACTTTTAGTTTATTTTTATAATTTCTTAGTTTTGCGCTAATTGCGTTAATTGCGCACATATGACTGATGTATCAACATAACGTACGAAAATGGACGACAACAACAAAGTTTCTGCAGAGAAGCAACGTACTACTAATTGGACTTATTCAATAATTTATATAGCTATATTTTTTGCATCTTATATAAATATGACGAACCGCAATTTTACCTATAAAACTTAGTTTATACAAAATGTCAAACATAATTTTTTTGTTTTTAATTTAATTTCTTAATTTAGTGGCTTAATTTAATTTTATAATTTACATATGCTACATACTAAACCTAGCATAAAAGTAAGGATATATATATATATATATATATATATATATATATATATATATATATATATATATATATATATATATATATATACCGGGTGGCGCTGGAAATCCGTTACATAGGGATTTAACATGGCAAAACAGTTTTCCTTTGCGCGTTGCCCATAAATTATTTTAGAAAAAAAATAGTAAACAAAATTTATTGCGTATGTTTATTAACTCTTCAAATTAAATATGAAAATTTTGAAAATTTCAGTTTAATAGTACCGTGGAATTAAAACAAAAATACAAACAAATATTCGATGTTTTAACTGCCAATTTAATTAAAAAGTTAAAAGTAAATTAAATTTTATGACAGAAAATTAATACATTTATCAAACTTTTTGTTTTAATTCCATGGCTATCACTATTTTTGAGATTTTCATATCAAATTTCTGCTGTTACAAAGCTCGCAAAATTAATTTTGTTTACAGATTCAATGCAGAATTTCATGATCTACAACTTTTATTTGAACTATTTTTTTTCTAAAATAATTAGGCAAGCAACGCGCAAGGAAAAACTTTTTTCCCATGTTAAATGCCTATGTAACGGATTTCGAGCGCCACCCGGTATATTTATTTAACAAGTAATGACATGTGAGATCTAGGAACTCTTTGTTGATATACAGAAATTATAATGTTTTGTAGTAAATACTCAAATATAAATTTTATTAAAGTATTTTTTCTTTAAATTTTATAAAATGAAATGTCCTGTTCTCCGTGCCGGTCAGTCCATTATTTATTTCTATTTTTTCTTATAATATTATATGATAAATAATTATTTTAGGTAAAAATGTTTGAACAATCACCCCAAAAATAGTACTAGCCATGGAAATGAAACAATGAAAAACAAATGTTTAACGATTTATCTGTTAAGTTACTTTATTTTTATTATTATTTGTAATTTCTTCATTTATAAAACAAATTTCTATTTATTGATGGAATTATATTCCTCTTCCAATTATTTTAGGGTGAGTCAAATTTTTAATGAAAGAAAAATGGAAATGTAATTTTAAGAATGTATCCAATTTCGTCTTTAGGGTCTTTAAGAAAGTCTCCATATTGATAGTTACAACGAGTGTTTACATATTTATACAGTATTGTTATATTTTTTTATAAACAAAAAATAAAAGTAAAGTGATTATAAATACATAATAAATTTATAATCAATTTTCACTGCGTTATTTGAAAACTAATTTTCATTTTTTCGTTGGTCGGATTCGAACCCCGAAGCGTACTCATACAGCCACGCAATAATAGTGATTACATCTTTTTATATTTATTTTACCCTTTTATAAAATATTATCCGTTATCTTAAGGTATGTGAAGAATTTTCAGATGTCAAGAGAAAATGAATTAGTTTGTAAAATCGTCATTAAATTGTTAGAGTACATTCCTGTCCTGAACGTACATAGTTTCATTATAGAAAATCTGTAATTACATTAACAGTGAAAATAGCTGAGCGCTGACTGAAAATACGCATACAGGCGCTGTGATTGTCGATGCAATTAAATATTTCAATGAAGTCCTGATACCAGAATCATTTCGACCATTTTGCTAACGCATCGTTTCATTCTGCTTATTCAATATATTTGTTTTATTAAACGTATCTGCGGTTCTATTTACTCTTCAATTTTATTTTGAGATACTTTAATTAAAAATAATTTTGTCATTCTCTATTAATAATCTTAATTAATTATTGATTGTTGAATTAATTACGAATGCCTGTAAATGGTTGTTCATTACTTTTCCTTTGTTTTCCGTTTGGTTTCTGTCATTTAGGGGAGCGGTGTGGGTTCGTAGGTTAGTCACGTTACTAGAACGTCAAATAAAAACTTGTGCTATAGAATTTATGACACTAAGATTGCGAAACAGGTTCACGAGTAAATGGTATAATAATTGATTTGACAACAAATTTCGCCACAAGCCAAAATATTAAGAGATGGGAAGGAATAGATGTGATATTAAGGACAAATTTTATAAGAACCTTTAAAAAAATTACGAAAAGTGTATTTGAGGAGCTTTTGACAAAAACAATCTGTCTACTTTTTACCTCCCGTCATACCGTAGCTAACGGAAGTAATATAATTGTGCCAAAAATTCGATGGTGATTTTTCAGTAAATAAGTACGAATTAGGGACCCCACAACACGATTTTACTATTTTTACGATGACGTCTGTGCGCGTGCGTGCTTGCGTGCGTGTGTGTGTATGTGTGTGACGTCCACGATAACTCTTATAACAAACTTCTAAATACATATATTTTCCGTATGTAAGCTTCCTGCATTCATATAACGAGTCGATTAGATTTTGGGTAACATTGGATAAATGGAAGTGATACTTTACTTGAAGCCCATAACAGTTTTTAATGAAAAACTACATTAAAACATAATCCAAAACTTTTCAGTTTTAGTATTTAAGACTTTTATATCATGGGAAACAACATATTAGATTTTGGCTACAATTAATCAATCCGAAGTGATACTTTACTTGAAGCTCTGAACAGATTCTTGTGATAAATATATTATGATATACTCCAAAACTTGTCAAATTTAGTATTTACGACTTTTATATAAAGGGGAACAACATATTGTATTTTGGATACAATTGATAAACCGGAAGTAATACTTTATTTGAAGCTTTGAACAGATTTTTGTGAAAAATATATTATATGTTCCAAAACTTATCAAATTTAGTATTTAAGACTTTTATATAACGGGAAGCAACATATTAGATTTTGGCTAAAATTTATAAACCGGAAGTGATACTTTATTTGAAGTTCTGGACAGATTTTCGTGAAAAATAAATTGATACAATCCAAAACTTTTCAAATTTGGCATTTAAGACTTTTATATTAATGAAATCGACATATTAGATGTTTTCTAAAATTGATTAACCCGAAGTACTACTTTACAGGAAGCTATAAACTGATTGTCTTGAAAAAATATATTAAAACATGATTCAAAACTTCTCAAATTTGGTATTTAAAACTTGTGTATAATTTGAAACAACATTAGATTTTGACTATACCTATATGAAAAACCGGACGTGGTACTTAATTTGGCGCTCTTAACAGGTTTTCGAGGAAAAACATAGTAAAATATAATCCAAAATTTGGTATTACAGATTTTTCTATTTATTGGAACAACAAATTAGATTCTATTTACGAACGATTAACCAGAAGTGATATTTTACTTAAAGTTCATTGCTATCTTAACCATGAAATTGACGGGAGGTCAAGTGTTGGCCACATCAGATTTATTGAATTTGAAATAATCAAAAAAGAAACTTTGTAGCTTCATCACTGTTAAAATTTTTTGTAACTTAATTTAACTCAGGAATATGTTTAAATAGTAAAAAGGATGTTTATGAAAAAACGATCGAACTTTACAAGGTGCGTTCGGTTATTTTGTGTTGTGGTTGCGCTGCGCTGTACATGAGTATCGTCATGTGATCACTGTGTACTCTTTGCAGATTTGAAATAAAAGAACGAATTGTGCAGTTGTGCGTTTGATACTTTCGATTTTATATTAACTCTATGTTTGATTGACGGCTGAATATGGATTTTCGTTTCGTGTTCTTACAAATACAATAATGGTAGCGTGCGAAATATTTTTCGATGAGTCTGACTAAGTAGGGGAGTATGATTCAAATATTTTAGAAAAAGAAAAAATAATTGTGCTGTACAATACCAAATATATTTTTGATCGAATGTATCACAATACTTTTGAAGATTTATAATACAAAATTAATCTTCCTATATATATTTAGAAAGTTAACGAAAATTTGCATACTTTTCATACAAAATAATATATATTTATTTCCTCTCATTGTCACTATATTTTCTACCTTCGTACGATCCTTCTCGTTTCATTCTTTGCGCGTTAACTCGAATGTGCACTGCCGACCACACATCCAGAGCTCGAGAAAATTATGCATGCATAATCTACACAGCACAGTATTTACCGAACGCTTTCTGTGCGACACAGAGTGCACACATGATTTACCGAACGCTTACTGTGCACTTTATTAAAAATGTGTGCACAGAACTGAATAACCGAACGCACCGACAATGTAATAACTTATGTTTTGACTGAGATACTTTTTGTAAGAAACAGTTTAGGTGCATTCACAAATGAAAATTAGTTTTATAGTTTTTGTTTAGGTTTATGTAAGTCATTCATAAATGCAAGTTTTAATTACCAGAAAATTAGTTTTGATGTGTACAGACATCTGTGTAAATGCTTCAAACACGAGATTAAAATATCGGTAGAGCAGTACTCAACAAGACACCTGTGCGCCGTGAAACTGTCATTCGTTTGGCATTATTGGTTATATTTCAGCAATTAAGTTATGACAGTCTCCATGTTCTTCTTGCATTTGTTTAAAAAGCCGAATCCACCAAGTGGTTACTAAATAAAGATCGGTGTATATATCTATATCATTTCAGACTCGTTCTCATTTGTGAAGTTTGTGACGTCAAACTAAATCATGAACCTAAAGTTTGGACCTTGCAATGTTTAGCTTTATGATTTGGATTTAGAGATCCTAAATTCTGAAGTGTGAATGGAGTCATTACGTAATATGTGGCCAAAGTCTTTAAATCTAATGTATAAACCATATATCTAAACCTAATTTTCAATTGTGAATGTACCTTTTTACCAAATTGTTTGGCATCCTTGAAAGGAAATGGCGCTGTATGTAACTCTTTACAATATTTGGACTATGGTTGTTTGTGCCAAAAACTTATGAAAATATGTAAATTTTATATTATTCAAATATTTACTTGCAATTGTGGTCCAATATGTAACGACTCATGGATCTAAATATCACGTATTATAACGACTATTAACAAAGGACAGCCGCTTTAATCAAAGGATTTGATACCTACCATTTATATTAAAAATCAAAGTGAAATTAATTATTTTATAAGATTATTATCTGAGGTTTGGTATTTAAGATTTTAAGAAATTATGGCCATGAAAATATAACACATATTTACATGGATTCATTTCACCACTCACCCTAAAAAATTTCGTGTAAAATAAACACTGATATTATATATGTAGATCCACCCGATGTAGTGTAAATTTTACCAGTTATAAATTTGGTCAAAAAGTACATGTTTTATTTTTCGTAATATACCAAATTATGTTAAACTTGCAACACCAAAGAGTGTATATTAACTATGTAATACATATAATGTATGTACTTGTTATAAAATATAAATAAATATGACCAATGTATTCGAGGATGAGTCATTTATAGAAAGTATTTAACGTAGAGTAAATTATACCACTTACCGGTTAATAGAGAATTTTAATGCCTGGGGCTATCGTCTAAGAACACATTAATATAAGTGTTCGTATTTCACTTTAAATATAAGTTTACACATCACTTAATACACGAAATATACGTCCATTCGCTACAATATATCACAATAAACTATTTCGTGTCTCGTGTCATGGCTTTAAACGTGTTTCAATAGGCACTAAGTAAGAAAAAACATTGATTACAGTGAAACAAAAAACAGCAAAGTGTCTTTTAATAGTTATTTATGTAACAAGTGTGTAAAGTAGTACTTTTTTGGTCGAGTGCGATGTCGGAAATTGTAGCACGAGACAAAAAATACTATTTTACACACGTGTTGCATACAACATTTTTCCTACAACCGAAATGGTATTGATGTTTCTCATAATACTGAGTGTACAGGCATCCAGCAGCTTCAAATACTGTTAGTACTCTTTCTCATAACACTGTACAAAATGTAACTTAAACACTTGGAAGAATCTCAGACAGACGATGATTAGTCTTTTATAATGTTAATATTAAAAATTAGGTTAGGTTAGAATATATGTCAAAAAAATGTTAATGTTCTTAAAAATTAGATTAGTATTCAATTTGCTAAAAAAATATTAAATTTGTTTCATTTACAGTGTATATTCATATTTCTTAATAAATTTTATTATTTTCATTATTATTTACTACCTAATTATATACTTGATAGGTAAATTAACCGAATTTTAATGTTGCCTAGCAACGCTTATTTACTTTTCAAGCACTAGTGCGGTAAAAGTACATTTCACGCACTAGTGCTTGAAAAGTGACACTTCACACATTGTAATGAGTGCGTGAAAAGTACTTTTCACGCACGGTTGTAGGAAATAATAATTTAAATGTTTATTCTGCCAATTGCAGTGTGATTTCAAATAGATATTGCTTAAATATTTATCATAACTCCACAGTGTATTTTTATTTTTTATGACTACACCAAACAGTTTAAATTTTTTATAAATTAAATAATTTAATACTCCATATTATATTATTTATGGGCAAAATTTGACAAATTTTATTGTTAATTTCTAATATATTCCACTACTAACCAAATAGGTTTTACACGACTAACATTTCTTAGACTGTATTGTTTCTAGGTTTCTACTCTATATATTCTGTAAAACTTCATAATTAAAATTTATATTCAAAAATAGAAAAAACTGCAAAATTTACATTTTTGTTTATATCTAGTGATCTATCTATTTTCTCCGGATAAACAATATCACTTCCTATTTTAGTTCTCCAGACAACTAAGCAACGCACTTATTTAGGATGTCTGTAGACCAGTATGATATTTTCCATTATAAAACTTTTTAAATAATATTAACTTCATTGGGAAACAACAAAAAAAGTTCAATGGTAAAATAATAAATATATAGATATATTCTCTTTGTTTCAGTCATGGCTTTTAAAAATTGTGTTACATTTGTGCAACTGCATTTCCGTTGTTATAGTGAATTATTTATTCAATGGTATTTGTTAATACATCCCAAAAATATTGCGCTATTTTAACCCTCCGTCTGTCTGGTGCCCTTGCTGAAACATTTTCGATCGAGTGTGGTCTGTGGAGACCAAAATGAAATATCCTCTAAAGGGCACCGCCATAGCTTCCAGTGCTAATTTCGCTTAAACATGTTTTCTACGAACCTGTTTTTATATAATATGTATATATATATATATATATATATATATATATATATATATATATATATATATATATATATATATATATATATATATATAGCACTAATTCCAAACACATTTTTCTCGTGTCAGTTAAAATTGAAAAAAATACAATTTTACCGCATATTTTCCAAAATTTGAGAACAATGTCGCAATAAATAAAAATAATTGGCTTATAAGAATATTTATTTAAAAACATACAAATTATTATAAAAAATATAAAAACTAAAAAATAAAATTCTATGCATATATATATATATATATATATATATATATATATATATATATATATATATATATACAGGTGTCACAAATTAATTGGGTTACCATTGGGGTCTCGGAAACTATAAGAGCTACAAGGCCGGTTAAATAGGCAATGTTGTGCAGTTTTGAGTGCTCATTCAGATTCCGTTGAGAAAAATTTAAAATTCCGAACAGTTTGAAAGTTATGCAAAAAAAACTGACAATCGCGATTTTAGATAAAAGATATAAAAATATGTTTCATATAAAAGTTTTATGATCTGATGAGACAAACTTAAAAATGATGTCAGAATAAAATCTAAGATGGCGGTTTTTAAGATATACGACTATATATATATATATATATATATATATATATATATATATATATATATATATATATATATATATATATATATATATATATATTGTTACACGTATGATTGGGTAAGGACTGTCAGGACAAAATGACATGCGGCAACTATTTGAAGTTTTGAAAAACATTTTTGCATAGGTAAAACAGTTGCAATTTAGATACTTGAAGGATACTGTGGCGGTAGAAATTTTGAAAGAAATAATAAACAAATTATCTAAAAAATTCAATTTGCAGTGGACTTACAAACCACACCCGATATACAGAAGGTTGAATGTCACAAAAAAACATTTCGAAATTGTAAAATATTGAAATGTCTCTCAAAATTAATGGCTACAAGCACTACTAAAAGTATTTTATTTTTACTGAACGCACCTATTATTTTATCACGACTCTATCCCGACTTATTATCCATTTTTGGGTGTGCCAATTTGCTGAACGTATTATTTATTATGCGACGATCAGAGTTCGAATTGGAACATCATTTTTCAAAAATATTTACAATTTTAAAACGGCACAAAATTCTTCATCGCCACAGATATATCTTCATTTTTGAAATCTGTTAATAAAAACAAATTGGTACTACGAGATAAACTTTTAAAAATTAAATATTAATACAATTATGAAAGAAAGATAATACCTATTAATATTATTATTATTATTATTATTATTATTATTATTTTAAAAGAACTAATTTCTTATAATTTTCCTTAAAAGTCGAATCAAAGTTAATTTCCAGTAAGCTTCAGTCATAAAAATTAAAATAATTCTAAAAGTTAAATTATCCACATAAAGATTTAACAAAATGATCAATTTTTATACTAATTACAAAAGGGAATCTGGGAATAATAATTGGCAACATTACCAAGTAAAATTCGCGTAGCACATAATTAAAATATGTAGCAATTATTGGTAATGAAATACAGGGTGATTGAAAACATTAATTTTAGATCTATAGTTTAACTTACAAAGTTGGGGATTAATTAAAATATACCGGGTGACGACGGTTAGGAATGAACATAGGGCTTTAACATTGGAATTTAGTTTTATGCAATTTCCTGTCTCCTGTTCATTTTACGGCAAACTTGTGCATAGTTGTTTACATTTAAAAGTTGCATATATAACTGTTTTTACATTTACTATAGTTCTAGATTTTTTACAATCTTAGGAAGATATTTCAAGATTTCTGTTAATTCGTCACAATAGCCATTACTTATGACATAGAAAACAACATTATTTTATTCATATTATGTCAATATTTTTTAGTTATACAAAGTAAATTAATGGCCGTTTTTTTTACAAAACTGTAAGTCTTGCACATCTGTAAATCTGTAAAAGACTATCAAAACATTTTTTTTATTAATATAAAATTATACATAAGAGTGGAACCTTTCGTTGCAATTTTGTATTTATTATCTACAGATTTACAAATAATGAATTAGTGATGCACGCGAGGCGAGACGAGACGAGAAATATAAAATATGGATCTCATTTCGTTTTCAGATCTGTAATATCGATCTCGCTCTCGTTCTCGCACATTTTATTAGGTCTTGTCTCGTTCTCGCACTAGAGTCTCGCGAGAGTCTCGCTATAAAAATAAGCGCTTGCGCACTACGTATTTACGGAACAGTTTAACTACAAGAGACAAGTTCGCGCCCATCGTACGGACTTCCGTGTATTTGCAGTAGTATAAGTATCTAACTATAATAGATGAAACACTAAATTCTGGTCACCAAATTATTTCAATACAAACATAATGTTTATTCATTTGCGTGTACTAGAAAATGTGATAAATTAGTAAATAATTTAATTTACCTCTAAAATATCTAATTTATCACCAAATTATGATCTCTAAACTATTTCAATGCGAACATCTGTTAAAACATTCTGTTATCAATAAAACTAATTAAATATTAAAAAAATATTTTTTGTAACTAAAAGTACCTACACTTTATCATTAATATATACCACTATTTAAGTAAGATTCAGTCATAAAAAAAACCGCTACACTGCAAACCTGCCAGCAACTAATCACTCCGCTTCACTCCTATCGACGCTTAATATAACATCCTTTACTTTTCAGAAGGGGAAAGAATTTTATTAACCGTGGTTTTAACTGGGATGAATTAGGGGCTGGAATATTGAAGAAAACTAGTTCTATTGGATGCAAAACCGATTTTGTCTTTATTTTGCATTTCCTCGCTATGCGAACGATACCAATCGACTCTAGATAGAGTCAAAAAATATAGTGAATTGATATAATTTTCAAATTCACGTGTTCTATGGACGAATTAGCGTTGACTCCACTCCTTGTACGGTGCATTTTTCATTGAATTTATGAATCAAAGCTATAAATAAGTATGAAATCGCATCCAGGAATAATATAATGATAACAGGTAGTCGGAAGGTGGATGAAAAGGAAAAGTTAAATGAAACAACTTCTCATAGCAAACGTTTCGACTATTATTTAGTCTTCATCAGTGCCTACATAAACACAATATAATGAACATTAAGAATAATGAATAAATTCAATAACTTACATGGAAGTACAGTCAACAATATAAAATTAATATGATACATGTGTAGAAGAAATAAGATCATAAAACAATGCTGGTAACTGATCATCTGATTTGCTTCAGATACTTTTTATTGCGAGACTCCCGCGAGAATCTCGCAAGATTTCTTGCTTCTCGCACTTGTTATATCGATTTCGCCTCGAATTTTAAACTGCAATCTCGCTCTCGTTCTCGTCTTGCATAATGCATTGAGACGAGACGAGATGCGAGAGTAATCTCGCCTCTTCGTGCATCACTATAATGAATGTTTATTCGAATGAGGAACGTATGTTTATTAATAAGAAATTATTATAATTATCGAATAATAAGGCATCAATTTTTTAAGTTAGATTGACGTTTAACATTTATAAAAAAATTTATGAAAACCACAAAAAAAAATATAGTTAATGCAAAAAACAAAAAAAAATATTTTTTTTCATATTATGCTACTGTATACACACTATAGAAGATATTCATTGTCTTACTAGTACAAAAATGTTGTTATTGTTGTAGTAGTAAAAAAATGTTAGTGTTAGAATTCACCGCTGGCGGCGGCAGTTGTCACAGCAACACAGGTTATATTGAAAAATTTTATTTAACAGTTGTATCGTTTTTGTTTTGTAGTTTACACAGCCAGCTTTGACTGAAATTGCAAACACTGCAATTAAAAAGTTCCAATAAAAAAATGTCAAAAAAATCTTTGAAACACTTGAAGAAAAAATAGTATATGTCATTCGGAGTAGAACGCCCTTTTTGTGTTTTACCCAGCTTGCCTAGCCTCGGCTCGCGCCTCGGCCCCAATAGCTTGGTTCAACACAAAAAGACCGCTTTCTACTCCTAATAACATAATATACTATTTTTTAAATTGTGAAGAAACTAGAAACAATAAAAAATGCAAAAACAGTTTAGTTTCGAAAAACGATGCACTAGAGTTTACATTTTAAATACCTATGTTCACCGCCACCACCAGGTATGTCTAAAATGAATAATAAATAAAATAGCCATTTATCCCTATTTCTTCAACCACCCTGTATAATATTGATACACTGGTCAAACGTTGATATTCAAATAAATTACTAGTAATCCTCTTTACCCAGTTCACAGTGTTCGACTAATGAACATTAGAGGATGAAAAGGCTTTGCAACGCGTTCCACGCAAAATTAAAGTTCATCGACTGTAAAAACCTCGGTTAGCTCTACTACCAATATGTTTATGATTTTTATCAGCAACTACACGTAGCAAAGTAAGTTACATGCTGCTGTTAGGATCGTGTTAATTACTTTCAATCTACTTTGTTTCAAAAACTAAATAATTTATTCCATGTCAACTGCCAAGTATTTATAAATTAAATAGATATAGCTTCACACGCATTTTTTCCATTACACATATTATCTACACGGATTTTGGAATATAATGGTGAAAATGTAGTGTATTTTATGGATATTATGAAATATTGATATGCCGATTCTCCGGCTTTCAGATTTTCCGGAAAAATTCTGGATAAATGAAATTTTATTACGTAGTATTGTATACACGATAAAAATTGTAAAACTGTCATATTGCTCACAGCTATGTTAATAAATATATCTTATGACTTTTATATTTACTTTTTGAATTGGATTCAGTGCACATCATTTCCGAGATATAAATATAAAATATTCATTAATAAATAATATTACATCAAAGAGTATGTAATTATCCATTAAGTATAAATATATCACTTTCACATACATTAATACAAATTAATATTAAAAAATCTCAAAAAATATTAATCTAGAAATTATGACAGTCAAAATAAATGTTTTAAATTCCAAAACAATACAAGAATTTAGATACCAAATAAAAGCTTTTATGAATTTATATAATATATTAATATAAACAACATACGGAGTGGTCACTGGAACTCTTGAACATAGAATTTTAACATGTACAATCATATACTTTCGTAATTTCCTGCTTCTCTAAATATTAAAAAAGCATCAAACAAAATTAGTTTTGCATACTTTGTAGCGGCAGAAATGAGGTATGTATACAGGGTGTAATTGAAATAAGTGCATTAAATTTAACCAGTAATATAACTCGTCGAGAGCAACAATATTTCTTAATAACTTTTTCTCGAAATCGCATATTTTTTTAGCATTTTTACCACCCCGTAAATTGACGAGTCGTTCCAAATATTTTTGTGATAATTGAATGCAGTAGCAATAGCTATGAAAAATTTTGTTTTAGTAATTGACAGTCCTGTCAGTTGTTGCAATTAAATTTTAACATTAGTAATAAACTTGTTTATAAGGTAAAATTCTGGCGAAATGCTTATGTTTATGATTAGCGGATACACAGACATTGTAATTACCTATGGTGAAGTTCTCAAGGTCAACAAAATTACACGAAAATCATCCTCTTCGTAATATTCGTAAATTTATGTTGTACAATATCTTCGAGATTATCACAGTTTGATGTGTCACATATGACAATTTGAAATATTTTAAAAGAGCAACAGTTATTCCATACCATGTGCAAAATTTTTATTGTTTCCAGCATTGCAATTTTGCGAATGAGTTGTATTGTTCACTGATAGGGCTGGATACATTAGAGAAAGTGTCTTTAATAATGCACAATACGCTTATATGGTCACAAAAATCCTAATACTGTAAGAAAGAAACACAATTTTTAACCAAACATATCATTAATTGTTTGGGCGGGAATAAATTGACAAGTCATTGGTCCTCATATAATTCCACCTCGTTTAAATGGACAAAAGTATGTACTTACATTTCTTGAATAACATATTATGATTTGCCGTGTTAACACGTTGACACACGAAAATTCATTTTATAACCTCCATAACTAGTAAACTCTTCCCACGCTCTTACTCCATTCTCCCAAGTTCAGAAACTGTGTTAATACACAATTTTAAAATTTTGTTATCCAAATTTTAAATTTCTTTATTTTAAAAATTGTACTATTACGAATTTATTAATAATAAATATGTTTTCCGTTGATTGTTTATTAATTACAGTGTTTACAAGTATGCAACCACCGCCCGACAATTTTTGTGCTGTGTACAGGGAACTTTGATTCAGACAGCTGAGGACAGGAGAGATTTTGCCAGTGGCGGGTAACGAAATTTTAAACAAATCTTTAAAGAATTTTAACTCAAAAACTAGAAGATTTAGAAAAAAAAAATATGAAGAAAAATTGTTGCTCTCGACGAGTTACATTACTGGTTAAATTTAATGCACTTATTTCATTTACACCCTGTATATTAAAAATTACCCCATAAATAGCGATAGCCATGAAATTGAGACAAAATACTTAACAAATGCAGGACAGTTTATCTGTAATGTTAGGTAAGTTTATTATGAGTAGATAGTATTTCTAATTTCTGTTCCAGTGAACATTTATCAATATAAATTAATAGATAAATGTTTACTTGAACAGAAATTACATGTAATAATAAAAGTAAACTTAATCTAGCGTGACAAATAAATCGTTAATATTTGTTAATTTTTTGTTTCAATTCCATGGATATCGCTATTTTTGAGGTGATTTTCATACCTAATATCTGACGTTACCAGGCATGTAATTTTGCATATTGATTCAGATGCAGAATTTTATGCTCTACAACAGTGTTTCCAAAATCTTTTTTCCTCGCGCTCTCTTCAGGCATCAAAAATTCATCGCGCCGCCTTTCAGGCTTCAAAGTATATTTGCGCCCCCCAATTCTGCCCGTTCCTGTAGTTTTTGAACCGGAAATAATTAATTAATTTCCTTTTTGCCACACAGTTTGGGAAACACTGCTCTACAATTTTTATATGAAGCAATATATATATATATATATATATATATATATATATATATATATATATATATATATATATATATATATATATTTGTTAAAATTGGTTTTATCAGAAATCTATTATAAAAAGTGTGCAGACAAAATCTTTTTTATTTACGAGTATATAAATGTGGTAACTACTTTTAGACAGATTTTGATAAATGAAGTATTTTATCTTTGTTTGATAAAATAATGTCTCCGAGAGATGCATCACAAGGGAATTTTGGTGAGAAATTAATAGGAACCGATTTGGCTAAACTTGTGCTTTGATGGTTCGGTTGATAACTTGTCATTCTACCCTCCTGACTATTATTATCTGCTGTTAATAAGTCAAAATGATTAATATTTATTTAATTATAAATGTCGTATTCATGTTTACGTTATATATTTTATAATTTCATTTATATGTATATTAAATGAAATAATAATGAAAGATGCAATTTCTTTATTTATTAATATTTTAAACAATTTTGTTTAAATCAGAGCTGGCAAAAACCACTCGTTATTCTTTTAAATAAATCCATTTAAAAAACAAATTAAAAACAGACCCGGTTTTTTGTAAACTCACTTAAAAACCTGTAGAAATCCCCAATTAATGCAAAGTAATCGCAATTTATTAAATATGAGCTACAATTTAAATAAATTTAAAATAAAAGTTTGATATTAAAAATTGATTTATTTTATAAAGTTCATATTATACGAAAATAATAATATTAAATTCATTAAAATTAAAACACTATAATAGCCAAGAAAACCCAATATAAACAAAAAATCTACTGGGTTGGGTTATTGCCAGACCTGACTTTAAAATGTAATAACTTGTGACTACGATATTTTTTTGTGAGAAATAGTTTTAATAAACTATTTGGCATCTTTAAAAGTAGATGTCGTTGTATGTAACTCATATTTACAATATATATATATATATATATATATATATATATATATATATATATATATATATATATATATATATATATATATATATATATATACATAGGTTGTCTCACAACTCGCGCCCCGGACGAAACTGACACTTGCCGACGACAATAGGTTGCCAACAAATAGAAGAAAATAATTTGCGGCTGCTTGCATAACGGAGTTACAAGACTTTTTAATCCACCAATCCCGGAAGGATATCTTGAGGTGTGATGATATTATTACAAAATAAAACTGGTTGCTAGGTTTTAAAAATACTACTAATGAGTTACAAAATTTGTTTGACTTACTGTAATTTTGACACTTTAGAGTTGACTTTTCACTGTCAACAAATTTAGGTTAGCGAAGGTGTCATCCGAGATCATCATTTATATCGTACAGTGCAACGTGTTGTAGCAGCTGTGTAAAATGTGTTAAACGAAAATATTATTGTCATTTGAATTCTTTGAGATTACAAAATCAGCGGCTGAATACATGGTAAGAATTTGCCTTCTTTTATTCACCTTGTCAAATTTAATTTGACACAGACATTTTTCGAAAACTACAGTCGCCCACACATTTTAAAGAAGATTTGATTTGTATAAAACCCTGGTAACGTAAAATTACGGCAAACACACGTTAAAGGTGTAGGTCTCTAAATGGTCAATTTTAAGACGTCTTTTCTCGAATATCTTTCCTTATTCGCTCTGGGGCGCGAGTTGTCAGACAGCCTGTATATATATATAGGGTCTCGTGGCCGCGTGCCTGAATGTCAAGTCGCGGATCGGGTTCGATCCCAATCGACGCCAAATATTTCGAATTTTAAATGGTACAAAATTGATCTCTGTGGTGCACTCTCCACGCCAGCAATGAGTGCCCGTAAGGTGACGCCTGGTAAGCGCCCGGTGTAAATATTTCATCTGTATCGATATCTGCATACAAAGCAGATTGGCACACCCAGCAATGGGTAGTAAGCCGTGATGATATATATAACACCAACACAATATATTAAGGTTGTTATAAGAATTATTTTCAATATATTATTGTTTTAAAAAAATATAAAATTACAAGTGTGTAAATTAGTTTTTTTTAATTGAACCCATGGAGTAAACAAGAAACTCTTCACATTTTCCGCTGCCATAAATTTTATAAGAAATTTCCTATTACGTTCCAACCTCCGCCGTGATTTATTAAACGTCATTTAATTACTCTAGCAAATTAAATAAAAATTACAAAAAAGAACTTGTGACCCTAATTTGCTCCATAATTACTTTACATTCCCACAAGAAGGATCCTAAACAAACAGTCATTTTAATCACTATCAAAAACTTTTATTCTAACTGGCGTTTTTCCTATATTGACACATGCTTCGCAGGGTTGAAATCACAAACAGCAACTGACTGACTCACACTAGGGGCGATATTGTGTCTGGCCACAAAAAGCAAATGATTACGAAACACCGGAACTGTCGTCGAGACGCTGGTTGCTAACGCCAACGTCGGGCGTCAGCGCACAATATACACCAAGGATTTTTCACCCTGCTCATTAGATTAATGTCCTAGGGGTAAGATAATTTTTCACTCATTTACGACAATGAAAAGCTGACGATGAAATTATTGTAAGTTCAACTTTGTTAAAAGTTTATATTTTTAGATTTTTATTTACAGTACGATTCAAGCAGTTATACCAATAATAGGACAATATATACAGAAAATATAAGATACAGAAACGTGACATTATGTATACACAAAAATCAAATGAAAATACAAATACAATACATATTATATACAGGCTGAGTCTGGGAAGAAGCCCCCTCCCCTTTAACTTTTTTATTATAAGTAATAGAAAAAAATGGCTCATATAAAGGTTTTATTATTTTACATATACTATTTGACGGCAGATGTAGATATTTTTTATAAAATCAGGTTTACAAGATACGACTATCAACTTTTATTTTTCAAATAGTAACCTATAATTATTTTAATAAAATAGAAACTGCCATTTTTTTGTCTTTTCAACTATGTATTATTTTTTATTAATGTATTTGAAAAATTTCGAGAAAAATGAGATAATTTAGAAATATTAGAAATAATTTTTAAACAAATATTATAGGTGGCTATGTGAAAATAAACAAAACGTAACAGTGCTATACAACTTAGCAAACCAAAACAACAAATTTAGTAACAAAAACAACTTAAAACAAATGTTCAAAATTACGACCATGTTCTGTAATACAGAAATTCAAGCGTTGAACGTGTGTTCGAACATCTGCCAGCATGTTTCGCGAAAACATATCAAAATGTTTTTTTTTGTTTACAACATAAGTTAAATTAAGTAACAAACAAATGTATACATTTTTGACATTAATTTAATTGTTTTACATTGTTACGTTTTGTTTATTTTCATATAGCCACCTATAATATTTGTTTAAAAATTATTTCTAATATTTCTAAATTATCTAATTTTTTTCGAAATTTTTCAAGTATATTAATAAAAAATAATACATCGTTGAAAAGAGAAAAAAATGGCGGTTTCTATTTTATTAAAATAATTATAGGTTGCCATTTGAAAAATAAAAGTTGATAGTCGTATCTTGTAAACCTGACTTTATAAAAAATATCTACATCTGCCGTCAAATAGTATGTGTAAAATAATAAAACTTTTATATGAGCCATTTTTTTCTATTACTTATAATAAAAAAGTTAAAGGGAGGGGGGCGTCTTCCCAGACTCACCCTGTATAGGTAATATAGCATAGGTAAATTGAATTAAGAAAATACTAAATCTAAGTTTGAAAAATTTTATAATTTGCTTTGGTATTGAAATGAAAATATCAAAATTATTAAGTACTTTATTAGCATTGTTGCATATAATGTAGATAGGTGACTTAATTAGCATATTAGTTCTGGCTATTGGACAAAGGAAATATAGTGATTGCCTAGATGACTGGCGTGGTACATGCAATTCTATGTTCTGTAATCATTTTGCAGTAATTTGGAAAGGAAAACAGTTGGATGACAGATTCTACGATTTTCTAAAGACTGAAATTTATATCTATTTAAAAAAACACTATAATCAATATTTCTGTCAGGGTATTTTTTATCTTCCTTTAAAGCGAGATATTTTAAAAATCTTTTCTTTACTTTCTCAACTTCTGTTTTGTATCGTTCGTATATACGTTACCAGATTAGTGAGCTATATTCAAGTTTTGAACGAACGAAACTGAAATATAATGTAATTATGACATTAATATTACTAAAACTTTTGCAATTTCTGAATATGAACCCTAGCATTCTAAATGCCGACCTTACCATGTCTTGTACGTGTGGTGAGAAAGTATGGTTAGTGTCAAAATAGATGCCCAAGTCTTTTGTTAAGTACACTTTTTCCAAAATACTGTTATTAATATTGTAATTAAATAAGAATGGTTGTTTTGTTCTGTGAAAAGACATAGTTTTACATTTGCTTATATTTAATTTTATATTATTGTCAATAAACCAAGCCATAATTTCATTTAATTGTTGTTGCAACAAAAAACAATCATTTAAGTTATCAATTTTACTATATATCTTCATGTCATCAGCGAAGAATAAATGTTTACATTTGACCAAATTGCTCAAATCGTTAATAAATATAACAAACAAAAATGGACCTAAAACGGAGCCTTGAGGTACTCCAGATGTTGGCGAGAAAATGTTTGAGCAGTGACCATTATATTTTACAAATTGTTTTCTTTCACAAAAGTAGGATTTAAATAAATCAATGAGCTCTGTTGATAAACCATAGTTATTTAATTTATGTAGCAAAACATTGTGGTCAATCTGGTTAAAAGCTTTTTGAAAATCGGTGTAGATAACATCTAGTTGCCCACCCTTATCTAATGTACTTGTTATAATGCGTGTCCCAAATTTTACAAAAGATTTGAATTTTGCGCCATTTGTGCGATTCACTGTTGTCCAAGAAAAATAAGACTAGTTTGACAGCTGACAGTTCAGGTTTATTAAAAATAGAGCGCTCCACGAAAGAGCAACGTGTTTTCATTGTAGAGCAATATTTAAAAAATAATGTATTGCTGAGAATTCAAGAACATCAATTCGGCACCGTTGTCAAGAATTGAACATTTCAAGAAGCTCTTTACAGCGTATTCTCAGGCAGGATTTGCATCTTCGTGCTTATAAAGTTCAGTTGACTCAAGAACTGAAGCCTACTGACCACGCACAGCGAAAAGATTTCGTTGAATGGATTATGGAACAACAACAAGTGGATGCAAATTTTTCTAACAAAATCATCTGCAGCGATGAGGCCCATTTTCACCTTGATGGCTTGATTAATCGACAAAATTGTCGTATTTGGGGTTCAGAAAATCCACGAGTGATTATTGAGAAACAAATGCATCCACAACGTATCACTGTTTGGTGCGGATTTTGGGCTGGAGGCATCATCGAACCATTCTTTTCCGAAAATGCGGCTTGTCAGGCAATAACAGTTAAGGGTTCTCGCTATCGTGACATGTTAAACCAGTTTTTTGTACTTAAATTGCAAGATATGGATGTGGACGACATGTGGTTTCAAGAAGACGGTGCCACATGCCATACAGCCCGAGAAACAATTCAGTTATTGCATGAGTCATTTCCTGGTCCTGTAATTTCTCGTTTTGGTGATCAGAATTAGCCGCCCAGATCATGCGATTTAACGCCGTTGGATTTTTTTCATTGGGGTTTCTTAAAGTCTAAGGTTTATGCCAACAAGCCCACGACCACCCGCGCCTTGAAGGAGGAAATTGAGCGCTGTATCAATGAAATTCAGCCACATTTATGCCAAACCGTCATTGAAAATTTCATCAAAAGAGTGCGTATGTGCTAGCAAAGCCGTGGAAACCATTTACCCGATATGTTATTCCGTACATAACCCTACAGTTTATACTTCATGAATCAATAAAAAAAATACAATTTTTCATTAAAAACCTGTGTTTTCTATCAAAATTACTTCTTGCGTGAATTTTGAGACACCGTTTATAATGTGATAATACAGAAAAATTAGTGGTTGTGGATCTTTTTTCAACAAAACCATGTTGGAATGGAGAAATAAATGACTTTAATTCTGAGTACAACTTATTAAACAAAGAAAGGCATATTAATTTTGATGTTTTAATTCTGACAACATTTGGAGAACATTATTGGTTTATTAAGTTTGTTATTATAATATTATAAAAAATCAAACACATTCCATAATTGAGGAACTTTTGGCAAAAAACAACCATAGTCCAAATATTATAAATATGAGTTACATAAAGCGACATCTACATTCAAGGATGTCTAACAGTTTGGTAAAACTATTTCTCGCAAAAACTATCTTAGACAGAAGTTATTACATTGTAAAGTTTGAGCGATTCTACAAAAAGTTCTATAAAAATTACTAATTAATATATAATTGTTCATCAATGTTTATTTTTCTTTTCCTTGACATCCAGTAAGTAATTTTCTAAAACATATTTAAACATAATCCTGAGTTAATTTAAGTTAGAGAAATCTTTAACAATAAGGAAGCTAGAAAGTTTTTTTTTCAGTATTTCAAGTTAAAAAAATAGACTGTTATTTTTACTATAACCTCAACTGTATATTATTCAACAAGAGTATCAGTGCATAAATATAGACACGAGTTCAGCTTTGGAAATAAATGATAACAATTAATTTATAAGCTCAACAAATCTTGGTATAGGTAGGATTACAATATTTTTTTTAATACACAAAATTGTACGAAAAAAGTCTCGCTGCCGCCTCTAAAATTGTAGTAACTAAAAAAAGGTCTGTGTAAACTAAAAGAAGCAAGCACTTATTGAAAAGAGAAGTTTGGAAGTCTGTTTTTCTGTTTTTGATTAGACAAACAGTTTATTTTACAAAGTTTAACTGGTTATTTATTTATTTATTTATTTATTCATTTATTATCAATCTGACCTACAGGATGTAATATCCCAATTACAGGTAGATTATATAAAAAAGCAATAAAAAATACCTTAATTAGCACAAGTAGCAATGTAATAACAAAATAAATATAATATTGGTTTTCATAGTACACATATAACAAAATAATTATTTGAAGCATTATACCTCATAGTAACAATATACTGCGTTCTTAAAAAAATTGATGATTTTCACATAACATTCTAATTGGTGATTTTAATTCATAGTTAGTACGCGCTATACTGTAATGAAAGGTTCTTTTAATACGAGAATTATGTCTAGGAACAAATATTTGTATTTTCGCAAGTATAACTGGATCATTCACGATGCAATGTAAAACCTTATACCATATGGAAAAAATACCACAAAATTCAAAAAAAAAAACTTTAGTATTGAGGAAATATTTTAACAAAAATAGATTTTATAAAAATGAAGGTTTTAATTATTAAATATAAATGTTTCAATTTTTAAATTTCTGCATCATTAATGCCCAGAAAAGTATACAAACGCCTTTATATTTATTATAACTGCGCTCAAAGCTTTATTAAACCATATACGAGTACTTTGTACGAGTATTATATTTAAAAGTAGTAATTAACTTTTGCAGTGTTGCATAGAAAATGCAATCGGTTAATACAACTGTTAAAACGTAAAAAATAATTATACTCGCCAAATTAGGATTCATGAATTCCTGACAAAATGTAATAAATATAGTTGATGATATGAAATGATCAATTCACACACTGCATAAATATAAATGGAAAGCATACCACGTAGGTAATTTTCAACTCGAAAAATAGATATCTATTTTAATTTACCACATTTCGTATGTGTATATTTACAGTATTTACACAAACCTTTATTATTCATAATTAACTCATTTATTTTTGATATTGTAGCATCAATATCGTGGAATATTTTATTCAAATTTATATTCCACTTCATATATGGGTATATTAGTGTATATATTACATAGTTTAACAGAACTGAAAATTTTGGAAAACAATTTCTTAGTAGTAATGATAGTTAAATTAAAATAAGAGCATTATAGTAACATGTTATGTTTTGTATATTGAGGAATTTATTAATTTATAAAAATCGATTAAATTTTATTGTAAGTTGAACATGATAATTGACTATTGAGTAATCCTAATTTCTCTTCATGTCTTAATAGAATTTCATGTAAAATTATTTTATTTTCTCGCGATATGTGCTATACATATACCGTGTGTCTGTCTTAAAGGTGTACATAGGAGATTAACATGGGAAATCAGTTTTATGCAATTTCCTGCTCGCCTAATTATTTTAAGCAAAAACGCGTCAAATAAAAGTTTTAGGGCATAAAATTCTGCATATAAATCAATAAACAAAATTACCTTTACATGCTTTGTAACGACAGAAATTAAATATGAAAATTTCGAAAATTACGTTGAAAATATTGACAGCCGTGGAAATGAACAAAAAATAAATAAATGCTTGACGTTTTATCGAATTGTCAGAAACATCATATAAGTTAACTTACGTTGTGACAGATAAAACGTCAAGCATTTATTTATTTTTTGTTCAATTCCATGGCTGTCGATATTTTCAACCTAATTATAGACATTTTCATAATTAATTTCTGTCGTTACAAAGCACGTAAAGGTAATTATGTTTATTGATCTAGATGCAAAATTTTATGCCCTAAAACTTTTATTTGACGCGTTTTTGCTTAAAATAATTAGGCGAGCAGGAAATTGCAAAAAAAAAAACTGATTTCCCATGTTAATCTCCTACGTACACCTTTAAGATAGACACACGGTATAGTCTGTACCAAAGTTCTTTGCCGGTACGTCATTATTTTATTTTCAATAAATACAGAAAAATATATTGTCTTACTCTTTCTATCTTAATACAATTATGTATATTCAGATGAAACGCGTATGTCATTCAAAATTGCGAAGTATTGCTGCTATTACGTACAGTTTTGTTCTTTGTTTTCGTTAAGAGGTAGAAAAAGAAATAGCGATCTTGTATTACCGTCAATAGACATTTTGCGCATGTGTTTAGTGCTGTTTCGGCAAATATGCCCGGTAAACGAAATAATAGGCAAACAATTTGAAGTGTTATGAACTTATATGAATATTTTACTGCCGAAAAAGAAAAAGGATAGTTACTTATTTCCTGTATTAGCTGTTCTAGAGGTATTAATACGGTTAAGTTCAATTTTTATTTTATTCTGGATTGTATAATAACTACTACTCTTGACATTATACATTTTTTTGTTGCAATATATCATTTTGACGAAACTCGATTGATTACATACGACTAATGACATGTTATATTCAATATTCATTTATTCTTTACGTATATAAATAAATCTAAAATAAATAAAATATGATGCCAGTTATTTGTAAATGAATTGTATGGCTTACTTGAGTAACACTATTAAACAGTATTATAAATTAAAACGCTATATATGTAGAAAAAAATAAACAAAGTTTTACAAAATAGAGTGAATATATTCAAATTGGATATTTTAGTTACTGCATAAGCCCAGAATATATTTGCAGTAGTTATATAATTTGTATTATACCAAATATTCATCCAATATAGTTGAACAATAATTGAAATTAAAATATACCTTTCCCGCCATAATTTTAAATTGATTCATATGACTCCAGGTATGACGTAGCGGCAAAGAACTTTGGTACAGACTTTAGTTTTTATTTTACTTAATTTTAAAGTTAGGGATAATTTTAAATTTTATTATCGTTAATAATAAATAAAATATTTTACAAACAATAAACCAATAATTTTAAAATCATAAATATAATTCTTTATTTAAAAAAAAAACTATTTTATCTAATTTATATCCAGGAACAAATATTGAAGAATAATTACGAGCAAAGTGTTATCATTTTCCTGCGATTGTGCGTCAGTGAAGAATAAATACGATGAAAATTTTCAATTTATTTTTGTTTTTGCAATGTATTGACAAATACATTTAACGTCAGTGGTAACCATGAGTTATTCTACGCACGAACCATTACAGGTAATATACCGACGCGTCTTAACGTGTTTGTTTACAATTGAATCATTTTTGCTTTTTTACACCTCTCGTACAAGCTATAATTTCGAAATTATAAGCAAATCTGATGGTATCTCACAGTTGTTTTACTCTTTCAAATATATTTTCTGCAAGCTGCATAAACTGGAACAGTTGGAATTAAAAATTTAAATTAATTTTAATGGAATTCCAACAAAATGAAAATTAAGTATGTGACCTTTCGTCTTTCTAATTTTGTTGAAAGCATGTGTAGTATTCAAATAGAAAAAATACACGTACTACATGTTGCAAATATTTGTTATTTAATGCAAAATATAATTTCCTTCCTCTATAATTCACCATAAGACAGGAAATCAACTGAATGTACTAACAAATTTACCTGCATTTCGATGGTACACGTTATTAATTTAAAATTGGATAATCTTGCGGGTGACCAGCTAATGCCACCTATCGAGGCCACACGAGAATACAGTCCTGAATGCTTATCCCTGCTCAAAGCGACACGTTAAACTATGAGGCCAGCGCGCTAGTCTAGCCCTCTAAAAACAATCGAGCTACAGCAGTCAGCGCGAGTGGAAGCACGGCACAGCGCAGCACGGAATGTCAATTGTTTTTCGTTGAAGGATATTACAAAAATGGTTTTAAAATGCTGTGTGACAATGTGCAGGAGCAATTACGGTAACACGACTGAATTGATATACCTGACATTAGAGAAATTAGAAGCTAAACAAGTTTCCCTAATATATGGTGAATATATGTCATGCAGAACATCAAATTTAGTTTTTTAGGGATATTCAGCAACATTTAATTAAATAATTATAGAAAAAAACTGTGAAGAACTAATTTGTAATAAAAAGCAGTTTAAAAAAACAAATAGCGAGCACCTACATTCACTTTTAGTTTCATTATTATCATTTTCATATTATGTTCTGTGTTATATTATTTTCATTTGTTTATTAATGTTATTATTATTTTTATTATTTCTTGTATTATTGAAACAATAAATAATTTAAAGTAAAACATGAGTTTATTCATATATTTAGGCCTCTTATAATTCGTTTTTTTTAATTTAATTTGTTTAGTTATGAATATAAAATAGTTATTATATAATATTTGAATTGTTATTTACGAGTTAAATATCTTTATAAATCACATTTTACATTGTTTAAAATTCCGTATATTTTCTATGCTTACACTGCTGTCGTTCGTGGCGTGACAGCAAGAGGCTAGCTGTGACGTAACGAATTGAGCATTCCAGTCCTGTATTCTCATGTGGCCTCGTCTGAACCCGATCCGTATCCAACTTGAACAAGCTCGATCCAAACCAACCCGCCCCGAAATGGAGAAACCAATTCGACCAGTTCCGAACTTGATATCTATGTTACACTTTATACCCGAAATCGAGTATTGTTCGAAAAATTTGATTAGAACTAGCTTTGAACTTCTGAAAACGCCCAAACCTGAAAACAGCTACAACGCGTTGTGCATTTATCTAAAATTACAAACACTGATATTTTTATGTTATTTTTTAAACAAACCGTTACATAACCTAACCATTACTAGTATTGTTCAATTCTGATTAAGTAATATCCGTTGAAGTGGTAAAATTCGGGTTTAAGAAATTTCAGGTGTGAGAAATTTTTTGGGACAATGCCCGAATTCGAATATAGAGTGTAGCATCTATAACAAACTGAAGCACTTGTACGGCCCAAGTCGCAAGACGTACAAGTTGCATTACACTCATTTCCCGATAGTTCTAAAGTTCTCAGCAAAATTAGGCTCACACTGTGAAATAGATACCATAATAATTTCTTGCCAGAACTATTAAGGCGTGAGTTTTGTGCGTTATGTTATGTTCAGGTATATTTAGAAAACTAATAATCCTTATAAATTTGAGTTTCACTTTTCTATAAATTTTAGTTGGGTAATGTGGGTTTCATGTGTTGCTTTGATACAAAACGAAGCGTGTTCGGCTGTCGTCGTTTTGTGCCTAACGGGAATTGTATGTTTCAGGAAATGTGCGCAACGTTATGAACTCAAACTCATCTGCAAACCCGACGGTGGTTCAAGTCTGGTCTGTTTGGGTTTCAAGTCTGAGACTAAAATGTACACCTATAGTATACAGTACAGATAAATTCTCTATTTTCCAGCCTACACTAATACAGAAACATTATATTATTAAGTAGGAAATATGTATAGTGTTACTGCATAATGTCATTTTAAAATTTGCTTAGTTCATTATTTTTACTCAATGTTAAATATAATTATTGTCCCAAAAATTGTATTTACACCAATTGTTTTCATTGTTGTACAAGATTATTGATTTCGCAGTAAATGATTCATTATTTATGAAAAGCTGATTGTTACAGTAAATTGTTTTTCTTGTTTTATCATGCTAATATCTAGATGTTAAGTTTGTTTTACATTTGAATAATTATACAGTAATGTTTATGTACAATGAAGTTTTTCACAATTTGGAAGTAAATATCAATACTGCATTTTATTGTTTTAGTTATGACTTCATGTCATTTAGAATAAAATTATATTCATTTTTATATAAACTATAAAGGTAACATAGGTTCGCAGTAACAAATAAAATATTATTATGAAATTTTTAAGTAATATATATTTACTATTTGAATCAATGTTGTTAATTGACTGGATTGATCAGTTGCAGTTTCTTTAATAGATCGCCGATTCGGCATCAATCCCATTTTAGAAGTTCGCGAGACACATTGTTGAATTTGTCGATTAATTTTGCTTTTGATGGAATATATATATATATATATATATATATATATATATATATATATATATATATATATATATATATATATATACCATTATACTTATACGCAGGTATGTTGTAAGTTTCCTAAAATATTAAAAAATAAATAACAAAATTAAAATGATATAAATATAAAATATATAGGTATGTTGAAAAATAAAGTAACTGTAGTAAAATGCATATTACAAGAACACTTTGTCGTAAAACGATTTAGCAATTGCATCTATAAACCAACAATGGGGACCTTTAGTTTGCGGTTACATACCCCTAATACATCATACAAACAGGCAAAGACAGGGTCGGTCCCTTTACATTAAGAATTATTTTAAAAAAAATATTTCACGATATTTTTGTATAAGATTTAAATGTTATTACAGAAACAAGTACAACAAACGATAAATTTTAAAATTTATGCAGTACGTGGTCAATGTATTATTAGTACCTTTAAAATATTTTAATTATAATTTACAAAATATACACACAAACATCACTATCTGAATCTAAATCAGTAGTATTGTTTATTTATAAGTTCATTGAAATTTGTTGTATGAAGAAAATTGTTCTCAATTTTTTTTACGTGTTCTACACAATTTTTCCATATTTCATCCGGCATTTCTGTTACTTCTTTCCTAATTAAATCTACTACATTGTGACTTAGCGTTGGATTATTATTTTTCTTTCTTACATTTCTTTTTAAGTTGCTCCACACTAACGTTTTTGGTAATTTATAATACAGTGACCATGTACTGCATAAATTTTAAAATTTATAGTTTGTTGTACTTGTTTTTGTAATAACATTTAAATCTTATATAAAAATATCGTGAAATATTTTCTTTCAAATAATTCTTAATGTAAAGGGACCTACCCTGTCCTTGCCTGTTTGTATGATGTATTAGGGGTATCTGAAATATATATATATATATATATATATATATATATATATATATATATATATATATATATATAAAATCTTCTTTATTCATTCCATTATTAGATTTAATATAGTGATCAATTATAATGTCGACCAAATTGGAGCGACACTTTGAGTTCAATTTTTTTTTTTTCGTTTGTATAAAATGTTAGTATATATAATCCTTTGGCATTATTTGATATTATATCCGACAGAACCTGCATGTAAAATTATAAATTTAAATATATGTAAGTAAAAGTTAAATTATTTCAAAATTATAATTTTCGTGGTCACACTCTTATTGGATGTTGATCTATCAGAGGCATCCCACAATTTTGGTCGTTTTAAGTCTGGGAGATCGGCAAGTTCGTCCAAATTTGTGTTTAGTTTTTTGTAATTTCTTAACTCATACCTGAATCTAATTCTATCAGATATATTACCAAGTAAATGTACAATATCTGATTCAATCATGTGTTCCAGGCAAAATATATCAATATTATGCTCTGCAATATATACATCAATAAACATTAACTATAATAATATATAATAATACCTTGGAATGTTGGCCACAAAAGTTTAAGCCCCCAAATTTCCAGGAGTTGTTCAACTCCTATGATTTCGGGTACATCTAAATCAGTTTGTACTATTTCTATATCCGCCATTTTTGTTTTTACCTGAGTTTTGTTATTATAATGAAGACAATAGGTAGAACACGTGCATCCACTTTGATACTCAAGCTCAGACTGGCAACTAACTAACCAACTTTATTATTACAAAGACGCTTTAACTACGTGGTTATAGCGTTGGTACAATATTGTTTACAGTTTTGGTTTGTCATATATACAGTTTGTAAGCTTATATTGACATGTATTTATTTTATTTTATATGTGTTCATATAGGTTTATTTCTTTTAGGTATTGTATTATTTTTTGTGCTTGGGCTTGGTCTTCTTTGAGGGCTTCCTTGATGTCATTTGGGATATTGTTTGTGGTTCTTTCTTGTATATATTTAGTACATTCTGTGATATGTTGTGTTGTTATCCTGGTGTTGCAGTCGTCGCAGGTAGGTGGTGTTGTTTTTTCGAGTATGTGTTTGTGGATAGTTTTGGTATGTCCTATTCTTAGTCTTGTAAAAATTATTTGGTTCCGTCTTGAGTCTTCCATTTTCCAGGTTTCTAGGTTTTCCTTTATTTCTCTTAGTTTGTTATTTCTAGTTTCATTCCATTTTTGTTGTCTGTTGTATTTAATTTGGTCTTTTATTATTTTTTTTATTCACAATAGCTTTCAGATTAACATTTAGTTTTGTATTATAAAATTCTATTTTGTAAATACAACGTTTCAAGAAAAATACAAATTCAAAAGAATATTCTCATAATTCGAAATGTAATATTTCTCCTATAATGAATGTACACTTTACAAAACTCGTTGTTGTAAACACAGTTTTAAGTTTATATTTTACAATGTGATAATAGGACATTCATACTAGCTGAATAGTTGAACTTACATTTTAAATAGTACAGGTAACAGAGTAGTTGCTTTATATACAACTTAAATTATAAGCCTAATAATCGAATTTAACAATGAATTCTAGTTATTTTAACAATTCAAATATCGTTAACAATTTATGGTTGTTGCAGTAGCAAACTAAAATGTTCACCTTACTCAAATAACTGTTCTCTAAACCAAAATTTCGTTGTATGTATTACAAAATAGTTTAACAATTCACAAAATGTAAATCTAACAAAGTTTTTCTTTCAGTGTATCTTTTGTACCTACCTAGGTATTTATTTTGAATAACATATGAATATAATAACATATGAAATTTGACTCAATATAGAAATAAATATCAATACAACCTTTTTATTTTTATTTGTGTCGATATATCCCGTGGAAAATATTGAGAATCGTAAAATATCGAATTACCAGTTCGTCATTATTGAAAACCGAGAAATCAATAAAATGGGCCAATATATCAAATACATCAAAATATTAAAATATTATTTGTTTAATTCTACACAATATGGTTGTTTACTAAAATATATTTTCACAAAATGAACACCTATAATCTGCCAATATTATTATTTGTTTTATTTAATGTTGATAAAGCGCTGAGAGCGATAACTGACAGCTTTCAATGTAATATAATAGGTACACATTTTGAATTTAGAAATGAACAAAATAAAACTATTACCTACTTTTTTTACAAAAATACACGCTAGTCTGAATTTATTAATATTATTGCTGTTAATTTGAATAATTTTAAATTGTTATTTTATTGCTTTGCCAATTATTATTGTTCTCGTATTACAAACAATTGCATATTTCCATTTGACAATATATAAATCAAAATACTATTTTTCAAAACAATTGTCATAAAATTGTAACAAATATGCTAAAATTTCATTCGTATTTACCATTCTAATTTACATTTTCTGTTGAAATAATATAACAAAGTGAACACTCAATATTTTAAGCTTTAATTTAAATATTTTTACATAAATTGATAATACCATTATTCCTATTCTGCAATAAAAGATATTTCATTTACATTGTTACTTCTGAAATTATTAGTACATTACGAATCATAAACACATAAGGTGCATTCACAAATGAAAATTAGGTTTAGATTTATGGTTTATATTTTAGATTCAAAGACTTTGGCCGCATATTATGTAATGACTCCATTCGCACTTCAGAATTTAGGGTCTCTAAATCCAAATCATAAAACAAAACATTGCAAGGTCCAAACTTTAGGTTTATTATTTAGTTTGACGTCACAAACTTCACCAATGAGAACGAGTCTGAAATTATATAGATATATACACCCATCTTTATTTAGTATCCACTTGGTGGATTCGGCTTTTTAAACAAATGCGAGAAGAACATGGAGACTGTTATAACTTAATTGGTGAAATATAACCAATAATGCCAAGCGAATGACAGTTTCACGGCGCATAGGTGTCTTGTTGAGTACTGCTCTACCGATATTCTAATCTTGTTTTTGAAGCATTTACACAGATGTCTGTACATATCAAAACTAATTTTCAAGTAAATTGAACTTACATTTATGAATGACTTACTTAAACCTAAACAAAAACCAAAAACCTAATTTTCATTTGTGAATGCACCTTTAGAAATTTAATGAAAACATTCCGAAAAATATAAAGAAATAAAAATATGCAAATAGAATTCTTTCTTTATTAAAAGTGATACAGATTGATATCTAGCATAGAAATAGTCGACAACATTATTTAATATCCAATTTCTTAAAAGGTCCCAATCATTCTTGTTTTTTAATGATGAATGCTTACAAAATAATAATGCATTGCATCATCAATCTCTTCTTCAGACAAACCTTTTATCCCATTTTTTGCAAAATACAATCAAGAGACCCTTATTGCCAAATCAGGCGAATGAAGCGGATGTTCTGATATTTTTTTTCTCGTAAAAAACTAAACAAAATTCTTTCTGGTTAATTCCATATTTTTATGTTAAAAACGAGTTATGTGCGTTAAGGTGCATTCACAAATGAAAATTAGGTTTATGGTTTTTGTTTAGATTTAAGTAAGTCATTCATAAAGGAAAGTGTAATTTAACTCTAATTTAGTTTTGATTGTACTGACATCTATGTAAATGCTTCAAAAACAAGATTAAAATATCGGTAGAGCAATACTTAATAGATACCCGTGCGCCGTGAAACTGTCATTCGCTTGACATTATTGGTTATATTTCAGCAATTAAGTTTTGCCAGTCTCCTTGTTCTTCTCGCATTTGACCGAATCTACCAAATGAATACTAAATAAAGATGGATGTATATTTTTATATCGTTTAAGACTCGTTCTCATTGGTAAAGTTTGTGACGTCAATGTTTAGCTTTATGATTTGGATTTAGAGATACTAAATTCTGAAGTGTGAATGGAGCCAAAGTCTTTAATTCTGAAGTTTAAACATAAGTCTAAACCTAATTTTCATTTGTGAATGTAGCTTTGGTTTAGGTAATTCTTATATTAGATAAATATACCATTTCAGCCTGTACATTAACGTGCACGGTGTAAATTTTGTTTGCAATTATAAAGGTACACGTTAAATATCTACGTCATAGTAGTGATGTGCAAACTTCGGAAACTTATATTTTTGTAATTTTCACTGAAAATTTTATTGAAAATGTTTCATTATGAATTTCAATGAAAGTTTCATGTAAAAATTTCAGTAAAACTTTCAATAAAAGTTTCATTTAAATTTAAAGAAACCTAGCATTTGTTAGTTGAATTTGAAATTTTTTGGGTCTCAAATTAACTAATTTGAAAATAAAGAAGAAAAACTAAAGCTTCAAAACAAAATAAAAATTTATTATTCAAAATGTAATACAATTTTTTTAAAAAAAATTAGTATTAAACTGTTTAAAATAGAGAGTATCTTGTCTCTTGTACTTATTTCATTGAAATATCGCCAAATTCTACCTTTAATTTTCACCATATTTAAACTGTACTGAATCCTGAATTTTATATTCGAAAAATATACAAGTTCTAGCATGTAGATTAACCAAACATAACTTGCACGTAGATAAGTGCAGGCGCATGCATGTCTATTGCAGAGAGTTGGGCGGCGCATGCGCAGTGTAGCTTATGAAACTTTCATGAAACTTAAGGTTTGAAACTTTCATTTTTGAAATTTTTCAATTGAAACTTGAAAACGACATGATGTTTTAGCATGTACCTATATTTCATATTAGGCACACATTAACGTGTCCCTAGTAGTGATGGGTCAATTCCCGAAATTTAAAGGTACGGGAAAATTTTCAGAAATTTTCCCGGGATTTTTTTTGATGAATTTTCCGAGGAATTTCCAGAAAAATATCCTTTGGAAAATTTCCCAAGGAATTTCAAATATGAATAAAAATTGTAACTGTAGATTTATTTAGTTTTATTTTCCAGTGAAATTATGGTAAAAAAATACACAATTATACTCGTATCAGTATATTTATACCCTATCGGTCATACATACGAGTAGAGCGACTCTGTAAGAACTAATAAATAATACTCCCCCATATTTTAAATATTCAATATATTATCATACTTCTTACATAAAGTAAAGGTGCAATATTCATAAAACCTTAAATGAGTAATCCAAAAGCATCATACTAAATTTTACGAGTACTTATATTTACCTGAAAAAAATAACCAGAATAACAATTTATTTTGAAAGAAACTTAAATTACTCAAACAACTGAACAATACCTTCCAAAGTTCAAGCCAAAATCTTTTAAAATTTACAGTAAATTTGCAAAAATTATATTCACGGGATATTTCCAAAAAAAATCTGGGAAAATAGTAACTAAATTTCTTCACGAAAATCGCGGATGAGGGAATTTCCGGGAATTTTCCCGGGGAAAAAACAAATTCCCGGCGGGAATTTTTTGGCGGCACATCACTAGTCCCTTGACATAGCCTAAATTTAACTTCATCTATAGTTCATAATAATAAGTAACATAATTCATCTCACCAATAAAATTATTATTATGCACAATTAGAAAAATGAAATTTAAATATGGGAATATTATACTTCCTCTTTTATTATTATTATTATTTTACAATATTGCACCTTGTTAAAGCCGGCTTATTTGCCTTTGCCAAGAGGTCAGGTTAAATACCAATTTATTTTATATAAGAAATTTACAAAAATTCATATGCAGTTGCAAAATTTTATATTTTATTATCTTGAAATATTAACTAGTTACCCTAAAGCTTAACACATATCATTTACCCTGCCGTAATCAGCAGACAAACAAATCTCCGCAGCCACAGTAAATTATTTATAAAACAAACACACCTTTCATGCCGTACTAGAGTGAGTAAAATACTACGGCAATATTTTGCAACACAAAAACAAAATTAAATATGTATCATAATAAAAACACCCACACACTCAAACCTAATTTTTCTATTCTCCCCTGTAGTAAAAAAACAATCCTAATGGTGGCCATCATTAATTTTCGGTTGGTGACCGAAGCTACAGGCACACAGGCGTGTTTTTCTGCACTGCTGACTGTTGCCTGAAGATGGCATCGAGATAGAACACGCTACTGTCGAGAATTGATAGCAGTGACCAGCGGCTAGCGGCCGGCAGGAGCAGGAGCAAGAGCTGGAACACTACTGGACTGGACTTCCCCCCACTCCACTACAACCCGCACTCTGTTTCCTGCTAGCAGGAAATATCTTCCGAGTTTGCTTTAGAAGAATGTCGGTCTATAAATAAACTAGCAAATATCTCGCTTATTATTAATTTTACTGATTGCAACTATACAACAAAAACAAATATATTTAAAACGGTTAACAGACAATCGATTTTTTATTATATGTACTGGTTTTACATATATACAGTGAAATTTTAGGAATTATCATAAATATTCAGAGTTTGCATTACATTAATATTTTTACATACTACCGTGAGTTTCAGCTAAAATGCAACATTTACTATTCTGTTATTGACGTATTTGTATGGACACTAGTTACTAGAGACGGGTCAATTCCCGAAATTTAAAGATACGGGAAAATTCCCAAAAAAAATTCCCGGGATGTTTTTTGAGAAATTTCCCGAGGAATTTCCAGGAAAATATCCTTCGGGAAATTTCCCAAGGAATTTCAAATATGAATAAAAATTGTAACTATAGGTTTATTTAGTTTTATTTTTCAGTGAAATTATGGAAAAAAAAATACATACATATACTCGTATCAATATATTTATGCACAATCGGTCATACATATGAGTAGAGCGACTCTGTAAGAACTAATAAAGAATACTCCCCCATATTTTAAATGTTCGATATATTTTCATACTTCTCATATGTGTAATTTTGCAATATTTATTTAAGAATATTGATTATATAATAATTACGGCCTGTTACCCATTTCTGGGTTGCGCTAATCTGTTTTTATTTCTTATTTTCTCTAATAACTATATGTTAATAATTTTCGTTATATACATTTAAACTTCAAACTTTTACGTAGTAATAACAGAAAAATTGAAGTATTTAATTAAAGTTATCATCATGATAAATTTTATATAAAGTATACATCGTTTTGAAACGGTCTGTGTAATGACGTCAGAATTAGACATTACTATGATGAAACGTTGCTAGATGGCGAAGCAATTGTACTTGAATTAGTACAAAACAATATTATGTACGAGTTGTACTCATTTTATTTTTATTACCTCCAAATTTTAAAAGCTAGGAATGCTTAGAAATATCAAATTGATTAGCATAAGTGTTTCTTCGTTTACTACTCGGTTGCCATCTAGAAGTGTTTAAGAACTAAATAAATAATGATTTACTTTAATACATATGTTGTTGAGTATCAATCTGTTTTATGCAAATTTTAATACCTATTAACAACATATATTTTACGAAAAACTAATGTCACATAACGAGTGTGTTGGGTGAGAACAAGGTGTCACTTTGTGTAGATTAATAATTTTATATCAAATAATTTTTGGAACTAATAAAACAAAGCAAAATCAAATGCAACAAGCTGTTATTAAACAAAACAGTTTTGTTTGATCATCAAATATTTAATATTTTCTGTCTGAACAAAATACAATTTAATTTAACATTAATTTTGTTTTCATAATTTACTCGTTACTAAATATAGAATATATTTTTATAACTTAATATTTTGATCCCTTTATGTTACTAGTTTTGAAATGTTATTTATATTTATAATTTGTGTAGTATAACTACATTTTTCTGAAAGTAAATATTTTTTATATAGCTCTACCAGAAATTAATTAACAATTTTTATCTTAGATTATTTGAATAATGATACATTATTTAAATCATCAGCTTAGGATGATTAATAATAACAATGAAAAATACCATTGTGTTGGGAGTTATAAAACTTCAGAATTCAGAGTTTTAATTGCGGCGTAAGTATTTTCCCTAGTGGCTAAATGCTCATACTCCATAACGTTAAATGGTTCATGCATGATATAATACCAAAACCTGATGCTTCTCTATTATCTTCATATTCCACAATTTAATTTTTTAAAAATTCATTTTACATTTAGATTATTCACTACTTTTAAACTACTAATTTAATTGTGGATATATGCTTCACTTTAAATTCAGATTTATATTTACAGTACCTACTCGTTAGGTATATTTATAAGTATCTTAAATTAATTATTCTAATGGTTTTATAATAAATATTATAATTTAAATCTTATTGAGAACATCTGTTATATGGGAAAAAATATCAGTTTCACAAATAGTATTTAGCGCTTATGCGCGGTAATAGAGTATTTCACATTCATAGGTAAATTAAATTTTACAATTTGATTATATTAAATGAAACTTAGATATACTAGTAAAAGAAAATTCTGTTTAGAAAAGTGTGTTATTCTGTTATTAATAAATTTTAAATTACAATAGGGGATTCCACCATTTTTTTAAATATAATTTCATCTGAACGCATAAGTAAAACTAAAGGTGCATTCACAAATAAAAATTAGGTTTATGGTTTTTGTTTAGGTTTAAGTAAGGCATTTATAAATGTAAGTTTAAATTACATGAAAATTTATTTTAATTTATTTATTTAATATTTCTTCTTTTCCGCCTTACACTGTATGTTATTTTTTATGTAACTTGTATAATAATTAACAAACTGTTACATCCATTTTTACCATGTCATTAAATTAAGTTTATTTGGGCACCAAAAACGCAAATTTAAAAGTTGTAAGGTGCATTCACAAATGAAAATTAGGTTTATGGTTTTTGTTTAGGTTTAAGTAAGGCATTTATAAATGTAAGTTTAAATTACATGAAAATTAGTTTTGATATGTACAGACATCTGTGTAAATGCTTCAAAAACAAGATTAAAATATCAATAGAGCAGTACTCAACAAGACACCTGTGCGCCGTGAAACTGTCATTTGCGTGGCATTATTGGTTATATTACAGCAAATAAATTATGACAGTATCCATGTACTTCTCGCATTTGTTCAAAAAGACGAATCCACCAAGTGGATACTAAATGAAGATGTGTGTATATATTTATATCATTTCAGATTCGTCCTCATTGGTGAAGTTTGTGACGTCAAACTAAATCATAAACCTAATGTTTGGACCTTGCAATGTTTAGCTTTATGATTTGGATTTAGAGACCCTAAATTCTGAAGTGCGAATGGAGTCATTACATAAAATGCGGCCAAAGTCTTTAAATCTAAAGTATAAACCATAAATCTAAACCTAATTTTTATTTGTGAATGCACATTAAGACTGTCGGTGAAAATCCGGTGAAAAAATTCCTGTTAATAAGCGAGTTATAGTCCACCGAAATTTGAAAATATAGATGTGACGTAACGAATATAAGTTTTTTTTATCAAACTGTTTTCTTTGTGGACCTAAACGTTCTTGAAATATATCAAATTTCTAAATTATATTTATAAAAATTAAATGAATATTATTATACTGTACAAGTCTACACGATTTATAAATGGAAGTGTATTTAAATTTTAATAACAGTTTAATGCAAAATATTTATATTCAAATAAAAACTGTTTGAGAATTGTAGTACTGGACTGATAGCCACGCCTCCGCTATTTGAATTTCTCTACTTCCATTAGTAGTACGCTCCTCCTCCTAACTGGGTATTCGTTATATATTTATAGGCCGTCTTTGAGTCGCCAATCGTTTGGTACAAAATATTGTTTGTACTCATTTTAAAACTTTACAATTTTATTCTAGTATAACCTTCAAACAAAAAGTTATCAATATCAACTTGGCAACCATTAGCGTTTCATCAAACAAAAAAATGCATAATTATTATTGTGTAGAACAACATAATTAAAAATGATTGAAATATCATATTACAGCCAAAGGAAATGTAAAAATTTTCTGAATATTTAAAAAAAATATATTTAGATATTTTAAAAATACCTTATTATTGTAGAATACATTTGTTCGTTTAGTTTATGATTATAAACAAACAAAAATACTTATACGTAGTTTTACAGAAATGGTGGAGCTAATAAAATGAGTTTATACTCTGCAAAAGCTTTATCATTTGAAGTCATTAACACTTGTGGAAATAACTGAAGAACATATATCACTAAATATGAAAAGCGTACGATCTTTAATGACTCATATAAATGGAAATGTGCAATTTGTCATTACTATTAATTCATTCGTTAGATTTGATTGTGAACTTTTTGATAGTGAATTAAATGAACAATAAATTTTGGAAAACAAAACCATCAATAGAATTCCAACGATTTTTGTTAGTTGCAATAAAATGATTGAAAAACCAAAAACCCTAGAGTTGAAACTAAAACCAGGATTAGTTCCTTTATAAAGTATGAACTATTGAGCTTAATGGAACATTTGTACAAAATAGTTGCATGCACTATGAAAACCAAAAGTGGATAATCATTTGCGAAAACAAAAAACAATGCAGGTTGGTGCATATTATAACCAGGGTAGAGGGTAGGTGTCACGGTGTACAAACAACAATATCCTGAATAATTTAAGCAAACAAAACATTGCACACACGAGACCACATCCACATGACAAAGCTTAGCGAAGCATTTACTCGTCAGCATAAACGCTAGAACGCTAGTGTTTTACACTTCGCACTTGATTCAAATAGAACCGCACCGCAAAACAATTATAGTCTTTTAATCACATTGCATTCCCGGCAAGACTGTCGCACTCGCACTCCACAACGCTACGAACTGGGAACTGCGAGGATAGCTAGCTACTACACGCTGGTATGCAAGGACACTGGAAGCTGGAAACTGCCACCGGAATACAATCTCGCCGGGGAAGTCTCCAAGAATGTTACAAGCGATTTCATTCCAACACAATTTCTTTTCAATCTAATATTATTTAGACATTGAATATACGTATACGTCATCACGGCACGGGTTATTTTAGTTTGTACTTCTAGCCTTTATCTACGGCTCCAAAATACTATGTGTATCTAAATTATTCTCCACGTAAGTATGGCATTGTGCAATAATACAGGGTGTTAGGTAAGTAAAGGCCATCGCGTACTTGAGCGAGGCGCAGCGCGGTGAAGCGAAGAGCGGCGAAGAGTCATTTTTATAACCAACGCGCACTTGCGAGCAGTTTTCAACGAGAAACGGTCGCGTTTACTTCAAAAGGTGGACAGCTCAGAGGAAACGCAACAACGCAGGCACTATCTATACGAGACAAATTTATAAATTATTTTGTTTCATCCGTAGGTTCAGTGCAGTGGCAAAATACCATGGTACAGAGAGGACGAAAAAATGTTTAAATTTTTTGATATATTGTACTACATTCTTTAACCAAGAAGTTAATCTATTTTTTTGTCGAGTCTGCAATACTATTTTGTACAATAGAAATCGTTTAATATGTAAGGAATTTTCTGAACTAGTTTTATAAACTGTTTCCACTTTTAAATCAAATTTATATTTTGTACGTTAATTTCTTTATATTTTGAAACCAAAATAACTAACTTTTCACATTTTACCATAATCTATACGTATTGTTTTGCTATGATGTGTGAAAGGTGTGAAATTTAGTTCTGCATCGGCTATTTCCCATGCGTCTCGGCCTCGGGTATATTCGTTCTAATTTAGGTAGCTGCGCTGCGCTATAGCACACTTCACTAAGCGAAGAGCAGAGAAAATATTATCCCTGAAATATTCCGGCGAGTCACTTCGCTTCTCTGCTCTTCGCTGCTCCAAAGTGCGCGTATACACATAATAATATATCGAATGAAAAAACGGCTCTTCCCTGCGCCTCGCTTCGCCTCGCCCAAGTGCGCGAAAGCCTTAAACGTACACAACTTTATAGAATGTGAAGATGACTGCCTGAAACCCAAATCTGTAGTAATTCGACGACTATTTTCCTGTAACAGCAGAAGAGGTTTGAGGTGGACCAATGAGAAATAATTCCGATTTCATTGAAATCGAAGTTACCTGACTAAACAAAACATGGAACTGTCACAATTCACATATAAAGTTCTTAGCGTCTCGGCAGACAATAGTTATTTGAGACTTTCATAATGAAAAACTACAAGTTTATCAACACTGATTTTTGAAAAAATATTCAATAAACTAAATATAAATTGCGTAGGCTTCCACAGTCTGAGTCATGAGAAATATTCGTTTTCCGGGAATGGACTGTGTCATGTTTTGAGTCAGAGCTCAACGTTTCGCCCGCAGTCGTATGGGGCATCTTCAGGAGGAAGGGGATAGTACTGTCTTAAACAAGGTTACCCGACGTGTCAACCACGCTACAGGCCAAACAAACCATCTTGGTTTATTTGGCCTTCAGCGTGGTTTACACAAAGGGGGGAGACTCAGTTTACAAGGTTACCCGACGTGTAAACCACGCTAGAGGCCAAATAAACCAAGTGACGAAAGGAAGGCCGAGAAGACAGTTATATACTAATCTAAAGATACGGTAGATGAGCAAAGCTAATGAGGACCAATGGCAATCGAGTTCGTAATGGTATATTGGGCGTGTCGTGTACCGAGAATCACCGGTTTCCAAATGTGGCTCAAGAAATAGCCATCATCCCGATTGATGTTATTAGGATGTTTCCATATTTCTAAAGTTTCCCTGTATTTACGTCTGTAAAACTCAGGGACAGGAGCTAAAATGCGGGAATTTTCAAAAAAGATTTTATGTCCTGTGTTGTGTTGTTGTACGCCAATGCAAAAAACGTTTCACATCAGTTTTAAAAAACAACATTTTTTTCCGCAGAACACCTTGATTTTTAGTTTTTACAAAAATTTTAACTATGACGTAATTGGTCAGTTTTGGGGAACTACAGTTTTTATACAAAGCATGTAGAACAAAAAATATTGCCAGATTTACTATGTTATGCCATCGGTCAAGCGTTGTACGCTTACTTAAATAACACCCCGTATCATCATCATCGTTGTAAAACTATTACTTTTTTAAATGCAGTTTTATGTAATAAATTTAAATGTATTTTAAATTTAAATATATGTGTTTTCATTATGCTTTCTCTTCTCATTTTAAATTACTAATTTAAAAAGTAAATTTGACATTTTTATTCATTTTGCTGTATTATTTTACAAATTACCTTTACTAAATTACCAATCTTATATTCAAATGTAATTACGTAACTGTTATTATTTTAAGTAACTATATTTGAATTTAGCGCCAAATTTTGTAACTAGATTGACCATTTGTCATAGTGTAAATCGGGTTTCTAGTTACTGCATTCTTAAAAAATGGACTATAGTGCTCTAACCTCAAAGGTTGCTACTTGTCCGCTGACAGAAGTATAATGACAAAGAATTCAGATTGAATATACTGCTTTATTCCAGGTAGAAGCGGGTACTGTCAAACAATCAAACACAACCTGATCACAAGTTTATGGTTATCTTGTATATTTTAAAATTTAGGGAGAACATATTTATATCACCTATTTAATTTGTAATAAAAAATAAATATTATGATAATAATATTAGTGAACCTATCAGGTATAGCAATATTTTAGAAACTGCCTTTAAAGTAATTAATTACTAAAAGTAAGTTACAATGAACGCCGATGCATCATCACATAATAAAACTCTATTCGATATTATTGATTCCAGAAAATATAATCAAAAAACTAATGAAAACTTCCGATAACATAAGATTTATATTTTCAGCTACAAAATTAGACCAAGCAAATGATTGGCTATGACTTGTAGAAGATGTCATGACATATGAAAAGATTTAACTTTTCAACTAAAAGTAGAGCTTATTTTATATGTCTTTCTGTAGGTATTTGCCAATATTCGTTAACTACACAGAAAATAATATTTAAAAGAATTTAAAAATAAAATAAAAATATTAAAGCAAATTGAACTTGAATTATTAATTTAATTCCTTTAAATTTTCCAAAATTAACAAATTGTCAATTTGTATACATACCTATGCAAATACTATAAACATGCGCTTTTTGTCTATTGGAGTAAATTGCTATTTATTAAATAAAATGAAACTATTGATTTAATTATGTTTATATGTTGGACGATTGGCAACACTATAGTAGAATTTCGTAGCACAGTTTTATTCCCAAAAAAAAGTACCGCCATCTCTGTAATACAATTATATTGCATACGTTCCGTGCTCGCATCATGATAGCAGCAATTTTCTGAGAATTTTAATTTAACCCTTTAGTGCTCGACGGTCCAATTTATAATTTATTTAATTTGTTTGATACTACAGCGTTTCTTGCCGACTTTTGCCCATAGGTGCTTACAGGTCCAATTCTCGACGTGTTGAAAATAGTGAGCGCAATCTATGTTGTATTTTGAGAATTATAATGGCATTTGAAGACCACACTGCACAAAACATATGCAATATGCAAAAAAGGGATGTTATTGTTATGTAGTTTTCGGAAAATTAATAAAACAAATTTATACCAATAATTAAATGTAATGGTAAGGCTATATTTCCAAGTTAAATAACATTGAGACTACGATAATTATTGCATTGGAAGTTTGTACATAAAATTATTCCATATATGATATGGTAGATGACTCATATCTTAACTCATTTCATTAAAAAATGTGACATTCCTCCGTTCTGCAGTGTGGTCTTCATTTGTATTTGCCAGTGGAAGTAGATAACAAGTACGTTGTTATTGTTAAAATAGGTTTTTCATTCTCAATGGAAGATTCAATTTTTTTTATTGAAGTCAAAAAATTTTACATCTCGTTTGACAGCTCAACTGCCAGTTTCAAGTACTATTTTTCTTATTATCTGCAGAGATAGAAAGAGACAACAACCAAATTAGTCTATTGGTATATATTTCAACAAAATTATTGATGTTTGTTTAGCGTACTCATAAATATTGTCAGAAATTTTAGAAAACAATAATTTAATAAATTTTGATTAAATTTATATTTGCTATATTGAACATATGGTAGAAATATATTTAAGCGATATTTTGCGCCGTCGCAGCCGCGCAAAAGAGATGACGCAATCGCGCTAGTAGCCGGGCGAGGTAAATAGACGAGTCGCGACCTGTTTAATTACTTCCGGTCACCTGAAACTTTTGTGTTCATTGTTATTATGCGGTCGAACATTCTAGAGCTTTTCTAGAAGATAATGGCAGTTGTATAGGGACGTAGCTATGCTCGACATTTAGTTAGCTAGTTAGTTACATAAAGTGGTAGAGAATAAAGTGTTAGTAAAAAGCACAGCAGTATCGTAGTGAGCGTATGCAGTTAGTGTCGAGTAGGTACTCGGGAAGTTACTGATATATTGGGATAGCTGTGGATGTGAATACTCGGTTATGTTGACAAGTATTAGGAAGCTATAGTGTACAAGGACAATAACGGCGAGTCGGGAAGCTACTGGTATACCGGGATAGCTGTGAAAGAGAATACTTGGTAGTGTTGAAAAGTATTGTGAAGCTAGGTATACGGGGACAGTAACGGCAAGTGAAAGAGAATACTCGGCAGTGGTATTAAAGAATTGTGGCATACGGACAGTCAGTGATACTGAGGCTGTGGAAGTTAGACAGAGAGTTAAATAAATAGACAGATAGTGTTGTGAAAGTGCAGACTTCCGTCCGAGCAGTTGAATATACAGACGCTGTTGTGTCAGTTGAGTATATAGACGCTGTGGAGGTCGGTAGGCGGACAGTTGAACGTGATATAAGTATATAGTGATATAAATATAGTGATATAAATATCGCGTAAACAGTTTACAAGAGTATGCAACAGACCGGCAGTCTAAGAGTGGAGCGCGCAGTAAAATAAATAATTTGTAAAATTGTGGAAATAAATAGTAGTGTTAATTGGTTAAATAAATAGTGTTAGTGTTATCTAGTGAATTATAGTTTTAGTCTCAATTAGTTTTTAATAATTGTTAAATATTAGTAATAGTAATTTTCATTATAGTTTAATAAACACTTAATTTTAATTAATAATAATTGTTTAATATTTACACTTCACCCAGATAAATAAAAACGTCACAATATTCTTAGGCACTAAAGGGTACTCAACTACTGTAGAAAATGCACCGAAGAGATTATTTTTGTATTATTTAACAGAAGTTGATTCGAACCGTAAACTAGAATCAGTCGCTAAATTTTCTATAATAATTTAAAACGTATCTATTACAAAAACAATTTTGTGTAATTGTATTTGTAGGTAATTTATGTGGTGTATGAAAAAATTGAAAGAGATGTAAACGAAAACAATACTTAAAAACGCTTTTAAGAAGCGTGTTTGCTACAAAATATCTCACTTAATTTGACATAACTGCGTAATTATATCAATAAATTCAGTAAATTAAACAGCATAACTGTAAGTAAAAACCGCGGGAGAGTTTTTCCAGAACCTTTTATTTTGTAATAAAGATAATACGGTTAATTCAGGGTGAAATTGAGAAGCGTATTTAAAAATGTAACAGTGTATGACAAGGTACATGTTCTACAAAATTTAAAAGTTAAAAAATGATTAATGATATATGATTACCCCATTTCGTTCATTAAGCAAGTTTAGTTACGAAGCCCTAAACGGCAACTTTCAAAATAACAAAGTTGGCTGCCTGCTGTACGAATGACGGGTCTGGTTTGGACACTAAGAATTTGTCGCACTCAAAATCACTTTATTATTTTTAATAATAATTATAAAAATATAAATAACGTAGTGGTAGGATTGCCGCTTCGTACAACGAAGGACTTGGGTTCGAATCTCGTCAGGGTATGTAAGATTATTCACAATCGGTTAGTTATATGGTCATTTCTTTTTCAAAAGTTGGGAAGCTTGTTTTCAATGTTAGTTTCTAAGAGGGCGAGAAACAGACACGTTCCAACCTTAAGACTACTTCCCGTCCTGAGAGATCATTGCAAATCAGTGATGGGTAAACAAAGTTTCTTTACATGTTATACCTATACATACATGACGTACACTAGAGACCGTAACATAAGGAAAACAATTTTTCCAAAATATTATCTGTCCCATAAAACGTTAAGTAGTAATTTAAAAATAGATTTATGGTGCAATCACAAATGAAAATTAGGTTTATGGTTTTTATTTAGGTTTTAGTAAGTCATTCATATATGTAAGTTTAAATTACCTGAAAATTAATTTTAATATGTACAGACATCTGTGTAAATGTTTCAAAAACAAGATTAAAACATCGGTAGATCAATACTCAACAAGACACCTGTGCGCCGTGAAACTGTCATTCGCTTGGCATTATTGGTTATATTTCAGCAATTAAGTTATGACAGTCTCCATGTTCTTCTCGCATTTGTTTAAAAAGCCGAATCCACCAAGTGGATACTAAATAAAGATGGGTGTATATATTTATATCTTTTCAGATTCGTTCTCATTGGTGAAGTTTGTGAGTCAAACTAAATCATAAACCTAAAGTTTGAACCTTGCAATGTTTAGCTTTACGATTTGGATTTAGAGACCCTAAATTCTGAAGTGCGAATGGAGTCATTACATAATATGCGGCCAAAGTCTTTAAATCTAAAGTATAAACCATAAATGTATACCTAATTTTCATTTGTGAATGCACCTTTAGAGAATAAAATTCTAAATTTTTGGGTGTCAAAAGCCGTGGTAAAACAGATTAATTGTGCGTTTTTCAAGAAATGAGCGTTGACAAACTGTTAGGTTACTTGATATTACTTGTAACAAGTTACAAACAAATTTGAAAGATGATCATTAAATGTAACTCTTGTAATTAAATGTTTCTAGCAGGTATTTCATATTTTCCCTTTTCCGACTTACCTGTGTGTTATTTTTTATGTAACTTGTATGCTAATTAACAAGCTGTTAAATCCATTTTTACCATGTCATTAAATTAAGTTTATTTAGGCACCAAAAACGCAAATTTAAAAGTTTTAAGTTGCATTCACAAATGAAAATTAGGCTTAAGTAAGTCATTCATAAATGTCAGTTTAAATTACCTGAAAATTAGTTTTGATATGTACAGAGATCTATGTAAATGCTTTAAAAACAAGATTAAAATATCGGTAGAACAGTACTCAACAAAACAATTGTGCGCCGTGAAACAACTGTCATTCGCTTGGCATTATTGGTTATATTTCAGCAATTAAGTTACGACAGTCTCCATGTTCTTCTCGCATTTATTTAAAAAGCCGAATCCTCCAAGTGGATAATAAATAAATATGGGTGTATATATCTATATCATTTCAGACTCGTTCTCATTGATACTCAAGTTTGTGACGTCGAACTAAATCATAAAGCTAAAGTTTGGACCTTGCAATGTTTAGCTTTATGATTTGGATTTAGAGACCCTAAAGTCTGAAGTGTGAATGGAGTCATTACATAATATGCGGCCAAAGTCTTTAAATCGAAAGTATAAACTACAAATCTGAACCTAATTTTCATTTGTGAATATACCTTTATTATCCAAAAAATCTGAATTTTATTCTCTAAATCTTTATACACTACATAATGTTTTTCGGGACAGATAATATTTGGGAATATTATCCCATGTTAAACGCCTGTCACGGTTTCTATAGTGTTCAATATGTATAAAGAAACGAAAAGATTTGTAAATAAAAGATATCAAAATAAATATCTGAATAAAAATAAACAGACAAAAGAAAAAAAAAACGAAAAACAAAAAAATATTCAAGTAATGTAGAAAAAATGATACCAATTACAACAAAAAATAAATAAAAAGTAACTCTAATAGCATAATTTTTTTCTTTACATATTAAGTTTATTCCTATACGACTGTTTATATGCGTTCATGTACGCATTCATGAACTCTTTTGTGCGCATGTCTTGTTCATGTACTCTCCATACTTATGTAAGAAACTTTGTATGGTTGGAACGGACAACGGATTTGTCATACCATAATAAGTAATTACTGTCTCCTCTGCAAAAAAAATATCAGATAATAAATTATCTAAAAACAAATATCTATTATTTATTTATCATATAAGATGCCTAAATAATTACTGTTTTTTAGTCGGTGTTGGCCGAATATCAAATCCATTCTTTATTGAATGAATCAGATAACAATGATTCTGAATCAGATTCAAATTCCAAATCACTCATTATGTTCACTTATGAAAACAGATAAAGAATCAGAGGTAATGCTTCGATATTTTCCTCGCAATGCGCGAAAATTGTGGTGCGCATGATGGTACGTAGCACAGATCAGTGGATAGATCTGAAATTCGTTCAAGTATGAGTTCGAAGTCTGTAGGAACAAACATACCAACAGTTTGATGAACTGTACAACAGTCGGAATAATATTATTTTTAAAATGCGCATGCGTCTGACATACATATGATATCCGGGAGTAATTGTAGGAACAAATCTATTAACTACAAGTATTAATTTTTACACATTTCATCTAAAAAAAGTATTTATTTAAATTTTCATTAATAAGAATGGTTATAAAATTATAAAAAATATGATAATCGGGTTTTCTGCATCATCAAGCATTATGAAAATTGAAAAGTTGATTAATATATAAAAATAAATAATAGTCATGAGTAATATTTTACAGAAAAGAACATCTATGCACTTTTAAATTTAATATAGGATTATAGAAACGAAATATTTGCGTCACTTTTTCTCTTTTTAATGATATTGCAAATAAAAATGCTTTACCATGTAATTTTGTAGAACGTCAGTTTTCAATTGCAAATTAAGACAGCAGTATTCCGATCGTGACTTCTTTTATTGAATAAAATTGATAGCAGGAAACCAATTCCTTTCTACAAAATCGACTATACGTCCTTTATTACAACAATTTTGAATAACGTACTCATTAAATTGAACATCCTCTTTCCTATCGAGTTGGTACTGAAAGCAAATTATGAACAATTTCGTATATTCGTCGAAGAGGTTGAAAGAAACAGTTAGGCACAATGAGAGAAAAACAATAAATTCTGTTAGGAAGCACAAAATTACCATAAAAAATTGGCAAGCATTATTATTTTCCTTAACATATGATTGACGTTTATAAATAATTCATGAATACAGGAAAAAAGAAAACAAATGCTATGACTAGTGCTACTAATTGACAGAAATTTTAAAATTTCTTTTTAAAATTATGAAGAAACAAAACAGATAGGTAATATATATATATATATATATATATATATATATATATATATATATATATATATATATCCTTCTTCTTCATTCGGCCCTAAAGATCCCAGTGATCCTTGGCCTGATCTAACTGTCGCTTCCAGTTTGCCCTGTCCCCAATAAACTTATTATTTGCAGTCCTCATATCTTCTATGACGTTTGTCCTCCATCTATTTCTTGGGCGTCCCCTAGGTCTATTACCTAGTGGGTTATGTTTGTAAATACGGAAGACTTGACGCTCTTCCGTCATGCGATTTAAGTTTCCGTACCAGCGGAGACGTTGCACTCGTACATAGGATGAGAGGCGGATATCATCGAATAGTTCATAAAGCTCCTGATTGCGTTTAATACGCCAGTTGTCATTCTTAAAAGTTGGGCCAAATAGTTTGCGTAATATCCTCCTTTCAAATATATCTAGCTTTTCGCACGTCTTTTTATTTAGTGTCCAGGTTTCCGCACCGTATGTGACGACTGGTCGTATTAAGGTCTTATATAATGTCATTTTGGTGGCCTTTGATACTATTTTACTTCGGAAGAACTTGTGTAACGTATATATATATATATATATATATATATATATATATATATATATATATATATATATATATATATATATATATATAGTTTTATTTCTTAACTCTACAGATTTTACGGTAAAATGAACAGAAGAGCATGTTAAATCCCTTATGCATATGAACAATAAAAATTTCACGGTGCATATTCAAATAGGGTATTTTATTTAAACACTCGACTTCATCTTTACAAATATTATTCGCACTCCACGGTCTCCACATATTCATACTTAATACTGTGTTTCGTTGTTGAAAACTAATAAGCAACTAGAATTAAATTTTACCATCTGTTATATCAATAATAATCTGGAGAACATTTACAGTTAATATCTTACAAATACACTTTGTTTTTCACGTGAAATATAAAATTTAGATGTATCTTACAAATAGCAAAATTTCGGTAATCCCACCCTTACCAATCAGGTAATGAAGTTACCTGCTGGGACAGCGGTACACCGCAATTAGTGAGTCAGGTCAACTTTATCGAAATTAACGCCCGATTTGTGCATGTGCAACTTTTGTGCGCTAAGTTACGTTATGTTAAGGGTTGTTTTACATAAATTGCATAACAAACAAGTATTTTGTCATTCTCTTACTTATTTTTTCGTTAGAGGTGGAATGCAGTCTAATTTTTTTTTTTGCTTTTTCTTTTTCTTTTCGCTTTTACTTTAAGTTTGGTACTTTATGCAGCTACTTTAAAGCATTCAATTCACATGCGCAGATGTGATTTTTCTGGAATATAATCGCAAATGTAAATAGATAAATATATCCTGTTAAAATGGACAAGAATGTAATAATTTGTGCATACAAAATATTGTTACATAGTAAGTAAATATACTAACCAGTTTCATTTAATACAGACGCTATACTTTTCCAAACATCCTTTTTGGCCACTGTATCCTTGAAGAAAATATCTATTTTATCATATAAGTGGGAATATTTATGAATTAAATCTTATAATATACAATCTTGTTCTTTACTGATTTTTTGTTTGCATAACCTAAAACCTACACACAAAAAAAAAATACACAACACGCTGACGTTTGTGAAGTGGAGCTCACGCGCAGTTGTGATTTTCTTTTACTTTAACGGTCTTAAGTTGAATGTTGGTCAACTTAAGGTCTTAAAGTAAAATTAAAAGTGTGCACATAAAGCAGTACATATGTTAACACACATTTAACTTTGTTAAAGTAAAAGAAAAAGTAAAATAAGAAGGAGGCTGCATAAATTCACTTTAGACAGATATATACTAGCGTGCAACTACCCTATTTTAATATTCAGTGTATTTATGCAATGTTTAAATATAATTTTATTGTTCAAACTATTATTTTCGCGTGTATTTTTTTACAAATGTGTATAATATAGTTTTACTGTTAGTCCTATTTCTGTACTCTTTTTTAATGTGCAAATAAATTGGACTCACTGCACTCACAAGTTATTATATTGTAAAGTTTCTGTGTTTCTACAAAAGCAACCGTAGTCCTTTTAAGATTCAGCAAAAACAACCTTAGTCCCGGTACTTTGATTATTTTTAAAAGAAACGTGTAGGCTAATTTTGTATAATAAATGTATTTTACTTTCAATAAAAGAAATGTTCATGATTTTCCTGTTTGCAAATTATCAGTTTCTTAGAAAATCAACTAATGTACTATAAAAACATACTAATAAATAAATTGTTTAATTTCTGTTACTTAACGTCCATTTGTTTAATTTTTAATCATGAACCTGAGTTAAATTGTATTACAAAAATCTATAAAGGGAAGAAAGTTAGAAAGTTTTTTTTTTGAGTATCTCGGATTTAAAATAATGGACTGGTTGTTTTTGCCAGAAGCTCCTCAAATAGTAACTAAATAACAATTTTAAATAGCGTACTCATTAAATTGAACATCGTATTTCCGATCGAGCTGATATTGAAAACAATGTATGAACAATTTAGTATATTCGTCGTAGAGATCGAAAGAAACAGTTGAAAGGAGAGAAAAACAATGAGTTCTGCACAAAGCAGAAAACTGCCATAACGAACTGGCAAGCAATCGCGATTCACGAAACAGCAAAGAAAATCAAAGGTTCAGTGGGGACTGGGACGAAATTACTCGACGGGTCGCTAACAACCAACCCTTGGTCGTTTAGTCCGTTTAGCTGGGCACTAGGCACTAACAAACCGTATTATTTACTCGTTTAGCTGACGGTCACATTTTTAACAGAAAATTAAATCGTGGCGTTGGCAATATTGCGCGCGCTATTCGAGTTTTAATTGTCAAAATCGAAGCAATGAAACGGGGGTCATGCTCTAATAGCGAGAAATAATTAATAAAGGGTCTACATTCTACATTTGAATTCATTATAAGTGAGTTTATCGCACAACACAGATGGTATGCCAATAATATAACTCGGCGAGACTGGCAAGGGAGATCAAAGTTTGCTTTACGTTTACGATGTAACTCAGATTTGGCTACGTTCGTTGCGAGTTGAAAGCTGCCACCGTTTCACCGACCTGGAACTATTTCTAACATCTTTCATTTTTATAACCAATTACTCATTCATCATTTTACAGCTAAAGCTTGCAATAGCTTAAAGCTTACATCGTTAAATCACGGCCGTCTTACCTACTATTACCACAACGATTACGGCAATCGAGTCAAAGAATAAAAATCTAAAAATATTTTTTTCTTGTGCTAATAATCACAAAGGCAATGACTTTTAAATTGCATACTACCTACGAATTTTAACATAAATGAAAACAAAATAAAAACTGCTATATGCAATAGAGTCAATTGTGTTAATTAAAAAGCAGGCCTCGGGCGTTTAACATAGAAAATCAGTTTTTTACGCAAAACTTCCCAATAATTTTACACAAAAATGTTTCAAATAAGACAATTAGTTAAGAATAAACCGAAGGTTAGAAGCGTTGCGATTAACAGTTTTAATTTCCAGTTAGGTATATCCAATGGTGGCAAGAACAATTTTCAACACTGTCACTTTAACTAGAGATGAAGCGAGCCTAAACAGATTTTATTTTGCACCTTTTGTAGCCTCTAAAATAGAAGCCGACCCAGATGGAGTAGCAGTAGCGCTATCGCTATTGCTTCATGCTCCAAGGGTCCTGGGTTCGAATCCCGGATAAGGCATGGTTGTTGTGTGTGTCTTTCATCATCATTACCCCAAGATATAGAACATCGATGTTACAAAAATATATGCGAAAAATTGACTCATCCTCATATAATCATGAATTGTAATAAGTTGTACAAAACTTTAAATTAGTGATGAACGCGAGGCGAGACGAGACGAGAAATATAAAATATCGATCTCGTCTCGTTTTCGGATCTGAAATCTCGATCTCGCTCTCGTTCTTGCACATTTTTTTGGGTCTCATCTCGTTCTCGCGCGAGAGTCTCGCTGTAAAAATTAGCGCTTGCGTACTACTTATTTACCTCGGTATTTAACTTGTAGTTGAACTACAAAAGACAAGTTCGCACCAATGGTTCCGTCTTCAGTGTATTTACAGTTGTATAACTATAATAAAGAGACGAAACACTAAATTCTAGTCACCAAATTATTTTAATACGAACATCTGTTAATACATTCTGTCATCAGCAAAACTAATTAAACATTTAAAAAATTCTTTTTGTAACTAAAAGTTTCTACACTTTATCATTAACTGTATGCCACTACATAAGATTTACTTATAAAAAAGCGCTACACTGAGAACCCGCTGGCAACCAATCACTCCGCTTCACTCTGTGTTGGCTCCTATCGACGATTAATATAAGATCCTTTACTTTTCAGGAACGACAAGAATTTTATTAACCGTAGTTTTAACTGGGATGAATTAGGGGCTGAAATGTTGGAGAAAAACTAGTTCTATTAGATGCAAAACCGATTTAGTCTTTATTTTGCATTTCCTCGCTCTGCGACCGATATCATTCTACTCTAGATAGACTCAAAAAAATATAGTCAATTCATATAATTTTCACATTCACGTGTTCTATGTACCCTGTACGGTGCATTTTTCGTTGAACTTATGAATCAAAGCTATAAAGTTACAAATACTTTTTATTGCGAGACTCTCGCGAGAATCTCGCGAGAATCTCGCGAGATTTCTCGCAGTTGTTATATCCATCTCGCCTCGAATTTTAAAATGCAATCTCGCTCTTGTTCTCGTCTCGCATAATGCACCGAGGCGAGACGAGATGCGAGAGTACTCTCGCCTCGTCGTGCATCACTACTTTAAATACAATAATAAAGAAAAAAAAGAAATAGAATTTGAAATCTGTTGTTATGCCAAAGTGTCGTCTATCTATTAAAAACACCCAAACGCAAAAATACTTTTCACATACAATCAATTGCTACTCCGTATGAAACTATAAAATCGGCATCAATGTACTTTAATACATAATACATATTCGCCATAAATTCCAAAATAAATTAATTACAGAATTTGGTAGTTATTCACAATAATTCAAGTATTATAATAATATACACTACATTAAATTATTAATAAATTAACTACACTCATGAATTTGCAATACTGAATAACAAAATGTTCATATATACCTATTGATTATTAATTGCAACGTTTAAGTGTAATTAACGCATAATATAACTCATAAAATTGTTTATAGTTTCCATTTTTTCTTTGTTGTTTTCTATGATGTAAATGACGTATTTACTACCGAACTGCGAATTGGTAATTAACGGATACATAAAATATTCAATATACGAGTATAGTTATGGTCCTTAATATAAAAGTGTTTACACCCCTCGGAAATTATATGATCCAGCATTTACAAAGTAAAAGGTTTATAGTGCATAACAATCATCAAAACATTTTTTATTCTGATATAGAATTTCAATAGCTAATATAAGTAAAGAGAGAAAAAGAGAGTAATCATTAGAAAAAAAAAACACCTTGACAAGAAGACAAGTAAACATTTCAATGAAACTGGTAAAACTGTTGAAATAATAAAATGCTGTACTTACATTAGGTTTTCAAAAGACATTATAATAAGCATTATTATCAAAATTTCTAATTCTGATGTAAATAATCAATGTGTAGTCCTAAGTACTCATATTCGGTGCTATTCTGTAACTTTATCATATTATCATTATCTGTTATCGGTCGTTAAATTAATGACAATCGTTTATTTTTAATGATCAAGATATCGATTGTCTCAATTTTCATATTCTATAACTACAATAATTTTCTTTGTCATTTATTTGACAATTTTACGCATTACGCGCTCATATGAGTTTAGCAGTCATTTACCAATAACTATTTCAATTCTTTAATTATTCACTCACAGAATTGCAATAAAAAAATAGTTTTAACAATATAAAATGAACGTACCTATCTAAAATTTTCCAAAAAGAAAAACAGTATCTAATTTAAGAAGAGTAATATAAAAGATTTTTTGGTTTTAAATAATTATATAGGTACATTGTTCTATTGAGCCCCTTAATACTATTATTTTTTATTGATTACAACAAATATTTTGATTATTTCTCAACAATACTCATTGCACAAATTAATCCTACAAAACGATTATGTTGTATTTTGCGAAGAATAATTATGATTTACTATCATATATATTTTATTCATTTAAAAACTACGGTGGAATTTTGAAAGCTAAGTGATTTTATATTTTTTACTTTTCCACCGATATTCGCCTGATGTACAATTAAAATTTAGTACAAAAAAGTAAAAGAAATATCCTTCAAAATGCATATTTCTCTGACATTGTTATATTGATAACTATAACCAGTGGCGTAACTAAGATTTCAGGGGCCCGCCCGCAAAAAGTTTTTGGGGCCCGTTTTTAATTGTACCGTTTATCATGAAGAACTACATAAAACAAGAACTTGTGGAAATTGTGACTAGGCTCACTTTCATCCGAGTTGATATGTTAAGCAAAATAACCAATATTGGAGACCTGAAAATCCAAGATTAGGCACTTTTACATCCCACCAAAGTTGTGTTGTGGCATTTACTATGAAAATGTGATTGGCGCGTTTTTTTTTTTTTTTTTTTTTTTTTTGAAATGTATCAGTATAAATAATAGCAACTTTGCGAAAATCATTCTCTTATCGTTATTGACCACCAGGTGTCTTGATTTGACAGCCCCAAACTTATTTTAAAAGAAAACTGTGGATAAGTTGCAGGAAAATATTTGCCAAGAAATCAAAATTCTACCGGCCGAAATGTGATGGAAAATAAAGAGCTTGATTTTACATAGCGGATAAGGGGCCCCTTAGCCAATAATATTTTTGGAAATTGACATTTAAAAAATAAAGGACTAAATAAATTTGTATGTTGCTACAAAAAAATGATTAAATTCAAAATTTCGCAGTAGTAACAAAATTATAAATCATGTAAATTGGGGCCTCTCTGGAGCCAGGGGCCCGCCCGCAATGCGGGCCCGTTAGTCACGCCACTGACTATAACTGTAAAATGATTGATTACAACAAAGAATATTTTATTGATTACAAGAATGAATCCAAAAAGGAAATTTCATTAATATTTTAATAATAGTAATTTGCGAAGAAAAAATACAATAAAATTATGGTAGAAATTATAAATGTATAGTTTCGAAGGGGCCTGTCATAATAATTGCTCTGGGCCTCGCGGTTTCTAGCATTGGCGCGGTTCCCGGATGTCTTTTCTATCATTTCGTAAATGAGGCTTGAGTGTTATGATTAAATATTGGGCGAGTTCTCGGAATACTTAAAAGATTTGTTTCAAATTTTCATCGCGTAAGGATAAAGGATCATTTGCATTTCTCAGTGCCTTGTTGTGAATACATAACCTAAATCTATAAACAATATAAAAATGTAAATACTACGAATTATATTATATGATATATAAAATGCTTACTTGTATATTCTTACAATTATGTATATTGCATTAAAAGTACAAGCGATATATAATTCTAACTGATATTTTTATCTGATTTTGACCAATGTTATCGATCATTAATATGATAACGGTAGCATATTACTGATTGATAAATTTCAGTGTGTTATCGACTATAATTAACCAATTTTATTGATCAAGTGGCTTACAGAATCTCAATTTGAATTGCAATCGATCATTACCTTGATAATGATCGATAAATGATAATGATTGAGTGACAGAATAGCCCCGATTATCTGTTCCTGTTTTAATATTACTTTAAATTAAATAAATAATATAAAATTATTACAATGAAATTGACTAAAGTTTGAAAAATAGGTTAATAAATTGTCCTTATATTTTATTAAGTTTGAAGTCTTCTTTTAATTTAGCAATATTGATTTGAAAACGAAGCAAAAACAAATCGATTTGTACATAAATTAAAGAAGCTTTGCGGGTTTGAATTTGAAAATTTAAAACAAAATGTATTAAAATTTCCCGTTTAACATCAGGGTGAATGCAAGATCTCGTAAGAGTTTCAGGCGCTTGGAACGTCTGTGAAGTACGAGGTGATTGCATTCCTCCGTGCACTTCGCGACAGCTAGAATGGTCATTCTCGGCAATACATATTTTTTTATTGTAAGTATCCCACTTCTGTTGCCTTTTATTTATTTTATTTTTGTGGTTTGTCGCTTATTTTCTTTATGCCCTACTCCACTTTATACAGAGACTAACAAAAAGATTTCTTTGCAAATAAAAAAATTGTACTTACAAATTTTGACTTCGAAAATATCCTCTGGTCGCGAATTTTCTTTACACGGAAAATCTGAAAATACAAGAACTAAATTAAATATCTTATAAATAAATATGGGATAAATTAATTGTATGTAGTAAGTTCTAAGGTAACGAGTTCAACATTAATATACCGAGGCATACAAAACGAGTTAAGTTAGACGAAAGTATTTTAATAAACATTTAGGTATACTCGAAAATTTTAACATTTTTCTAATTCAGTTTAAAAGATTCTGCAGGAAGTTTCTCAGATTTCATCACACAAAGTGACCATATTGCTATATTTAAAAAATGTGTTCTACTTTTTTTAAATTCCATTTTATTATTTTATTAGGACCAACTTCATAATTTGGGACGCATGTTTGACAATTCTATTTTATAAGATATATTTATTTTTATCATTTTTAATATCTGAAACAAATTTTCAGATATATCTATAAACATTCACATGGAGTGTTAGAGAGTAAAGTGTTAGTGAGAAGTACAGCAGTATCGTAGTGAGCATATGCAGTTTGTGTCGAGTAGGTACTCGGGAAGTTACTGGTAAACTGGGATAGCTGTGAATGTGAATACTCGGTAGTGTTGACGAGTTATAGTATAGGAGGACAGTAACGGCGAGTCGGAAAGATACTGGTATACCGGGATAGCTGTGAAGAGAATACTCGGTGGTGCTGAAGAGTATTGGGAAGCTAGATATATAAGGATAGTAACGGCAAGTGGAAGTGGTGAAGAATTGTGGCATACGAACAGTCGGTGATACGGAAGCTGAAGATTCTTTTTGTTCCGTAATCAGGGCATTAAGAACTATATGCCCTTCTAATATGTACCTGAAGTTATGGGACACCCTGTATAATTAGTAATATCGTGTAAATAAATTGTAGTATTAATTGGTTAAATAAATAAATAGTGTTAGGGTTATCTAGTTAATTATTGTTTTAGTCTTAATTAGTTTTTAATAATTGTTTAATATTAGTAATAGTCATTTTCATTGTAGTTTCATAAACACTTATTTTAATTAATAATAATTGTCTAATATTTACACTTCACCCAAATAAATTAAAATAAAAACTTCACAATATTCATATGTTATATACCTCTAGTTCTATCTAAACATTCTGTCATACATTTAATCGGCTATTTCAAAAATTTGACTTTGACGTCACTCCTATATGGGTTTGTTCAGACTATAGGCGTCACCTCACGATCTATAAAAACTATTGTAGAAAATTCACAACTATAGGGTCACTTTTGTATAATATGAAAATTGGAAACCAGGCCGTCAAAACCACAAACAGTCACATAAGGTTCCACAAAAAAAAATGGTACTTAGTCTCTAATAAATTATCTATTTTATATTAAAAAAAACTAAAGCTTTGGTATTAATTATGTTCTATTAATAACGACCACCTGTATATCCACCCGTCAAGATACGAAGGTACCTTCGTCAGGAGTAGGTGTAAGCCTTTGGGCATACACGTGCAGTGAAATACGTAGGTGCTCATATGACATCATGTACGTGCATCGAGATCACATGGTGCGCTATATATCGATCTATAATTATACCAAGTATTCCTGTAATTACATCGGGTATTAAAAACTGCATTCGTCTACCATGTGTATTAGGATGAAAGGGAAACAGTTTTATTGGTTCGTCGTTACAGGAAATAACGTTATCAGTTGCTACTTCTGCCTCTGATCAAATCATAATCAAATTGCGAAGTATATTACACATAACAACTGGGAAATATTCATATGGATGCAAATTAAATAGCAAATACGTATTTATTACCTCGTTCTTTTTATACACACGTGTTATTAACTCTGCAATTTACATCGGGTGATAGGTAGAATAATTTACATTTTAAACTTATTTTGTGTTTACTGGAACATTATACTTTTTTTGCTGGACATTTATTTTTCGTACTAAATAAAGCTAAATAAAATATTGGACGGAAAATGTAACCATCAAATGAAAATTGAAATATTAATGGTAGAATTTAAAATTATCGATTATTTTTATTAAAGGGGGCAAAGGCGCACCATTGCATTATATTTTTGTACTGTTAAACACTAATTTTAACAAAGTAGAAGTTTAAGAATGTCCAAGTGCCACTGTTATGTTAAAGTTTAAAAAAATATGTATCTGCTTCTCCTTATTTTATTAATATTTTTTTATAATATTTTCAGAGGCGGGCCGGGCCGACAATTAAGGTCATTTGCCGATTAATATTTTTATACAGTTTGTTTAAATTCATGCTAAACACTGGTATTAGAGTGTTAGAAAAATAAATAAAATTTTTCCTAATGTAAATGTATACTATACAGAGAATTTATTTTAACGTGCAACATATGGTCAATCACTTCCATGGTTACACACTACTGTCAGAAAATGACAGCAATGTAATATTTGTCCATTTTAAAATGCAACATACAAAAAATTGTAGTTATGTATTATCAATACAAATTTCCAATAAATTAGCCTATATACTATTAACAAAAAATCAAAATTTTAATGTAGCACATCTTAACAAACTTTGTCTTACAAAAATTCAAAATTTAATGTAATAAATGTTCAAAAATACCTCCATTCACACTGAGGCAATGTCCTAGTCGCTTGACACCATTTGTGATGTGTTCTGGAGGTATCTCCTGTGCTGCAGTACTATTTATAATGTTGCATTTTAAAATGGACAAATATTACATTGCTGTCATTTTTTGACAGTAGTGTGTAACCATGGAAGTGATAAACCATATGTTGCATTTTAAAATAAATTCTCTGTATGCATTCTCCATACAATGAAGACTTTCAACACAGGTATATTTACCAAAAACGCTTAGTAAGTGAAACGCACGACTGCAATGCTATGTGGATTAATTTAAAATGGGCAAAATTCACATAATATTTGTTCCTTATTTTAGGTTATTTTAAGGTATGGAATTTTCTGAATCTCTGAATAGTATTTCAGTGAAAGTCCATCCAAGAACCCTACCACTGAATTAAGATATGTTCAGGAAACTAACAAATAAATGCTGACCACGACGTGAATTTTGTGCATTTGATTACAAATAAATTTCAGTCTTTGTAAGTATAGATCCACAACGTGTAGTTGTTTTTGCTTTTTTGTTTACTGAGCGTTTTTCAGTTTAGAACCCAACATAATTTTCGTCGTATTTTATCAGTTATGCAACCAAATTCTCAGGTTGTTCATTTTACTTTGTCCACTATTGCTATCTCGATAACTATAAAAGCTACGAGGTCGGTTAAATTAGCAAACAATTTCTATTGTATTGCAGCAGAAGATACCACAGAAATAGAAACAGACAGATCTATACCAATCTGGGATGCAAAAAGTATACTAAAATACAAGAAAAAAGAAGCATGGCAACGAGAATGGATAAACACAACAAATAACAAGCTATGCGAAAACAAAGAGGACCAAATCACCAGACTCAGAATAGGCCACACATTAACTACACTCAAACATATACTAGAACGCACTGAAAGCCCAAACTGTTGTAATGTACCATTAACGGTAAAGAACATACTAATCGACTCCCAACAATACATCCACGCTAGCAACAAATATCGAATCCCAACACAATAAAAAAAATCCTAAAAAACGATAAAGATACAAACAATAATGTATTAAAATTCCTGAAAGACATGAACTTAGCACAACACATATAATGTATCCAAAATATTGTAATAATAACATATTATATAAATTAGAACTACTATAAACTGTACAAACCAACAATGTATACGGGCTTTAATAGCCTACCTGCTGAAAAGCCCAAAATTAATAAGAAAATAAAATATAGTCCCATTTAACAGCTTGAAAAGCACTGATTGAAAAAAAAAAATTTTACGCTCATTAAAATAGTCTAGTGAAAAGTTTGCTATAATTTAACCGACCCCGCGTAGCCCTTATAGTTCTCGAGATAGCAACAGTGAACAAAATAAAATGAAAAACCTGTATAATACCGCCGACATGAAATGATTAATACTTCCAAATTATTTTTCATTGAATTATTCGAACATACATATTCTGCATACCTTCCAGTATGACAGACGCTTTTAACTTTAAAATTCTTGCATTTTTTACTTCCTTGTACGAAGTAAAGGAAGTATTGTAATCGCGAAAAATTTCGGTTTTCAGATTTCAACGGAAATATCCATTTTGACTATCCCTGAATCCATTTTGACTAAATGCGTCCTGACGTCTGTACGTACGTATCTCACATAACTCAAAACGGTAAGCCGTAGCAAGTTGAAATTTTGTATTTAGGACTGCTATAACATCTAGTTGTGCACCTCCCTTTTTGGTCATTACATAATTTCCAGAAATGGTACTTTATTTGAAGCCTATAATAGATTTTAATGAAAAACTATTTTAAAATATAATCCAAAACTTTTCAAATTTGGTATATAAGACTTTTATGTCAATTGAAATAACGTAGTAGATTTTGGTTAAAACAGGCTAACCGAAAGTGATATATTACCTGAAGTTGTTAACAGTTTTTCGTGAATAAAATGGTTTCTTTTTGATTTTAGAAATAAATGCTTCAAATAAGAGAATTAGAGAATTAAATTCTGCGTCTAGCACATCAAGTGTTGTTAAATTAGCCCTTTGTATAAGCGAGATATGTAAATTTAAAACTTATATAATTTTTGGTTTTTGTAATGAAAAAAATAAAAAAAAAATAGATCTTAATGTCAAATTACGTCGAATACATGTAATTTTGTCTTAGTCTTGCGTACAAGGAAGTCGTGTGGTGTCCACATCAGATTTTTTTAATGTGAGATTTCTTTCCTAATTTGAAAGTGTTTCTTGGTACAAAAAAGTGATAAAATTGTGAAAGTAATATATTCGTGAAAGAGTTGTTCGTTAACTTCGTTGACATATAACTGTAATGCGATTAGTATGATGAAGATTATGCAGATGACTTGTAAAGTTACAGTGAAATAGCAACAAAAATTGATGCTTTAAGTAGGGATTCAAAAATGAACGTTTAGTGTTTTTACACGGTCTCTCACGCCATTAGTGCATCGCAGGTTAGGAACCGTGATAAGGGGAATTTATGCGACTAATTAGAGCTATCGTGACTTTCCCTAGCTTGGACTGACTCATATATCCCTAGTATCTCAACTTCTATCTGCTATAAACACCACTACATATATTTTCTCTTTAATTACGGACTATATGCCATGTGTGATCTTGCAACCAACTACTAAATATTCAACTTTACCTATATATCAAACCAGTTATTTATACTATATTTAACTTCTAATCTTGTGAGCATTTAATTTATTGTTATGCACTACACACAACACTTTATTATTATATGGATTTTCAGTAAAATGCTTTATTTATGGTAAATAGAGCGTTATCAATGATTATCATATAATTAAACTATTTATACCTATAATATCCTTTATCTACTCTCACTCTATAATGAACACATTAAAATGTAAGTTATCGTGTGTGAATTGTCACATTAATAAAATCGTCTGTAAAACAATTAAAATCATGTGTAATTAATGCAAACTACGTACATGGAACTTCATTAATAAACAATTACTGTTAAAAAATAATTATAATTTATTTTATTAAGACGTTTCGATGCTGGTCCAACATCATCTTCAGCTTCTACAAAAGTGTTGTTAAAAATAAAAATATTACAATTATTAAAATATCTTACCCTATATTATATTAATTATAAATTTAAAACGTTGAAAAAAACATTAAAGGTACATTCACAAATGACAATTAGGTTTATATTTATGGTTTATGCTTCAAACTTAAAAACCTTGGCCGTAGATTATGTTATAACTCCATTCACAGTTCAGAATTTAATGTCTGTAAATCCAAATCATAAAGCTAAATATTGCAAGGTCCAAACTTTAGGTTTATGATTCAGTGTGACGTCACAAACTTCACCAATGAGTACGAGTCTAAAACGATATAGAAATATACACCCATCTTTATTTGGTATTCACTTGGTTGATTCGGTCTTTAAAGCAAATGTGAGCAGAACAAGAGACTGGCAAAACTTAATTGCGGAAATATAACCAATAATGCCAAGCGAATGAAAGTTTCACGGTGCACGGGTATCTGCTGAGTACTGTTCTACCGATATTTGAATCTTTTTTTTAAGCATTTACATAGATGTCAGTACAATCAATAAGGCTAAATCAAACTTGCGCCGACCCAGGTGGAGTAGCGGTAGCGCTATCGCTTCACGCTCCAAGGGTCCTGGGTTCGAATCCCGGATAAGGCATGGCTGGTGTGTGCGTCTTTCATAATTTCATCCTCATCAACTACGTGTAAAATGTTAGAAAATATGAACCATATGAAGAAAAAAACTGTTTGATCGTCATCGAATCACCACTTATATACAAAAATGTATGAAAAAGTGTGTATAATAAATAAAATAATAAATCAAACTTGCATTTATGAATGACGTAAGGTGCATTCACAATTGAAAATTAGGTTTAGATTTATGGTTTATACTTTAGATTTAAAAACTATAGCCGCATATTATGTGATGACTCCATTCACACTTCAGAATTTAAGGTCTCTAAATCCAAATCATAAAGTTAAACATTGCAAGGTCCAAACTTTAGGTTTATGATTTAGTTTGACGTCACAAACTTCACCAATGAGAACGAGTCTGAAATGATATAGATATATACACCCATCTTTATTTAGTATCTACTTGGTGGACTCGGCTTTTTAAACAAATGCGAGAAGAACATGGAGACTGTCATAACTTAATTGCTGAAATATAACCAATAATGCCAAGCGAATGACAGTTTCACGGCGCACAGGTGTCTTGTTGAGTACTGCTCTATCGATATTTTAATCTTGTTTTTGAAGCATTTACGCAGATGTCTGTACATATCAAAACTATTTTTTAGGTAATTTAACCTTACATTTATGAATGACTTATTTAAACCTAAACAAAAACAATAAACCTAATTTTCATTTGTCAATGCACCTTTACTTAAATCTAAACAAAAACCATAAATCTAACTTTCATTTGTGAATGCACCTTTAATTGTTATAATACAAAACTTTTTTTCACCTAAGAACAGGTTGTGACTAAGTAAAACAATATATTTACAATATTAGAATAAAAATCAAAATTCAAATTGTTATATGTACATATAGGCTAAGATATTTTCAATTATTGTAATATTTTTATTATTAACAACAATTTTGTAGAAGCTGAAGATGATGCTGGACCAGCATTGAAACGTCCTAATAATTTTTTTTCTAACAACTGTCCTATATCACGAATATTCATTGGATCACTACTACACAACATTAATGTTAAAGATGAAAGTTATTTTTGAGACATTGTATACTTTTCAGGGCTAGTCTAATTTTCCCCAACCCAAAAAAACCACCCGGTTTAAAAAAACATTTAAAAAAATTCATTCAAAATCCGCTTTTTTAAAAACAGTTATTAAAGCTAGAAAAACCCATTTAATCCAAAGTAATCACAATTTATTAAAAATAAGCTAATTAATGAATAAACAGAGAGGTTGTCAATACTAAAGGCCATAAATGTTTAAATTTATTTTGCAATTTAATTAATTTAAAAATGAAATGTTTATTTTAAAAACTGATTCATTTATAAAGTTCATAGTAACTTCAATATTTTTTAATAAAACCTGAGAAGTACTTATAATTCAATAAAACCTTTAAAAACCCCAACAAAACCCGGGCCGGTGTTTGTCAGCCCCGATAATTTTTCAGTCCTATAGGTGCGAAAATAAATGAAAGTCAGTACCAATTTTAACAATTGAGGAGCTACTGGCAAAAAAACCCATAGTCCAAATATTGTAAATTTGAGTTATAAACTGCAACATATACTTTAATGGATAACTAACAATTTGGTAAAACTGTTTCTTGCAAAAAGTATTTGAGTCAAAAGGTTTCACATGTAAAGTTTCAGTGTTTCTACAAAAACAATCATAGTCCTATAGAGATTCAGCAAAAACAAAGTTAGTCCAGATATATTGGTTTTTATCTTGGACTAAAGTTGTTTTTGGGTACCGATTAAAAATAATCTGAGGCTGAAATTTTTGTGTCCGAATATTAGTTTGAGTGGCGAATAACAAATATTTGGAGATCAGATCAATATTACTTTGGTGCTTGGTTAAATACAACCCGTACCTACGTTTGTAATACTAGATGCATTAGATATTAGATAGTATACCCTTTGCGGCTGTGTAGCACCATAATCAAAGGTAGTCAGACGAATTAAGAGCTCTAATCGCACTAGTACAAATCGTTCATTCAATTAGGGATAATATCAGTTCCACGCTCCAAGAAGAAGTTAAGAAACTCGTTATCATAATTGTAAAGAAATCAAAAAATCCTCGCTAACCTATTTCGTAAAGCATTTGAACTTCGAAAGAAGATAAAGCCGTAAAAATTCATTTATTTTTACTGTTTCTACCCTAATTCTCTTATTTTAATACGTTCGAGTGAGAGCTTAAAGAAAACGGGACAAATTTTTAAGGTCTCAGATGGTAATAAATTTGTGAATTTAGACGAGATTCAGTGATCGACTGATATGATTGATGGTGTGCTGCGTAAAACAGAAATTCCAAGTGGGAAGAATGGAAAATAAGCTATGAAAGGAATTATAAATATTGACAAAACGGCAGAAATATGTCAGGATAGGAATGTTTGCCGAAAGATTGCTGCAGTGAATGAAGAATTTATTAATATCCCGATTTTAATTCTAGCCTAATGACATACTGTCTAGCATTATTAAATCGATAATTTATATCTGGCAGAATTTCTAAACAAATAAATTATATTATCGTACAAGAAATATTGTTCAGGCACGATAGTTCCGTATAGAAATATTTTGGTAGTCAATAAATATAATTAATATATCACCAAGGCTTTTGCCCTCATTTTCAATAAAGAACTCTATTAATATATTTTGACAGATGATATATTTTATCTTTTGAACAATGCGCCGGGATTTTGATAATTTTATACGACAAAAATCAGAATCGATTTACGGTTTTCTATTGAAAGGCCGTTAACTTTGTAATAAAAGAATTTAGTATAGTACCTTTAAACAACGTAGTACTGTGGTCAAGAGTTTGGGCATCTCTATAGATGAAAAATTGCTTTTTCGTGAGCACTTAATCAAGAAATTAACATCTGCCAAATTTAAACTTAAAATATTATACCAATACCGTTATTTGTTATCCTCTGAAGTAAAACTTCGACTTGTCCATTCATTAATTCATTAATTTTTCCACTGTTAGAATGCTGTGCTTCTGTCTACATACCAAACTTAACTAAAGGTGATAAACACAAAATTGATTTTTTTCAGTACAGTTGCTTGAGATATGTGTATTGTGTGCGAAAATAATTATGGTCTCATTTCCCAATATCGCTCTGCAGCTGGTATGAATTTTATTAATAATCGATTAAAAATACTTTTAGTTTGTCTTACACACAAAATAAAAATTACAGAGTGTCCTAAATATCTGTACGATAAACTAGTTTTAAAAAATGATTACTATAATTTACGTGGCAAGGACTTGTACACAGTACCATCTTTCAATAAAACTAAATTTAAGAGCTCTTTTTCCTACTTAGCTCCAACACTGTACAATAATATTCCAAATGACTGGAAATCTCTGTCATATAGTTCATTTAAAACCATGTACAAAACTTTTACAAATAACCTGTAATTAATAGTTAAGGTACATGTAAACATTTGTATTTATTTTTGTCTTCAATTAATTTTGTCTTTTATATACTATTTCAGTTCTTATATGCATCTATTTATTGGTCTATATATTTGATATTTTTGTTAGACTACATTTGTTTTTCTATATAATATGCTGGTCAGGTGGAAGAACAGCCTTGGCTGAACCTGGCCTTTGAGTTTTTTCATTCTCAATAAAGTAAATATTATTATTATTATTATTATTATTATTATTATAAAAAATACTTACAGTTCGCATGTTTAAAAATATTAATTTAAAATAATTGTATTTTTATTTTGAAGTAAAATTTAATAAAATTTTGAAATATAATGTATTAAGTTGCATTACCTAGTCTAGTCATTAAATTTCAACAAGACAAATTCATCAGGTTGTCCAACTAAAAAAACTTAACTGGTATTTTAAAAATAAAAACACTTTAATAAAGCACATGACTAATCTTCCCACATTAAAATGTTAAATTTACAGCGAAAGGTAGATCTACCTCCTTCTACTACATATTTTATTCAGATCACTATCTTTAGCTATCTATTACATGTAAAACGTTTACCCGTAATATCTTCATTGTTCTACCTAAGTTACTGGTTGAATAGAGAAAATCAATTCTTATTTCGGGCTTTTAAGGTTTCCAGAATTCGTGCATTGCATTAGCTTCTCGAAATTATTAATAAATCACATCCAAATGTAAATATAACCAATATCGAACAGACGTAAAACTAAATCTCAGATATACTACAAGACATCCTAGGTAACAACATCAGAAAACTAGAACATGTACTAAAAATATACAAATTAATATAAATATGTATAAGTATGTAAAATAAAAATTGTAACTGTTTATTATTATACTAATATACTCATAATCTTTAAATAAAAAAAATATACTTTAAATAATATTAAAAATGTTACTACACTTACTTGCCAACAAAAATGAAATTCTTTTCGTATTTCTGTTGTAATATTAAAAGACATGTAATACAAAAATTTAAAATAACAATTTTTTAACATTTACTCGGTTTTTGACAACTTATAAAAAACAATTAATGCAAATTAATGTCTACAATTGAAAATGTAAAACGCCTAAATATGACTTGGCATTCAAACCTACCTTAAACAACTTCACAACGTCTAAAAGCAATGGCCCGTATTACTACTGCACTTTTATAATAAAAGCACTTTTATGGAGCACATTCCTCGTAAGAATATAATGTAAAAGCGCGCTCCATACAAGAGCTTTTATTATAAAAGTGCGTTGGTAATATGAGCCAATTATTTTATATATTAACCGCAACCGCTACACTGAGAACCCATCGACTCTTAATATTTAACATCCTTAACTTTTCATGGATTACAAGAACTCCATTCACTGTGGTTATAACTGGGATAAACGAGGGGTTGGAATTTAATGTTGGACAAAACTAGTTATGTTGGATGAAAACAAGTTTTTTTTATATATTGTATTTCCTCACTTTGGGACCGATACACTAATACCAATCGCCCCTTCTCAAAGAGTATATAAGGTCCAAAATATAAGCAATTTCTAGATCCCATAAAATTAATGTCAGCCAAAATCACCGAAAAAGTAATTAATTTCATTATAATTGAAAAACTCAATTTTGCCAAATAAAACCCAGAAAAAGCCCATTTATAAAAGCAATAAAACCCAACGTTTATTAAAAAAACCTGGGTTTTTGTTAGACCTATAAACTATGATCTTTATATGATAACAGATCAAATCACAAAATGTTTATATTTCGTTATAACTCTTAGCTTAAATGAACGTTTTTAAATTTTTGAACAAATACAACTTCATAAATACATTTAACCTATTATAATTTTGAAAACATATTCTGCATTTCCATTATAGTTTATGTGTCTAACATTAAAAACGAACCCCCCATTTATTTATAATGAAAGGCTCGAAATTGTAATTTTGTTAACTTTGTGGAAAAACCAGTATTGTTTATCACTATGATTTGTATAAAATTTTCATGTTCAATGTTTATGATTTTGCAAATATTAACGCAATTAACTCGCAAACCACATTATCAAAATTTTACGCGATTCATGTAACCAATTGAATCTACATAAATTAATGCACAATAACAACCAATGAAAGATATTTGTCATCATTTACTTACATTGTGATTTTAAATTTCATTGAAACAACAGGATTTTTAGGTTATAATAAATGTCAAAAATTCATGTCACACTTAAGTTTGATTGTTGTTAAATATTAAAGTAAGTTTACTGTTAACATACACTAATACGTACTTCACTTATGGACTTCACTAAAATAGCAGAATTTATAAAAATAAAAATAAAACTTATCAACGTTTAAAATAAACTGACTGACGCCAAGTAACAAAAAACGACGGGATATGACTCAACTAAAATAAATGTTGTAAACCAGTGCTTCTCAACTTTTTAGATCAGTAACACTACACATATTTAATTATTACAAAATAAAAGTTAAAATATTAAATAATTTTGTTAATTTAGAAATATCAAATTATAAATCTACTGTAGTACTACCTGCATATGATATTAATTTTTATATGTCTTCATGCAAACCCTCCAAGACCAATATTTCAAAACGCGTATTTTTAAAATATGAAAATGCAGTAGGATTTTCTTATAAATTTGGTATAAGGGTCATTTTGGTTCTCAAAATGATTTTCACTACAACACTGCATTGATAAGTCTTAATATGCTATCTCTTGAGAATCGACGCACTGTGCAATCTCTATTGTTTATTTACAAATTAATTAATAATGATATAATGGATTCCAATCTCCTTGCATTGTTAAATTTTCATGTACCCAGAACAAATCATCCTCGCCAAAAAATATTGTTTTCCATTACAACAGCTAGGACAAATTACGAATTAAAAAGTCCGTTAAGGCGTTCATGTTCTGCATTTAATGTTTTATACACTAATTGTGATGATATTGACTTTTTTTTTGATTGTTTATTATTATTTAAGAAGAAATTGATGACATATTTCTCATTGTATTAATTTATAACCTGCTTATAGTAATTTTTCTTTGCACAATTTATTGTACTGATAATATGTAAATGTATTATTTTGTAGTACCCCTTAATTGGGAACTTTGTTCCTGTCGGGTACTTACTTATAAATAAATAAATAAATATGGTGAAAACAAACTTTTTCAGAACTATATGCTTATTGTACAAAAATATTAAGCTAATGTACTCTTGTTATGGGGAAAAATATTTTTGAAAGACATTGAAACAATTTTTCATAGATTTTATAAAAAAAAAACTATTACAATTTATTTTATATAAGTAAAGCGTACAAATCGATCATACAGTTAAGCTCTATCTTATTTAAGGTTGCCGAAAACCCGGGGATTTTTGAAAAAAAATCCCAGTGTTTTTTTTGGGTTTTTTTGTGTTTTATTGACATTATTAAATATCTTAATTTTATTGAATTTATACTATTATTTTTTTTTAAATATATATTAATGTTAATAATATTATAAATTAAACTATATAAAATTGTAAGATTTTATTTGGCATTAAAAACCTGATTGTTGATATATAAAAATGTTTTTGTATGTATTGTTAATAATAATTTCATTTAGTTATTAGCTCATATTTAATAAACTGTGATTGTGAATTCATTGGGATTTATATAGTTATTTTGAAGTAGTTTTTTAAACAAGTAGAAATCCCTATTAATTTTATAATTGGGGTTAAAAATGAAAATTTTTTGTATTGATGAAAATTTAGCCAGTCCTACTCTATTATGAAATAAATTGTGAAAAATTGTCAGCCATCGGGATTCGAACCCGAGACACCTACCTTGCCGGGATAGTGCTCTACCAACTAAGCTATTGGCTGCTCTCCTTTCGATGGGTAAACAATCTTTCACTTTTAAAGTTGTATAACTGCTGAGGATATTATTAATCGTCACATGATTAGATGTGGGGTTGCCAAGCTACCACTGCATTTAACATCTAGTGAACGAGTCATAATTTACTCAAGGCCCTACTAGACCAAATTCTAATATTAACAACGAGTTAACAGTTTGTATATATCAAATAAATTATGAAAAATTGCCAGCCATCGGGATTCGAACCCGAGACACCTACCTTGCCGGGATGTGACGATTAATAATATCCTCAGCAGTTATGCGACTTTAAAAGTGAAAAATTCTTTAGCCATCGAGAGAAAAGCAGCCAATAGCTTAGTATTGACATAATATTTTACATGGCATAACAAGTGTTAAATTACATCACATTTTTTTTATTTTTTTATTAACATTAGTTTAAGGGAATTAAGTCATTAACTGCCTTGTTTTTCGTATTTTTCCCATCCAAATTTTTCCTGCTCCATCGTCATTTAGTAAGTAGATTTCATCTCTTCTTTCCCTTTCTGTCTCTCTACAGTACAGTTTTAAATGTTTCAGTGTTTCTTCTTCTCTTCCGCATAGTCTACATTTTCTTTCTTCTGCTGACATCCAATACATATTATGTCTTTTTTCATTTCCGCACCGAAATCTTGCTATGGTCGTGACATTTTCTTCTTTTAATAAGTACCTTGGTATGTGTGGAGTTTGTACGTCCTTGTACCGTACGTTGTATTTTGTATTTTGAATTTTGTTATATTGTTCTTGCTTTTGTATATCTGCGTCTCTGGTTTTTAATATTTTTATCATTGATTCTTCAGCCAATAGCTTAGTTGGTAGAGCACTATCCGGCAAGATAGGTGTCGCAGGTTCGAATCCCGATGGCTGACAATTTTTCACAATTTATTTCATATATTCAAACTGTTAACTCATTGTTAATATTCCTACTCTATTATTTTTTATTCTATACAGAGCTCATCATGTATTTTTATAATATCAATTTTGTAATAATAACATCGCGTCTTGTTATCTATTATTGGATGTATCAATCTGCTTTATTGGCAGATTTCGGTAATTGTGTGGCTGAGTGCATTGTGTCTAGTTTTGATTCTGATAACCTGGATTCGTGTCCAATTAGTGTGCAATGTGACATTGTGGTGCTCTCTGCACAACAGCCTTCTAGAGTAGTAGACCATTATGATATATTTATTTTTTTACTTCTAATTTCTTGAATAATTCATATTATTAATTTATAACACAAATAAGAAATAAAAAAACTGTGCGGGCGTTTACCAGACGCCACCGCACGGGCACTCATTTCTGGCGAGGAAAGTGCAGCACAGGGGTCAATGGGGTAGAATAGTGTGACGTCAGAGTATAGCGCGAAATATGAAGCATTGTCTTAAGTAAAAACGATACTTTCAACGTAGGCTCTATTGACAGAACACATAAAGGTCAGAATTTTTTTCTATTACTTTGTAATACAATATATACACATTAATAAATTACAAAGGTTTTATTTCATATTGAAATCAACTCTGCACATTCTGAACTACAGAGTAACTGGTGTGCGCAGTTTCAAGCATATCCGAGAGTTTACCGACATACCGACTGAGATTTTGTTTATTAGCGTTTTTGAGCATTTTCAAACCAGTTCTTTGCAGAACTTTAGATTTATTCTTTTTAAGTTTAAGGTACGTAAATAGCTCTGTCTATCCACATTAATATATTAATAATATTTTGTGTTCTTAGGGTTCTGTAACCTAAAAATGGTTCGCTGTCTTTTAAACGAACGCTTCCGGCCGCTTCACGCGATGTTTCACGAACATCTTTGAAATTGAACGGACATGTAATTCCATGCTAATTTTTTTAAAACTTAAATATAATAATTGTTATTACAAATTAGGGTAATATGTTTTGTTTAATTGAAAGGGTAATATTTAAACTTAACTGAATGATAGCTTAAATAGCTAACTTTTCTTAATTAAGATATTGGCGACGAAATGAACTGCTTAAAATTATAGTTCTTATTTGCTGTGGCAATAAGGTTCACTTTGAAAGATGTGTTTACCGGTAGGACAGTAGTTTAAATAAAGCGCGCCGCATATGACGTAATTACTGAACTACCCTATTTTGTGCCATTTAAAATTTTAAATACTTGGCGTCGTCGGGATCGAACCCGGTTCCCCAGATTCGCGACCAGACACTCAGGTACGCGGCCACGAGACCTTAACACAACTTGAAAATAATTTTAGAATTTGTATTCAATCGAATTTAAAATCACAACTGATCACTGAATGTGTAACACGAGGGGGGGGTCTCTGAGACGCTGACTGCAAATACTGTGACTTCTAATGATGATGATTCCCAACGATGATACACTTACTGACTGGTGGACGCTTTGATGGCTGGCGTCCACGGCTTGTGAGAAGGAAGAAACACGCATACACTTCACTTTTTACACTTTACACTGATGAACACTACGGACATGAACAAATACTTGTTGTTTTAATAACTAATACTTTATTTACATGATTATTTTATTATTAATTAATACTAAGCCTAACATACACAACTAACAAGTGGTACATTCCGTAACCCAGCTGACGAGCGTCGCCCCAAAACTAAAGGACACTACATGTCCAAACCAAAACACGTCTTTCTGACGCCACGTACTAATTTCGACTCTCCCATGTTTATCCCATGGCTAACTAATACCGACTGACTTAAAACAAAAACGCTATCTCCAGGATAGGATTATCTTTAGGGGTTCGGGGTGCATAGGCGAGGTCATTCTAAAGTCAAGCACGTATATATAATAATTTCCAGACTTAAGATGAACAAATAAATGTCGTGACTATCATAATATGATAAGAATTTCTAAACTGAATTTTGACATTTATAACTTAAACAGATAAACAGAGTTAAAATATGAATATTGAAACTATAATTTAGAAGAGTTTATAAAAAGTTATTTATCTGTTATTGTGCTTACCCTCGCCTTGTCACAAATGGACTCGTGTCACGTGCCCTATATTATATTACTGGCAATATTGATAAAGTAGAACCTTCAATCTCCAGTTTTTGGCTAATTAACATGATCCCATCTTGTGCGAAATTAGGGCACCCTGTATAAGGGGTCAGCTTGAGTTCTGAGCTCCTCAACCTTTCACCCAATCAACAGCGAGCAGCGAACAGCAAGCAAGCAGCCGCCTTGAGCGAGTCTGAGTCCCTCCAGCTCCATCGTAACTGCAAATTTGGATCGGTTTTCTCGATATTACCAGTCTTGTCACGGGACACGCCACTAGCAGCGATGTTTGATTGATGATTATACACAGGGCACCAGCGGCGGCTCGGCAATAGGGGGCAACAACGATGCTCGACGCTGATGCTGATGCCGTCGCGACGAGCAGCGTTCGACGCTGCCCATGTGATGTGCTGTGACGTCTGACGTGCCAGAGCTACATGCTACGTCAATTAGGACCGTGTGAAGATGATTACGATAAGAATTGGCTAAGGGTCGTGATTTTTTTAAGAAGCAAAACGTTTAAAAGGAAGTCCACTCTCAGGGGATGCTAGACAATAAATTGGAAACAACAGCACAAGTAATTCTTCACAAGATTCGATCATACAATAGGGTATTCTCCTATATTTTTTTATATTTTTTTCTTAAAAAACAGTTATATCTAAGAGTACCTGTGAAGACCCTAGTTAAAAATTCCTTTTAATAAGCGAGATATTAATTTTTAAAATTTGATTTTGTTGTGTCACGTAATGGTGACGTACTAGTTGTACAGTACCAGCGGTGTGCTATTAGTGGTTCATGCGGCCTCTTATCACATTCGAACATGGAGTAGGGATTTCAACTGATCTCCCATTGGAAGGTCATCTAGTACATCAGCAAAATTTAAATGCTTTATATCTTTCGTAACAATCAATTTATAATATGATTTTTTGTTTTTTCCATCTTGTTTACCTGTCAACACTAATACTTTTAATAAATTTTTAATATTGGTAGTCTTCAGAGAATACCCTATTCGCTAATGGGATACAGCGTTCAATGCAGTACTAAAATAACTAGTTGCAGTTCAAACGAATGAAGACCAAGCCCGATTCGAATCTATTTTGATGTATCTACGAATATGATTCATATGGTGTACTTGCCAACAAACCGGCTTGAAGCAAGTGTACGAACGATGCAAAAAATTATTCAAATTGATAAATAGATTATTATAATAGTTACTATACCATAGTCACACTTTAACTAGTTTAGATAAGAATAAATAAATACTCGTATATCATCACGGCATATTACCCATTGCTGGGTGTACCAATCTGCTTTGTACACAGACTTCAGTAATGATAATGACATATTTGTACTATTTGTGATCAGATCAATTTTGTGCCATTTAAAATTCGAAATAATTGGCGCCGGTCGGGATCGAACCCAGTTCCCCAGATTCGCGACCAGACACTCAGGCACGCGGCCACGAGACCCCATGTTTAGATAAGAAAGTAAAAATATAGCATCCCTGCTCTGGGTACGTTTACTCGAAACGTAAACGTATCTAGAGAAGCTTGTTTAAGTCTGTATAATGGAGTGCTCGTGCCTGCTTTGATGTATGGAAGCGAATGTTGAGCATGGACGGGAAAGCATAAAAAGAAAGTGCCTGCCGTGGAAATAAGGTATTTACGTGGTGTATGTGGATATGTAAGATAAGATCGCGTGAGGAATAATTTGGTGTATGAGGAATGTATGGTTAGGAAGAATGTTGTTAAGAGAGTAGGAAGGAGCCAGTTGAGATGGTTTGGTCATGTGGAGAGAATGAAGAGTGAACGGCTTGTAAAGCGTATATATCTTGGTCAAATTGAATATGTTCGATTGCGAGGCCGTCCAGTGTGTAAGTGGATGGATGTGATTGATAAGGTACTAAAAGAGAGAAAGTTTCCGAGTGGGAAGAGAAGAAGAGCGTGTATGAATGCGATTATGAATGTGGCCGAGGCGAAAGAAGTGTACTTAGACAGGAATGTGTGGCGGAGGATGATTGTTTCGTAACTATTATTGTGGTACGGTTGCGGTATTTCGCTACCGAAAATCGGTCACTTTAATATGTTAAGAGTGAGGAATATATGTTGTACTATGATGTCAGGTTAGTAAGAATGTTGTTGAAAGAGAGAGTGATTATTTTTTGGTTGATGTTCTTTTTATTCTTTCAGGTTTGTGCTAACCCACTAAGTGGGAAATGCGTGATTTTATGTATGTATGTATGTATGTATGTATGTATGTATGTATGTATGTATGTGTGTAGTTTCATATGCAAGTTGAAAAATAAACAGAATTATGTTTTTTTTTTTATAAACTATATGCATAAATGCATTACCTACGTTTCGAGGAAAAAAGTTATGATAACGTACCTGTAATTATACTCGTATTATCGAGCTTGTTTACTATCATCATTAACTTCATCAATTTCATTTAAAAGTCTATGTTGAGCATTAGTAGTACACGTACAATAAACTTTTTAAATTATATTAGCTTGGTTCTTATTATTCATTGAGATTTCTCTTAATGAAAAAAAAAAAAATGTTATGAACTATTTTCCATAATTAAAAAACATATTTATTATACTATTTCTGGAGAAAAAAGGACGAAAACAATATGGAATCGATCGAATAGATTATTTCTCTGTGGGTAATGTTAAGAAATAAAAAGATATTAATTAATAAAGTGTCATGTTCCAATGTAACGAACAGTTAAATAAAAATTGTAAATATATTCAAATTTTAATTTTCAAATGTCACTGTCAACAGTGTCAACAACAAGAAATAAATTTATATATTAGTCGTACCAATTTCAAGTAATTTTTTTATTGAAACAGTTACTTTTGATCAACCTGTACATGTACAGGTATGTTTATGTACATAATTATGCATTAAATATGTATTGATTTGTAACTATAACCAGTTTCTATTGAATACATCGTCTATTGAAGTCTATATATAATATTTACACAGCTGCCACGAAATGCGATACGAAATGAGATGTAATACTATATTTATTTATAGACAATGGCTGTAGTCAGTGTTTAGAAGTATTCAGTTGTTTATGACACGTTATTGCAAAATTCTAATACTGCTGATTCAGATATATTTGTTATGTACATTTTCTTTTTGGAAATAGATTTAAAATTCTAAACAAAAACAATATAAGTAGTAATAGTAGCAGTATGAATATAGACGGTGAACATGAGAAACGTCATGTGTTTAACATGAGAAAATAGTTTTTTTTTTCTAAATTTTTAAGTGTGAATGGAGTCATTACATAATATGCGGTCAAAGTCTTTAAATCTAAAGTATAAAACATAAATCTAAACCTAATTTTCATTTGTGAATGCACCTTTAGTAATCATGTAAATTTAATTTAAAAACGTGGTAAAATAAGATTTACTACCTATGCGTTATTTTAAAAAATAAACGTCGATTAATTATCAGATAGTGGTTTCACAGTTCATTTCTTAAAATAATCGCATACTAAATCCACATTTATGAATTAAGTTTACTTAGACACCTAACGTGTAAATTTAAAAATTGTGGCCACAAAAATTCAAAATTTTATTTTCTAAATCTTTATGTGTAAAGTAACGCATACAGTTTTACAGGTCAGATAATATTAAGCAAAAAAATTGTTTTTTCATAAAAATAATCTATGATACCGTTTCTCGTGTTCACCCTACCTACTTAGTCTTAGATATTTAGTCTCAGCTTTTGAAAATTAATTATTAATGATATAGTTCCTGTCCTCATTTTAGATTCATGTTTTGATTTATCTAGAAAGTATAAATGAATGTCTAATAAATATTATTACTGCTGAATCAAATTTAAATTTTAAATATGACCTGTTTATTGGACTAAACAATCAATCAAAGTGAAAATTTTGTCTCTCCTAAAATGCCGCACAAATATTTCATTCATTCTCATTAAATTGTACACATTCAATTTTGTCACATAAAATTTTATTAGTTATAATTTTTCATGTATTACGAGGAATAATTGGTAAGTAAACTTTCAGTTTAGACTATTTCAATTTGTTATTCACCTATCATTTATAAATATAAAACAAAATAATTTTATATCACAAAATACGAAATTCTAATAAGCAATTTAATTTGTAATATTTGTATCTAGTGATATTCATTTGTATATCACTAAAGTAAATTAGGTATGAAAAGTTATTTATCGTATAAAAAAAACTCTTGTAGTGTAAATACAGGTGTCCCAAATAACGTGTCCTATAAATTTAATAATTGTTCCATTTTTAATATTTAAAACAAATAATGAAAATAAAAAAATTACTTGTTGGAAAAAATCTTTCCAATGGTATAACGTTCTATTAATAAAAATAAAATTGAGTATCCTCATTCGGAAGATCATGAAAAAGTGCCCTAAAGAAGTACAAAATAAAATCCAATATTATACATCAAAATTAAAATCCAATTATTAAAAAACTTAAATATTCAAAATTTATGGGGTCTCGTAGCCGCGTGCTTGGGTGTCAAAGTGGGGCCAAAAGAAATATTTCGAATTTTAAATAACACAAAATTGGCCTCTGTGATTCACTTTTCATGCCAGAAATAAAGGAATATAGGGAAATGTCTTCAAAAGAAACCACTTCTATTAAATAATCTAAACGTCAACTTTCATTCGCTAGTCATACTCTACCTCTGACTTAAAATGGGGTCTCGTAGCTGTGTGCCTGAGTGATTCCGACCGACGTGAAACGAATTACTTCGAATTTTAAATGGCACAAAATTGACCGCTGTGGTACAATCTCACGCCAATAATGAGTGCCCGTGGGGTGACGCCTGGTAAACGCGTGCATGGTACAAATATGTCATCATCATTACCGATATCTGTATACAAAACAGATTGGTACACCCAGCAATGGGTAATATGACGTGATGATATATTTATTTATTATTTAGTTTGAAATTTTTCAAAAATAATACATAAAGGAAGAATGTCAACATACTATTGATAATTTTCACTTTCATTTTATGAAAAAGTAAATAGAAGTAAATATAATATTATATATTTATATTTTAAATGATTTCAAGTTATTTATTCACTTGGTTCACAGGTATTTTTCATACAAAAATAAAAACATATATATTTAAATAAGACCCGTTTGAATGGATGGCAATATGTTGTATAGAACTTATAAATGTATAATAAATAAAGTATATAAATTATCTTACTGCCATAAATTATATGAAAACATTAAAATATATCATCTATGGTTTTTTTTTCTTTGAACAGAGCTGCAGCACGCAAAGATAAAGATAGAAACTATGCTGATATGTACAAGAATAATGAAATAATAATCGCTGACTTGGAGTTTCAACATGATTTAAACATGAAAGCTATTAACGCATGAAATGTGTAGATAAGATATACATATTTAATCCGAATTTCAATTGTAAATAGTTTTAATAGGTGCAGTGTCCATAATCCAGATTGGCGTATGCAGTACAGCTCGTGAATAATTCCCTGCGTTCCGTTCGCGTTTGTGTCCGTCTCCGAAGTTCCGAACATCCGAACTGGGAACTCGCCTGGACTGCGGACTGCGGACTCCGAACTCCAGCAGACTAGTACTCTGGCACTCCCGTAGTCCCCACCCGTGCCTGATGTATCGAAGCCTTCCGCTCGGTGGAATTAAAATATGCAGATAGGTTAAATTAAAAACATTTTTCAGCAAGAGAAAAGTTTGATTGTGGCCGAAGTGAATGGCATTTTAATTTTGGTTCGTGCTATATAAAATCAAGCATTTTTAGCGTGAGAGAATGGCATGGCGGGAGAGATAAGGATAGCGGATAGCTGGATAGCGAGACTGAATTGATGCGTATTTGATCATCCTGGTGTTGCGATGTTGCTCGCCGTCTGTTGCTCGTGTAACACCACCAAAAACACTCAACTACTGGAACTAACACGCCAAGCTTCTAACATTTTCACACACGAATATACTTAAATATTAAACACACCACGCTGACTTTTGTGACGCATACATGCGCTTCATACTCTAAAAACTAACGTATGCACTTGTGCTTTCTTATGCCATTATGTCACACTCTCAGCTAACTTTAATTCATGTAGATTTACCTACATATTTTAACCAATTACCAAATAGAAACGAAACTGTTTCGTGTTGATAATATTATTCAAATTGCTAAAAGGCATAAATTCAGAACTAGTTCTAGTTCTGATATATGTATGTTATGTCTTCACCTATAAATAATTCAACGTATCTAAAGTACCTATCAAATATCTATTGCTTATCATTTTCTACAATTGGGATTTCCAAGGCAACGTCGATTTCAAAAATAAATAAATATATCATCACAGCATATTACCCATTGCTGGATGTGCCAATCTGCTTTGTACACAGATATCGGTAATGATAATGACATATTTGTACCGTTTGGGCGTCTACTAGGTGTTACCTCACGGAAACACTTTGCTGGAGTTGAGAGTGAACTACATGTGTCACTTTTATGCTATTTATAATTTGAAATAGTTTTGGCGTCGGTCAGAATCAAACCCGGGTCCACAGATTCGCGACTCAGGCACCTGGGGACTGATTCTAATTCATTTTAGAGACTTGTCTCGAAACATGTAGTCTCAGTTAATGACGTCAGATTTTAGGGATTTAATTTTCTAGCTCGGTATAAACAGAATGGAATATGACAGGACTTTATGTTGGTTATAATTTTACGTTTTTTTTTTTTTTTTTATTTAAAAGTGAATGGAATAGTTTATGAATAAGAACGTGTCTTGTTAATAGTTAATATTAATATTAATCTAGCTTCCTCGGCCATTAAAAAACCTAAAATTAGAATAAAACGCAACAGAACCATTTCCTAAAAATAGTGATGCACGACGAGGCGAGAGTACTCTCGCATCTCATCTCGTCTCGTTGCAATATGCGAGACGAGAGCGAGATTGCAATTTAAAATTCGAGGCGAGATCGATATAACAACTGCGAGAAGCGAGAAATCTCGCGAGATTCTCGCGAGTCTCGCAATAAAAAGTATTTGTAATTTTTATAGTTTTGATTCATAAATTCAATGAAAAATGCACCGTACAGGGAGTGGAGTCAACGGTAATTCGTACATAAAACACGTGTATGTGAAAATTATATGAATTGACTATATATTTTTGAGTCTATCTAGAGTCGAATGATATTGAGGAAATGCAAAATAAAGACTAAATCGGTTTTGTAACTAAATAGAACTAGTTTTTCTCCAACATTTCAGCCCCTAAATCATACCAGTTAAAATTACGGTTAATAAAATTCTTGTCGTCCCTGAAAAGTCAAGGATCTTATATTAAGCGTCGATAGGAGCCAACACGGAGTGAAGCGGAGTGATTGGTTGCCAGCGGGTTTCCAGTGTAGCGCTTTTTATGAGTAATCTTATTTAAATAGTAGCATATAGTTAATGATAAAGTGTAGAAACTTTTAGTTACACAAAACATTTTTTTTAATGTTTAATTAGTTTTACTGATGACAGAATGTATTAACAGATGTTCGTATTGAAATAATTTGATTACTAGAATTTAGTGTTTCGTCTCTTTATTTTAGTTATACGACTGTATATACACGGAAGACGGAACGATTGGTGCGAATTTGTCTTTTGTAGTTCAACTGATACGTAAATACCGAGGTAAATACGTAGTGCGCGCGCTTATTTTTACAGCGAGACCCCGCGCGAGAACGAGACGAGACCTAAAAAAAAGTGCGAGATCGAGATTGCAGATCCCTAAACGAGACGAGATCGATATTTTATATTTCTCATCTCGTCTCGCCTCGCGTGCATCACTACCTAAAAATATAATATTCATTTTAAATAATTATTTTTAAGCATTTCTAAAGAGGAAGGCTTACCTTATATTTCATACTTTTCACGACAATATTAGCGAACAACAAAATTATTGCAAATAAAATATTCAAAATGTCAAACATGACAAGTCCTGTCATACTCAGTCTTATATCAAACTAGAAAATTAAATCCCTATTTGATCCCTATAACAAAACCATGGTAACAATATGATGTCATTAAGTGAAGCATGTCTCTTAAATGAATTAATATCGGTCCCCTGGCCACGAGACCCCATTTAAAAAATTGTTAAGTCTGATTCACAGCGCAGAAATTAAGCGAAATTATAGTTAGTACTTATAATTATACTTATAAATATAAGTTTATGTCAATACATTTATGGAGTATAGGAAATATCGGTTCGATATTTAATATCTATACTTGTAAAAAAACGTAAAAACTTGTATAATCTAAATAAAAAACACAAATGAATTTGAACGGGAAAACGAAACTCGAAAAACCCTTCATTTATTTACTTAACAACATTCAACTGGTTATTCGGTCACTTGATCGAACATTCATAAAATGGAATATGTGGTAGCTGTAACATATTCAAATGTCAGCGTCCGAAAGCTTCAAATTAAAAATGAAATTAATTTAAGTTAACTTAAATTAAGAATTTTGTGCAAACTTCATAAATAAATAAAATGAATATATCATCACGGCATATTACCCATTGCTGGGTGTGCCAATCTGCTTTGTACGCAGATATCGGTAATGATGATGATATATTTGTACCGTGCGGGTGTTTACCAAGCGTCACCTCAAGGGCACTCATTGCTGGCGTGGAAAGTGCACCACAGGGGTCAATTTTGTGCCATTTAAAATTCGAAATATTTGGCGTCGGTCGGAATCGAAGCCGGTTCCCCAGATTCGCGACCAGACACTCAGGCACGCGGCCATGAGACCCCGTAAACTTCATATATTTTACTTATAATTTATAATTATAATTATAAGTGAACCAATCAGATTGAACAAAAATATCCCAGAATATGTCACGGATGTCACGTCATGTCAAATTTAACATAATTTGCTCAATATGGATATAAATAATATAAATTTATTAAAAAGAATTGTATTAAAACAACAATTAATTGCATTACTTGCTTATCAGGCGGCAGTAAGTATGTGCTATTAAGTATGGAACAATACATTAATTATAAATTGTATTTTTAAGTTAACATCTATTTAACATGTTTTAAGACGGTCATTTTTAAGTATAATTTTTAATTATATTTTAAAATAAATAAATAAATATATCATCACGACATATTACCCATTGCTGGGTGTGCCAATCTGCTTTGTACACAGAATTCGGTAATGATGATGACATATTTGTACCGTGCGGTCGTCACCTCACGGGCACTCATTGCTGGCGTGGAGAGCGCAACACAGGAGTCAATTTTGTGCCATTTAAAATTTTGAAATATTTGGCGTCGGTCAGGATCGAACCCGGTTTCCCAGATTCGCGACCAGACACTCTGGCACGCGGCCACGAGACCCCATAAATATAATTATAATTTTTAAGTATAATTTCAGTGCTGTGTATGAGCTTTTATTGTATATCAGTCATTATTAAAATTTTATGTCGGCTATCATCTGCCAAACTCAAACAACACATCAAATAATATGTTATAATAATATTCTTTATTGTATTTAAAGTTACCATGAACCTATTATAATTGATGTATGGGGGTGACTTTTTCCTTGATATTATTATATCATTTACACAACATACCTTGCATGGATGAAAATGAAATGATGAAAGACACAAGACACACACAACAACCATATTTTAAATAAATAAATAACATGCACTACTCCTTTTCTTACACTGAACTTTATTAATACTTTTGTACACTTCGAGTGCTAAGCCCTCATCATCAAAGAACACTATTTCAAAATTCTTACGGACTACGTCACAACCAATCAAATTACATCAGGTGCTGTGGAGTGGGTAAAAATTTCTAAGTAACCTATAATGATCGAAGGTAACGGAACAGTCTAACTAATTCTAATATGGGATTATCAAGAAGTGTCAGGCCAAAATTTAATAAATTGTCTCTTTCTTTTTTTCATACATATTGCTTCTAACATATTTGAGTTACTGTTTTTTTTTGCAACTTTTTGTTAATTTTAAGTTGCATTGTTCAAAAGAATGTCCTGTTTCAAGTCTGTGGAACGCTAAGGCTGATTTAAATATATTTTTATATTTTACGTGATACATATGTTCTTTAAATCTCGTTAATATGTTTCTTTTTGTTTGGCCAATGTATAATTTAGAGCACATTGAACAACTAATGGAGTATATACTAGATTTCTTATTGTCTTCAATTTTGTCTAAGTTATTTGCTATTAGATTTTTTATTTGTAATTATTTCCAAAAACTAATTATATGCCATGTTTGCTAAATAAGTTTTTTTTAATTTCTGGCAATGTCTTTCGTCAAACGTAATTTTGGCAAAAAACTTTTTAACATCTAGTTTTCTTAATTTTGAAGATCTTAATTTTTATGGATTATGCTTGTATTTTGAGATTAATTTACGGATCTGGGAAGATTTATAACCGTTTATTTTTGCTATCTGTAAGATGTGATTAATTTCTTTGTTGTATCTTTCTTGACTAAGAGGAACCGTGTGTAGTCTGTGTATTAAAAAGTTAAACGTGGCCATTTTAGTTTTAATTGACGTATATCATGTATATAATTTTCTGGGTGTGTAGGTTTTCTATAGATATCGAACTCTATAGTTGTACTATAGTTGTACCGTTATTTATTTATTTAATAAAATCTTCACGTAGCTCAACGAATAATTAATTATATTTAACCATATTTTATCCGGGATTCGAACCCGAGACTCTTGGAGTGTGAAGCGAAAGCGCTGCCGCTACTCCACCTGGGTCGACTCAAACAATACAACAAACTGTTTAACATATTCGTTGTATTTCTCATGGCAGTCTGTAAATAGCTAAAAAAATAATAGGATAGAAATTACAGCAATATAAAAAAATTATATTTGTATTTCCTATGGACCATAAAAATGTAGACATCTCTAGATGTCCAAAAAAATAAATGTTTATTTATTTTCCCTTTATTTAGACATAATTAAAACTCTACAATCCAATAAGTAACCAGATGTGGTTCTGTCAATGTATGAATGTATGTTGAAAAAAGAATCAAAAGTGTACTACTACATGAAATTATTTAATCAATAAAATGAATAAATCTATGCCAAATGTCCTAGTGGTAGGGTCTCCTGTTCTTCAACAATCGTATTTGTTTTCCGAGCAGCTTGAAGTGTAATTTGTTTGATTCAATACAGAATTACTTGAAGAGGAGAGTCATTTAATTTCGGTGTCTGTATTCTGCGCGTCACGATACGATACGTCAACGAGAAAGATTTCCGCTGATCCGTATGATTTAGAGATTTACCTCAAATTCGTCGAATGAATTTTGAAATCAAGCATTTACTATACTCTCCTGGAGATTACGCACTGAAACAATCTGACCCGAGCGGCCACGTTCTAATGATTGTTTGTTAAGCCAATGTTACGTGATATGTGTTATCAATGTCGTTTCAGTACAATTTTTTACCCAATGTCGTATTTTTTTAAATAAATTTTCATATTTGATTTTCCATTCACTTTCGGCTAGGTACGTTTCCATTTATATTTTTACTCTTTTTTAAATTCCTCTTTATTATTAAATTCTAAAATCAAATTGTTACAGTCATATATTATCAATATCTGTGTATAAAGCAAATTGGCACATCTAGAAATGGGTAATACGCCGTGATGATATATACTTTCGTAATTTCTTTCTTTCTTAATTATTTTAGGTAAAAAAACTTTAAATAAAAGTTGTAGAGCTTAAATTTTTTCATCAGTATGCAAAATTAATTTTGCCTGGTCTATAACGGCGGCAATTAGGTATGAAAATATTGAAAATCATCCCAAAAATAGTGATAGCAATGGAATTGAAACTAAAAATTAACAAATGTTAGCGATTTATCTGTCAAGCTAGGTTAATTTATATTTATTTTTATTTATAATTTCTGTTAAAGTGAGAAATTATATATATATATATATATATATATATATATATATATACAGTGGCGTAGTGAAGGGGGGGGTAAAGGGGGCTATTGTGCCCCAGGCGCAACTCGCAGGGGCGCCAAACTGTCCTCAGGACAAGATTTTCCGGAAAATTTAAATTTTTATTTTGATTCGTTTTGGGGAAATAATATTTGAGTTTCGGGAACGACACTGCCTTCTTTCAACTATAAACAACCTGCCATTCCAGGGCGGTTGCTATGACAATGACGAAAATACGTTACTGCGCATGTGACGTCACTCTAGGAGCTAAAAGATGGCTATCTAGCTGAATCCGTTATTCCGCTGCGGTAACAACCAGGCACTACTTCCAACTATAAATTGACACATTGCATTCAGTGTGTTGGAGTGAAATATAATAGTGTATTATATGTAATAAAATAATTGGAGAAAGATCACAGAAGACATACAGAATATTGAAATTTTATTAATACATATATTGCTTGCATTTACTATAGGGCGCGAGCAGTCACTCGAGCGACCTTGACGTGCTTAGAATCAGCTAATTTGTGTGCGCGTGTCATTTTGACAAGAATAATGTCACTTTGACAGGAGCAATGTTTTGACTTATTTTGATTTTGAACAGCTAAATTGTTAATATTCTACAAATTTCAGGCAGTAAAACACATGAACTGAAAATAGTAACATTTTAACAGTTCAAAATTAAAATAAGTCAAAACATTGGTCTTGTCAAAGTGACATTGTTCAAGTCAAAATGACACGCGCACAGATATTAGCTGATTCTAAGCACTTCAAGGCTGCTCGAGTCACATGTCTGCTCACGCTCTATAAAGTAAATTCTCCTTTTTTATTTTTTTTACACTTGTTTAAAAGTACTAAATTAAGTTAAAATTATTTTTTCTCATTCATTTATGTTACCATATATTTTTAAATTTCTTATTAATTTCAATATTTCTTTGTTCGGCTTCTTTATTTTTTAACGCGATTTCAACTCTTATCTCTATTTGTCCTGAAAAATAGTACCTATAGTGTGTTGTAGATGCGCACTTAGGTAGTGACTATTCATGTATTATACAGTATTTTATGTAGGTAGGTACTGCACTCTGTTATCGAAATAAAATTAATAAAACTAAAAACTTTTTTCTAAATGTTGGAGTAAAATGTCTATGAAGTATATTTGTATTTATATGCCCGTTTTTTGGTCAAATAACTTTAGTAAAATGACATTTAAAGATTATTTTATGAAAAAAGTTCTTACGGAAAAGGGGCGCCCAAAAGGTATTATACCCCAGGCGCCAATTATGCTCGCTACGCCACTGTATATATATATATATATATATATATATATATATATATATATATATATATATATATATATATATATATATATATATACAGGGTGTAACAGTTAAACAAGTTACCTCAAATAATTTCTATATTACTAAAGATACAATAAAATACTAAAAGACGATCTTATAGAAGACCAAGAAGGACATCCGAATACAGAATAAAATACTTTTTGAAACCAGTGGTTCTCAAATTACAAGACAACGTTTATTTTTTTAAATAGGATGGTATATATTTTTTAGGCCCATTCGATAGAGTATTTTTTTCTGAATTCAACAATGTAATAATTTTATACCCTAACAAAAATATTGAGAAAAATTCAATTGAAATTTAAATAAATTTGATTTTTATAGCTATTTTTCAGTAGGCTATGTTCGAAAAACAATTGCTTTATATCAATTTGAATTATTTACGTTGGAAATCAAATAGCACATTATTTATAAAGTTATTAACAAATATCTGTTTCATTTTAATTTAAGTTCAATTGTTTTTCACACATAGCCTACTAAAAAAAAAACTATAAAAATGAAATTTATATAAATTTCAATTGAATTTTTCTCAATATTTTTGTTATGTTAAAATATAAAATGAATACATGGTTGAATTCAGAAAAAAATACTCTATCGAATTCCATTCCATTTGTGTTGTAACTTAAGAACCACTGGCTTAAAAAAATATTTTAATATGTAGTCGGATGTCCCCCTTGGTCTTCTATAAGATTGTCTTGTAGTATTATATTGTATCTTTAATAATATAAAAATTATTTGAGGTAGCTCGTTTAGCTGTTACACCCTGCGTATATATATATATATATATATATATATATATATATATATATATATATATATATATATATATATATATATTCAGATATTACAAATTAATACCTAATAAAAATATATAATGCAGAATTTTAAGCTCAACAAATATTATTTGAAGCATATTTACCTAAGATAATTAGGGAAGCAGGAAATAAAGAAAATACAATTTTACATTTTAAAATCCTATACGTTCCGGTGTCGAAAAATGCATATAAAATATTATATGTATTTGATTAAAATATGGGTACGATAAGAGTACCACGAATGGAAAAAATGAATACATGTTATTTTTTCTACATAGAATTGGAGTGCCCTGACACAAAGAAGTGAATATATTGTTCTTTTAATTGATCATAAATATTGCGCAGACAAAATAACACGTTTTCATTTTTTCCATTCGTGGCACTCTTATTATAGCCAAATTTTAATCAAATTATCATAAAACTTTATATGTATTTTATGTAAGAGTATAAAAATATTAAACCACTAAATTCAAAATAAAATTCTCTATCGAATAAGCAAATAAAAAATATATAGTTCTATTTGAAATAACAAAGTTGGTATGCACAGATTCATTATAAGTTCATTAAAATAGTCTTGTAAAATAGAAATTGTTTGCTAATTTAACCGACTCTGTAGTTCTATAGTTCTCGAGCTAGCAACAGTGAACAAGATAAAATGAACACCCTGTATATTACTAAATATTGATCATTTAGATTAGAGTATTCAAAAGACAGAAATATTTTTACTAGCATAGGTTGCTCATTGAAAATAACAATATATTTCTAACCAGAATCTGGATATTACTCATTAAATTTATAAACAAATACTTATATGAAGCTCGTTTTAGTAAATTCACGTATGCTACAAGCTTGCACATACATATTATGATATTAAATATCACAATAAAATTAAAAATATTATGCATTTGATATGTCTAATAAAGACGTTCTCGTTATAAGAGATTATATTAGTCAATATTTTTACAGTTTCGTATAAAATATATGTTCATAGTAAGTTTATAATAAATTTCATAACAGTTAGTGAGAATAAAACTGTGCATCCAATTTAGAAACTTTCACCATATCAGCTTGATCATAAAATTGAAAATCACATTGTATAAGTCTGGTAATTTTCTCTTTAATTCAAACTTTTCCTTTTAATATGCACCCATAGTGTGAAAATTATGAAACTTATTAACTAATCATATTTCGTCGTTTTGTTCACTTTGCACTAATTTACTCAAAATATTCCAACCGGTTAGTAATTATTAATTTTCTCTGCTGCGAAATTTTATAGTATTCATGAATATTTAATTCTATCTCCCTGAATATCCAAATAATCTATTAAAAAAAACTTTCTGCATTTAATAAGTTTATTTGCAAGTACAAAAAAATACTTTTTAAACCTGTTGAAAATTTTGTACAGTGGATGGAAACTAATATAGAATCCAACATAACAAAAAATAAAATGTACACTTTATACACTCAGGTGCAAAGAAAAAGGGCCATTATTTTATTTTTTATTTTTGTTAAGGATCTCGACAACTATAAAGGCCGTCGCGCACTTGGGCGAAGCGAAGCGAGGCGAAGCTAAGCGCGGCGAAGAGCCGTTTTTTCATTCAATATATTATTATGGGTATACGCGCACTTTGGCGAAGCGAAGAGCAGAGCAGCGAAGCGACTTGCCGGAATACTTCGGGGAGAATATTTTTCTCTGCTCTTCTCTGCTCTTCGCTTCGCTGAGCTGAAGTGTGCGATAGCGCAGCGCAGCGCAGCTACCTAATTCAGAACGAATACGCCCGAGACACATTGGAAATAGCCGGTTTAGAATTAAATTTCACACGTTTCATATCAAACAATACGTATAGGTTCTATGAAAATGTCAAACACATAAGAGAAATTAGTTCTTCTGGTTTCAAAATATAAAGATCTATACGATATAGGATGTGTCGAGTATTCTTATCAGACATTGAAAGACAACTGCTGTTTAGAAGTAGCGGAAGAAATGAATATAACCGGTATGATATGCTATGTATATTAAGTTTATTAATTGTAAATATAACAATGTACGTTACAAAATGTTGAATTTTAAGCAATTCATTAAATATTTGATCCAATAGATATGGATATGACAACTGAATATGTACTACTACTTAAAACAAAAAACTAAATATATTATTATAATAAAAATAAAGTCAATGTAGAAGAATTTTTCAAAAAAATTAGTTCTGAAAATTCCTTACATATTAAACGATTTCTATTGTACAAAATAGTATTGCAGACTCAACAAAAAAGGAGATTAACTACTTGGTTACAAGTTACAAAATGTAGTAGAATATATCAAAAAATTTAAACATTTTTTCGGTCTCTCTGTACCATGGAATTTTGCCACTGTACTTGAATCTACGGATGAAACAAAATAATTTATAAATTTGTCTCGTATTGATAATGCCTGCGTTGTTGCGTTTCCTCCGAGCTGTCCATCTTATGAAGCAAACGCGGCCGTTTCTCGTTGAAAACTGCTCGCAAATGCGCGTTGATTCTAAAAACGGCTCTTCGCCGCGCTTCGCTTCGCCTCGCCCCGCTTCGCCCAAGTGCGCGACGGCCTTAAAGGCCAACGCCCACTTCAGCGACCGAAGCGAAGCGAAGCGAAGAGAAGTTTTTTCATTCAATGTATTATGTCTATACGCGCACTTTGGAGCAGCGAAGAGCAGAGCAACGAGGCGACTATTCACATAAGAATACATTGAATGAAAAAACTTCTCTTCGCTTCGCTTCGCGTCGCTCAAGTTGTCCTATATTAGGATGCCATTTTAGCAATGCATAGTTTATTTAGAAGAAATGCATAGATCACTAGATACAGACAAATATGTAAATTTTACAGTTTTTTTTACTTCTAGATTTTGATTTGCACTTCTTTAGGGCACTTGTTTAAGTTCTTTCGCGTGAAGATACCCATTTTTTAACACTATTGGATTTCATGCTACAGTATGTAATAACCTTATAAATTCGAGTTTGATAATTATTATTGCCCATTAAATAAACCGATAAGTACCATCCGTATGATGGTAGTGAGGTTGCTGTAAGAATAGATGGTAGGTTGAGTAATTGGTTTCGTATAAATGTTGGTGTGAAACAGGGCTGCGGTATGTCTTCGTGGTTGTTTAACTTGTATATGGATGTGTTGTTGCAGAGAGCATTGAGTGAAATGGATGGTGTACAAATTGGTGAAAGTATTGTGCCTGCGTTAGCGTATGCGGATGATGTAGTTGTTTTAGGTGAAAATGAAGAGCTACTCAGAAGAATAATAGAGAGAATACATGTAGTTGGAAGAAGTATGAATCTGGAGTTGAATGTTGATAAATCCAAGGTGTTAGTATTTGAAAGGAGTAAATTGGTGACTGTGTGCAATGTGTTGGTGAATGAAGTGAAACTGGAGCAAGTGAATGAGTTTGTATATTTGGGTAGCATGATGTCAAGGGATGGTCAAATTGATAGAGAAAATGAAAGGAGAGTGAGTGCGGGGTGTAAGGTAATGGGTGCTCTGGGTACGTTTGCTCGAAACGTGAACGTATCTAGAGAAGCTCGTTTAAGTGTGTATAATGGAGTGCTAGTGCCTGCTTTGATGTATGGAATTAAATCTTGGGCATGGACGGGAAAGCATTAGAAGAGAGTGACTGCCGTGGAAATGAGGTATTTACGTGGTGTATGTGGATATGTAAGACGGAATCGCGTGAGGAATAATTTGGTGTATGAAGAATATATGGTTAGAAAGAATGTTGATAAGAGAGTAGGAATGAGCCAGTTGAGATGGTTTGGTCATGTGGAGAGAATGAAGAGTGAACGGCTTGTAAAGCGTATATAGGTCAAATTGAGAGTGTTCGATTGCGTGGCCGTCCAGTGTGTAAGAGGATGGATCTGATTTGATAAGATGCTAGAAGAGAGAAAGTTTCCGAATGGGAAGAGAAGAAGAGCGTGTATGAATGCGGTTATGAATGTGGTCGAGGCGAAAGAAATGTGCTTAGACAGGAATGTGTGGCGAAGGATGATTGTTTCGCAACTATTATTGTGGTCCGGTTGCGGTATTTCGCTACCGAAAATTGGTCACTTTAATATGTTAAGAGTGAGGAATATTTGTTGTATGATGTCAGGTTAGTAAGAACGTTGTTGAAAGAGAGAGTGATTATTTTTGTGGTTGATATTATTATTGTTTCGGGTTTGTGCTAACCCACTAAGTGGGAACTGCGTAATTTTATGTATGTATGTATGTAGTACCATCCGTTACCTTTTTGTACACTGCAATAGTCTGTCTTTCATTATCCAAATTAAAAGTGACCCGTTGTCTCTTCACCTGAGTGTACTTAAAGTAGATAAAACGTCACTATAGAGTGTCTCATACTCTATGTTCAGTATGGAGTCTTATGGAACACCGGGTTGCCATATTTACCTGCCATAAGTCTACAAGATAGAAAAGGCAAAATAGATACAAAAAAAGAGATGAAATATTCTGGGTACTTTATTGAATGTACTTATGACTGGCATAGGCGCCGAAAACATGCGTGCTCCATATCAAATTTGTAATGGGTGCGCACCACCCATTCAAAATACTGTTATTGATGTTTTTTTATTCAAAATTACTATTTAAACGAAATTTCTAAGTTACCGAGTTAAAGTGGAAAAACACTCAAATACCATTTGTTATTTTTAAACCTTACAATGACCATGTGCATTATTTGCTACGAATTTGCAATAAGCTACTATTTAGTCGCAGCTTGTGCCTATGCCAATCTATTACCGCGCGTTGCGCCGCGTCAGCGGAACTCAGTTTGCTATTAAAATGAATGACGTTTGGACATAGCGATTTAGTTGCACCATTGAGTAAGTAATAACATAGAGCCATAGTCACTCAATTTCCTTTAACCACTAAGTAAGAAGCGAGGAACAAATAAACCAAAATTTCCGAAATGCACAAAAAGAGTTGCCAATCGTCACTCTCGCAATTATTCAAAATATGAAGGCAAAGCAAAACTTTAAAGCGTGGGTCAAGTTAGCGCTGTTGCGGGAAAGTGTAAAAAGTAAGAAGGGAGCTGGTAGACCGTAGAGTTGTTAGGCGTTTTGGAGTTCAAGGATTCCCAGAGTTTGTATATTTATTGCCAGGGTTGTGATTGGCGAAACTAAAATTGAACTAACATTAAAAATCAAATTGTACTAAATTCACTTGAATATTTTTTACATGTTCTAACAAAAAAAGAAATAAATTAAATTATACATATAAAATATACAAAAAATAACCGGTACCTACAGCATGGATCACATTGGCTATACCCTAGTTTTGGGTTACGGATTTATTAGGTATAATTACTGAGTTTACATGCAGTTTTCAAACCGTTTTCAAAACATTTTAGTTTTGAAAACGCCATGTATACAGAGTCAAAACGGTTTTGAGTTATCTCACATCAAAACTAAAATTCATGGGTTTGACTTGAAAACTAGTTTTAAAACTACTCATGTAAACACTTCAAATTCAGTTTTGATATTGCGCATGTATACATAGCATAACGTTTCTGTCGCTTTGTGTTATTTGGTGTTACTAACCTACAAATAAACTAACAGTTGTGTAGTTTTAGTGCGTAGTGGTACAAAGTAGAAAATACAATTGGAATAATGGTAAAACGAAGAATTTGGAGTGAAGAGAGTTTGTCACTTACATCAGCCAAATGCGCATGCGCCGAAACTGTTTTCAAATCAATCTATAAACCTGTTTTGAAAATTGCATGTAAACAGTTTTGCGTAATTTTGACTGAAAACTGAAACCATTGTCAAAACTGCATGTAAACGTAGTAAATGAAACGCGAGCGCGAGCTCGGCCTGCCAGTTCAATCCGAGACAGAAGACAGCAAGAAACTTTTGTCTTACTCTAACACATGTTTTCATGCTGCAAGAAACATATCTGTCTTTATCTAACACATGCCATCTCTATCTATTCAGTACTCAGCATATACCTATTAACTAATATATTACTGATCCTTTGCTTTTCTTGAAGCCAACACTGTGAAATGGAAATATCATTGCTGCATAAGTCTATCTCACACAAACACCCAACCTGGAATTATGCGCATGCTCGTAAACCTTGACACTATTGGCTAACGACGACATCCTGATCACTTTTATCATTTAGATTGCGGATCACAGCCCGAATGAACACGGCTGATATGACTTGATTATTGAAGACTAGTGCTATAAATTTTAAATTTGAGAGATTAAGTAATGTACCTATTTATCTTGTGTATAAATTCTTGAATATAAATATAAGTAATAATAAATAACAATGAAATATCTAGTGTTAAATTTGTATTAAATAATTTGCTTTGTTGTACTGTAAAAGTAATAGGAATACAATCTGGTCAGGATTAATTTATTTAGGTGACAGTAAAGTAAAGAAGATTAAAAGAAATAATTTATAAAATATTTCTTGATTTCTAAATAGCCCAATTCGATGATACTTATTTGTAATATAATTATCTTTTTCCGACTGTAATTTTATTTCGTGAGAAAATCTAATATTTAGAAATGCGTCAATAATTTTCATAATGTGTTTTGTGGTTGTTTAAAACAGTTTGTTCCTTGACATGGTTAACAAATTCGGTTGTATTAAACACATAAGGAGAGCATTGCTGAAACAAATTAATAATCATGCGTTGTTGTTACTTTTTAATTTCAAGATTTTCTGTTGGCTTTGCCTATACCGTGTGTCTATCTTAAAGGTGTACATAGGAGATTAACATGAGAAATCAGTTTTTTGTAATTTCCTGCTCGCCTAATTACTTTAAGCAAAAACGCGTCAAATAAAAGTTTTAGGGCATAAAATTCTGCATCTAAATCAATAAACAGTATTACCTTTACATGCTTTGTAACGACAGTAATTAAATATGAAAATATCGAAAATTACGTTGAAACTATCGACAGCCATGGAAATGAACAAAAAAAAAATGCTTCACGTTTTATCTGTCACAACGTAACTTATTTGACGTTTCTGACAATTTGAATTTGTCTATAGTTTTATTGTCTGACATTATTAGAAAATGAATATTTATACTTATGAAGAGCGTGATTTCACAATTGCTGGATACGTGACAAAATTTTAAGACTACTAATATGTCTTCAAAAAATACACGCTAGCCGCGTAATGGGAATGTAGGACGAGCAGGAAAATGTGCGTTACTAGAAGAAAGAGTGTTCTGTATTACTAGATGTATTGGAAATGAGTACGGAGTACATCACAGCATCATACAGAATTTTGTTATCGCAGTTGAATTTCATATTATTTAAACAAAATTGTATATTTTAACTTTATTTATTAGTCTAATATAATATTTATTATCATAATTAACGATATTTTTCAAATCAAATTGTCAGAAACGTCAAATAAGTTAACTTACGTTGTGACAGATAAAACGTCAAGCATTTATTAATTTTTTTTTAATTTCATGGCTGTCGATATTTTCAACGTAATTTTCGACATTTTCATATTTAATTACTGTCGTTAAAAACATATAAAGGTAATTAGATGCAGAATTTTATGCCCTAAAACTTTTATTTAACGCGTTTTTGCTTAAAATAATTGGGCGAGCAGGAATTTGCAAAAAACTTATTTTCCATGTTAATCTCCTATGTACACCTTTAAGATAGACACACGGTATACTCTTTCGGCCTTTTTACGAATAAATGCCACATCTTTTAAGGGATATAGGAGGCTCCCCCGATTTTTTATGTTAATTATTAATATGATTTCTCTTATATCAGAGCACAAGTACTTCGAAGTACATGTATAATAGTAGAAACAGAAATGAAATCAAACGTCAAACCATGTGCTCGCTGCATCAGCCAGCTACAGCTGTCAGCGTTAGCCAGTAGTACTCAAGATTTACGAGCGTGCGCATAATTCCAGGTTGGGTGTTTGTATGAGACAGACTTATGCAGAAATATTTCCATTTCACAGTGTTTCCTTCACCTACTCTTATGGGAAAGATACGAGCATTAGCAATATATTAGTCTAATAGGTATATAGTAGATACGCAGCACGCACGGTACATAGCCATAGCACCGCCAACGCCAGCTAGCATATTTTCGTGAAACTAACTAAGTGGGTAATATTTTAATATTTCAATAAATACCTATAATTAGAAAAAAATACGAAATTATTAAATTGTACTAGATTTCGGAGAGAGGTACTGATGTACTAAAAATCTGAGAATTGTACTAAATCTAGTTCACTTGGCCTTAGGCGGTTTTCTTCTAATTCCCACCCCACAGCATTATTGCATAATTATTTTTATATAATTATCTACGCCCTTGGCTAGAGCACCCATACATATTTTCAAAAACCGGCGCCTATGATGACTGGTATATTTTCGGCGTATCTAAACAGGTGGATGAAAAGAAATACAATATGAGATCCCTATAAAACTTAAATTGTACAGTGTTAACTAATTTTGGTATAGCAATGAAAATTTATGAATGTTTCAATGATACATTACATTGCAAAATTGGCAACATGGTACAGAAAACATCTATGAGATTAATATTGGCTATCTCCGCCACACTGAATCGAGTGTGAGACACTGTATAGTTAAATAGTTTTGTGGGTATGTTGATTTGAAAAACAATATAATATTTCCGCTTAAATTTCTAGATAATCTAGTGTCCATTACAGACCTGTAATTTTGGATTATGCGTTCTTTTGGCCGATTCTCCTATTGTACTCGGAGGATTAAAAACAGAGATATGCTTATACCTCTTGCGAAATCCGTTGAAGTGATCTAAAGTGGCACAGGGGTACAAGGTAATGACGGTCCTCAGCTCTCAGTGTTCAAACCTCTATAGGTACCTACTTTTATAAGCCAAACCGCATTTTAAGTGCTGCTTTGTGAGACGAACATTGGCAGCAAGTGGTTTAGCATAAGTCAGGCGGAGGCGTAGCTGAAACTGAAAGACCGACACCAAACACACGAACAATGCCGACTAATGCCGAACACTCGCGACCGAATGTTTCTTATATAGCATGAGCTGTTTTCAGTTTTCAGACAGGATAGGTTTGAAGACTACTTCATATGCTATGCATTTTCCACTATAATCTCCTGGCTTTTGTTTCGGAATATTACTATGGAGTCTAGTGAAATTATTACAAGCATTTCAGCAGAAATCTGTAAATACTTGCAATAAAGTTAATCAAACAGAATACAATTTTTATAAGTAATTATTTCATAAAGTGTATTTTTTCCTACGTTTTTATATACAGGTGCCTGAGTGTCTCGTCGCGAATCTGGGGAACCGGGTTCGATCCCGACCGAAGCCAACTATTAGGAATTTTAAATGGCACAAAATTGACCCCTCTGGTGCACTCTTCACGCCAGCAATGAGTGCCCGTGAAAATACTAAACAATTTATGTTTTAATTTTGTATTTTTTTTAATAATACATTTTACAAAATAAAATAAAAATAATAAAAAAATGAGGTGGGCAGGTTTTGAACTCGTGAATATTTATTACGATGCCCCGATCTATTCGCCGATCTAACCAATTCAACTACAAAACACGTTTCCATGATTACTGTTTTTAATAAATTATAAGTAATAATTGTCAAACTGCATTATACTTTCGCAAATATTTCAATAATAAGCCATTAAATTAGAAGTATTTAGATACTCTTCGATGCCAAATTAAATATTCTAACCAACCATATCAAAAACTCCCACTACAGTCTTGCGGGACAGATGATATTTGTAAAAAACTGTTTTCCCATGTTAAACGCTGATGTAGCGGTTTTCAGTGTTCACACTGTATAATGTCTTGCAGAAAACAAAATGTAAAATATGGTTGACTTCACAGTGGTATATTAAAGGAATTAAACTAGAATGAACATTTTGAGTTTATTAATAAATATTGTAGAATTTTATGTAAAATAGTATCGTATCTCGTGCGTAGTTAATTTTTGTAAAAGAGTGCCGTTTTGGGATTGTGTTGGAAGAGAATACGAGAGTAGGACAAAACGCAAAAATAAAAAGGCAGTTGGTGATGATTGTTTAAAAACAATAAAGCAGGGAATGTTGGACGCACGACGGTAGACGGTATAGGAAATAAATCCTGTCGAGCGTTGAGTTGTAATATTTTCTATAGGCAGCCATTCATCTAGAAGCGTCAAGTGAAGTCGCGTCCTCACTCTGGCATTGAGCGCAACGCGAGTATGGACGAGTGAGCGAACGAACGTCCGCTGGACGCTGGAACGCCGGCCATTCACGCGTCACAGTGCATCATGCACATCGCATGTGTGAATAATCTATCACTTAAACGGCTTGGTGTCATTTCCTGCCCACCATAATCAATTATTTGCCTAGATGAACATGTAACTTCAGTAACATTGCCGCGGGCCGACCATTGTCGACTGCCCCCGACCCCAACCGAGCGGAGCCGAGTGCGCCCGTCACGAATATCACAGCATATACACGTCAAACGCATTCAACATCGAATGAAATACAAATGAAGCTAGTAACGGTCATTGTGCGGGATATTTATGATGGAACGCGCCTGTTTAGACTAGTAAACCATTGGTGCCGCAAAAAATCTCTACATGCTTGCCAGCGGGGGTGTGGTCGTGTGGTCGACGGCCGACGCCGCCGGTCGACGCCTGCTGCTCAAGAGCTGACGTGAAAAGTGCTCGGAGTTAGGGTTACCACTGCCGCCCTCCCCACATACACACACGCACACACACACTGTCCACTCGCGCTCAACGCTAACGTGTCATCATTTTCAAAAAATTACCACAATATTTTATTTCATTTACCCTCGTCTGCTCCCGCGCTAGCTATTAAAACTCTTCAAGGGTATCCTTTGAACTGCCAATAAAAAACATTCCTTCAAATGTATGGATTAGTTTTATTGGAAAATTTTAATTACATTTTCTGCTACATAAATTTTTAAACTAGCAGATTTTCTTTCCAATTTATGTGGCTATCAGACCGGTTTAATGTATTTTGATAAAACAATTAGATAAAAGGTGCATTAAACACTGCCAACATTGATGTGACCTCAACAGAATAAACAGTTTATAATTTACTCATGGTGTGTGTGCTGTGGTTAACATTAACACACTTCATTTATTTCATATTTACTCTACAGCCTCTGTGTATTTATATGAGTTGATTGTATTTATATGAACATAACGGACGTATTTATATTAGTGTCAAATAAAATAACATTAAAAAATATTTCGTGTATCTTTTAAAATGAAAATATAAACGTACATTACTTATTTTCTCACAAGAAAGAAAAACATTCTAACAAATTAGCATTAGAAAATCCCGCCAAGAAAGAAAAAGAATGACATTTGAAATAAAACACAAAACAGGCAAAATTACTTTCAAATTTTTAAATAAACACATATAATAAAAGCAGGGATGGAAAACATAACGTAACGATACCCGATAACGTTATAATAACGTTTCATTTTTTTCAATACCGTAACAATAAAAAAATAATGTTATGTAACCGTAACGTAACAAATAACGATTCACTATAACGTATATCAATATTTACAAATTTAAGATTTTGCCGTTGAGAATTTAATTTTCTAATTTACCGATATTTTGTTAATTTTGTTAATAATATATTATTTATAATAAAATACTTGACACCTTTTATTTACCCGATTTTATTTAAATATAATTATTCCTTTTTCTAATTTTGTATTTACAATTCAGTCATTTTTCTTTGTAATAGGTAGGTAGATAATTTTAAATTCTAGAATAAGGTAAGTATAAAAAACATTGTCAAAAATTTTTTTGATTTTAATTTTTAATGCATATTTAAATATTTATTACAAATTTGAGAAAGAATAGTTATTTTAAAGTTATAATAACGAAGTAAAAATGCCGTTATTATAACGTTATATAACGTTACTTTGTTTTTTAAGTTATTTATAACGTTATATAACGAATTATTATTTTTTATAACGTTACGAAATAACGTAACGTTTCGTTAACGTTATCCCATCCCTGAATAAAAGCGACATTTGCGATATGTATGTGTGTGTGTATCTGGTGTCTACTTTTTTTCTGAACAAGGGAAAAACAAAATTAGAGGCCAGTTTAAGTTAGGCAAAGATATTTGACCCATAATTTTGAGCTCACTAAATTATGCACAACTTTTGTCGTTACACTTTTTGCTCTAAAAATAATATGTAAAGAGGTATCGTCTAATAAAATTTTTAACATTGCATTTCCTATAGAGAAAAAAATAGACACACGGTATTCGGAGGATAAATGTGACAAATGTTTCAGTGTATGAAAAAAAAGTGGGAGTATGTCAGTTGAGATGGTTCGGCTATTTTAAATGTGTAACTAAGTAAAGATTATCGTACGAAAATAATAGGCTACAATAGAAAATAAACTGCAACGAATATAAAATGTTAAAGAACTATGAATAGATATCAAGCGAAAGAATTATTTTAGATTAGGGTGTGTGGCAAAGGATGATTTCTGTATCAATAAATTACAAATTTATGCCAACCCGCATTACGGGAAATGGTGTGAATATATGAACGCATGTACGAGTATAATAATAAAGAGGCTACTATTCATGTTTGCAGCAAACATATTAAATCATCATGTTTCATCATTACCGTACGTTTAGTTAGCTTTTCAATTTTAAGATGTTATATATTTGAATAATTTTTTATCGAATGGGTATGATCTTCATAAAATTATTTCACAAAATAGTTTATTAATTCTCAGCTAAAATTAAGTATTGTTATAGTTTTAGATTGTTCTAGATAATCCATCATGAAATTATACTACAGTATTCCCAAAAGAAAGCGGGCCCGAATCCAAACGAGGAAGGACGGAAATTGCCGCGCAAATACAGTAAGATTATTCGGGAAGATTCCACCAATCTGGCGGCCAGCAATATAACCTGTGACACAAATGCGCCAGGGAAGAATTCATTTAGAAATGGTAATAGAGAAATGGTGCGGACATTGAGTGCAAATATAATTTTTAATGGGAGTTTAATGGGTAAAATTTCTTGACTGGGAATGGATGATAAGAAGAAAATATATTTCTGGATTTCAGTCAACTTTTATTTATCAACCCGACCAGTTTCGACACCCCATGTGTCTTCCTCAGGGGATGATATTTAGTAAAAGTTTATGAATGCATTCAACATTTTTATAATATGCAACATTTTTCATAAACTTTTACTAAAAATCATCCCCTGAGGAAGACACATGGGGTGTCGTAACTGGTCGGGTTGATAAATAAAAGTTGACTGAAATCCAGAAATATATTTTCTTCTCATAATTTTTAATATTATTATTGTGTATATTATAAGTTGTATTTGGGGTATAAAGCTAGTTCGCCTCCTCGTGGTGCACCCTGGGTAACGCTAAATGAACTAGAACAATCGGTGACCAGACAATTTTAAGATCTGCTGTCGCTATAGTGATCTCAGTTACTCAAACACAGTAGTAGCGACACAGCAGTTTCACTAATACCTTTCGGTGATCCAAGATGAGGTAAAATATGACAATACTACACAATCTTCATAGACCGGGGGCTAGTGCTAAAAGAAAAATTTATCATGGTATTCTAAATACTAGCCCTTGGTGCTCACTTAAAATACCCTGGAGAACAATTTGCTGTCTACCCCGGAAATAAAGATGATCTACCCAGCTGTGGGACATGACCCAGATTTGTATAAAAAAGATATTTTCGAATCTAGGTATTCTATATCGGACATACATTTTACTGTATCTTTTAGAGTAAAAATTGTCCGTTGACTAAAGCCCGGACGGAATGGTATGGAAAATTTCTGATAAATAAAATTCACAGCAATAAAAGTATTTAGCACCCCCTGCAATAATCGCAAATGGCTGGCATTTATTATCGGCTGCCACTTACATATACATAACGTCATTTTATGCAGGTCCCATACAGAAAATATACAGATTTTAAAGTATCATTTTTTAAACAGTTTTGGGATATCACCCACAGCTAGGTAGATCGTCTTTTTTTTCGGGGAAGACAGCAAATCGTTCGCCAGGGTATTTAAAGTGAGTACCAAGGTTCAGTATTTGGAATACCATGATACATTTTTCATGGTCTATCATCGGCGCCTTCCATCACCTCGACTAACTCAGTATTTTCAAGCGTAGCATCGACCTCAGTGACTCTATATCATGAAGTGTCAATTCTAACTACCTTGTATAGCATATTATTTTATTTTTACATATGATTATGATTGTATTACCATACGCTAAATAAATAACTAATATTTGTTAAATGAATTAATGTTGTAGCAATGTACATGTCGTAGCCAGATTGTAAAATCTTCATTGACTTAGAGATGCTTAAAGGTCGTCGCGCACTTGCGCGAGGCGAAGCGCGTCGAAGCGAAACGCAGGGAAGAACCGTTTTTTCATTCAATATATTATTATGTGTATACGCGCACTTTGGAGCAGCGAAGAGCAAAGCGGCGAAGCGATTCACCGGAATACTTTGGGGAGAATATTTTTCTCTGTTCTTCGCTTCGCTTATCTGAAGTGTGCGATAGCGCAGCTACCTAAATCAAAACGAATATGCCCGAGACGCATCGGAAATAGCCAATCTAGAACTAAAGTTCACACTTTCACACATCATAGCAAAACAATACTTATAGATTATCGTAAAATGTCAAAATTTAGTTATTTTGGTTTCAAAATATAAAAAAATGAATTTAAAAATATAAATTTGATGGAAACAGTTTATGAAACTAGTTCAGAAGATTCCTTACATATTAAACGATTTCTGTTGTACAAAATAGTATTGCAGGCTCAACGAAAAGGAGATTAATTACTTGGTTACAAAATGAAGTAGAATATATCAAAAAAATTAAACATTTTTTCGGCTTGCCTATACCATGGCATTTTGTCACTGCACTGAACCTACGGATGAAACAAAATAATTTATAAATTTGTCTTGTATAGATAGTGTTTGCGTTATTGCGTTTGCTCCAAGCTGTCCATCTTTTAAAACAAACGCGACCGTTTCTCGTTGAAAACTGCTCGCAAGTGCGCGTTGGTTCTAAAAATGATTTTTCGCCGCGCTTCGCTTCGCCGCGCTGCGCCTCGCTCAAGTGCGCGACGACCTTTACAATTTGGCTAGACGTTTTATAAAACAATGAACAGTCACATTGTAATATGCATTTTTGGACACTTTCGCTTGTAATTTATCTAAATATAACTCAACATATAAACTTAACGCACAAAAGTACCGCTTAAAAAACAAGAAAACTCGGACCGGCTTTAGGTTAGGTTATTGTTGTTATATTTAGAGAAATATGCAAGCTAAGTAAGCTATTTGTCGTTGTAAAACATCTGGCTACGACATATATGTATTTATACTCGTATTAATATCTTAAAATTAGGTATATAAAAACATCATCACGGCATATTACCCATTGCTGGGTGTGCCAATCTGCTTTGTACACAGAATTGAGTAATGATGATGACATATCCAAATTGAATATATAAAAATGTTACAGTATTATAAAAATGAACCAATTTTATAAAGATCAAGAATATGTTATGAAAACATATTTTTTTTGTAGAATATAAATAAGTATAAGACTGTAAACATCAAAAATAAATTTTTAATTTTAATAAAGATTATTGATTTACATGCTAGTTTGTCTTACCTTAAATTTCTGTCTAAATTTTTATTAATGAATATGTACTAAAAGACTTCACAATCATTCGCAAAGTCTTCTATCGAAAATTGTTTCAAATCCCATGTTCTTGTTTTCTCTCAATATTCATTCTATTTTCGCTTAATAAACATAATATATAGGCTGAAAACTAATAAGTTATCCTAGCAAAAAATGTGACATTCCCCGCAAGCCACAAATGCCGAAAAACATCTAGAAAACAAAACAATACCTTATGTCGCTGCCGGATATTGGCGATGACAGCTCGAAAGAAAAAAACATTGGTTCCGGTATGTTTTTTTAACGTCGATACCTAATTGTATCATTTGTCAATAAATTGATGTGCCTAATCGGTAGCAAAACGTCGGAAGTTAAAAGGAAGAAGAAAAAATAATAATTTGGTGGCAGCGCTGTTGCGCGCTCGTTAGCGCTCTGCTCTGTGGGCGGGGCAACGTCGCCGAAACCGAATTTCCAGGACTGAGGATTCAGGAAATCGTAAGGGTGTCGAGACTGCTGACGCTAACTGACCCAACACAGCGCTTTCAACTCATAGAAATTTCGAATTATTTTGTTTGTGTTTTGTGGCAAAATCGAAAGGCACAAGGGGTGCTTATTTGTAGCTTTGCCAAACAATTAAGGACTTCAGGTTGCGCTTTTTCAGCCTGTTCCAATTTAAAGCGTCAGCTTTTGTGGGTATTCTACTATTATAAACATTTATTTTATTTTGAAATGAGAGCTTAATTAAATATTTACGCAGACTTACTGAATACAGTATTTTAAACTTAACTATTATTAGAGAGTTTTCACAGTCAAAGTAAATAGCGTGAAAGTTAAAATTCCAGATCACGTGAACGTTACTCTGTACATCAATAGCTATTTGTGTATTAAGAGCGCAAAATAGGGCATTGTTGATTGAGAGGTTGTTGCCGCGCGACGCAGGAGCGAGGCATTCTCTCAAAATCGACAATGTCCATTTGCGCTCGAAACACACACGAGATTTTTTCTACAGTCGCCACAATGGGGTCCTCCACCATAACAAAAATTTATTTTTTAATTATTTTTACTTATCGGTCTATACTATTCTTCTTGAGCTATTGCTTCAATCTAATGTAAGCATTTTATACTTCCGTTTTTGTAAATGAATGCCCCATTTTATTTTCACAGCAGTGCGGCATTTTGTTTGGTTATGTAAGTGGGTAATGTGTAACTACAGTGTCATTAATTCCTGACTAAACGTTTCCATTAAGAATGTAACCAAGTAACATTTCTCAACATTGTATAGTTAGAAATTTGAGGAGCGAGCGTTTTAGCTACTTTGTCGCTCTAGAGCGGTAAAGTGACATTTTGGGTTGACAAAAGAGACCGCAAATGGCTACTTTGTATATAGACTGTAGAAAAAATATGTTTTTACACACCGTACATGTTATTTTATCTGTCAAACAAGGAAAATGTAAGACAAATTAGAAAGTCTTGTTTTGATTACTGAGTTGACAAGTTTAGGTGAGAAAAATTTCAAAAATGTCTTAATAAATTGCTACACAAACAACAGTTAAGGTGGCTTTAGACAATCAAATATTTACATCAATTTTTTCAACTTCGTATTGTTCAATACGATTCCGAAACTTCACCACACGTTCAAAGAAATTTGAACGTTCGATATTCAAACCATTTGATCAAAAAATCCAACTTAGGGCAATATTAAGGTCATTTACTTCAAATTTTAGTTACTTCTAGGGATTATATTACCCTAGATTGTATGCGCTGTATTTTGTAATGTTGGCATAAAGTCTTTTTGACAAGTTCTATCTTTGCACGTCAAATGCACAAATCAAATATGTAAAATGTCAAGCTAAAATAAACATAAAATTATGTATATGTATTTAAAAATATCAATGCTACCAATCTACATTTTCATTCTCTTACTATGGTATGCCTACTTGTAAGCCAAAAATGTTCAAATAATTTGAACGTGTAAAGTGGAACCATTTGATCAAAAATTATGTTGTAAACATTTGACAAATATAAAGTTCAATTTATTTGATCGTTTAAAGCCACCTTTAAAATAGAAATACTTCATATAGTCTTCTAACTTCTGTATCCAGGTGTTCATTTTAAATGAGCCACCATTGCTATATCGAGAACTATAAAAGTTAAAAAACGGTTAAAGAAAAGAAAAAAAGTTTTTTTTGGACCAGTGTTTCTCAAAATCCGGGCCCTAATTTTTTAATTTTAAATGAGAACATTTATTTTTTATTTTCTCATTCGTTAGAGAATTTAATTTTGAATTTAGTGATGTAATATTTTTATCCCCTTATAACGATTTTTTTTGAGAAAAATGCATGTATAGTTTTATAATAATTTGATTAAAATATGGCTATAATAAGAGTGTCATGAATGGAAAAAACGAATATCTGTTATTTTTTACGTAACCATGAAAGAAATACGTGTATATTTTGTGTTCATTTTTTCCATTCGTGGCACTCTCATTATAGCCATATTTTAATCAAATTAATATAAAACTATACATGCAAATCGTTATATGTATAAGGGTATAAAAATGTTATATCACTGAATTCAGAATAAAATTCTCTAACGAATGAGCAAATAAAAAATATATGTAATCAACTAAAATAAAAGGTACGTACCGTATTTTGAGAACCACTGGTCGAAAAAAATAATGTTTCTTTTCTTTATATTTGTTTTGTGAAATAGAAATTGTTTGCCCATTTAACCGTCATTGTATATAGCTCTTATAGTTTTCGAGATAGCAATGGTGGCCCATTTAAAATGAACACCCTGTATAGTTGCGCAAAATAAAATATTGCAGTTATCTCTCTCTAAAAGTTAGGTTATGTCTGGTTTAACATCAAATACAAGGTAGTTCTCGACGGACGCTATTTCTGGACAAATAAGGTTAAACGCGATATACATACGGTGAAAAATTTATGCACACATGCGCATTGAAGCCATAATAAGCTTTAACGTTTACGCTATTTATTTTGACGTTATGTGAAAACTCTTTTGTTTATTTTTCGTGACAACATCGCCATAAGTCATTATTTTTTTATTAAAGTTTTACGACCGCGCAACTGCTAAGGTCAAATGCAGCCTATGGATTTTAGTGATTATGAATAATGGAGATGATAAAGACAAACAATATCATCATCGCCAAAGCAAGATTTAAATCCGGAACCTTTGAACTGCGAAGCGAACGTTGCTTCTACGCTATTCTAATTACCTACTCATGTAGTAGCACTTTTTTAGACACTTAAAATTTATGAAGTCAGGATATTATTTTATTATTATTCTTTTATTGTGAAGTGTTATTTTATTTTTAAATATTTCCACAGAGCGTATGAACTCAACATAATTTTATGAATAAAATAGCGTTAGCAAACAGAAAAATTAATAATATACCTACTGCAAATTGTGAATTTACTTTATAATTTTTACACTTTTAATTAAAATTGTAACAGATAATTGTCTATATATTATAATTTGGAAAGGAAAAAAATATATGCGTCCGATTAATTAGGTGCTTTAGTGATGCACGCGAGGCGAGACGAGACCAGAAATATAAAATATCGATCTCGTTTTCGCACATTTTTTTGAGTCTCGTCTCGTTCTCGCACGAGAGTCTTGCGAGAGTTTCGCTATAAAAAAACGCTTGCGCACTACGTATTTAGGTAACAGTTTAACCACAAGAGACAAGTTCGTACCAATCGTACCGTCTTTCGTGTATATGCAGTCGTATAACTATTATAAAGAGACGAAACATTAAATTCTGGTCACCAAATTATTTCAATACGAACATAATGTTTATTTATTTACGATCAGCGGAAAATGCGATTAAGTTGGTGAATAATTTAATTTATTTATAATTTATCACCAATTTGTGATCTCTAAATTATTTCAATATGAACCTCTGTACACATTCTGTCATCAGTAAAACTAATTAAACATTAAAATATTATTTTATAACTAAATGTATCTACACTTTATCATTAAATATATGCCACTATTTAAGTAAGATATAGTCATAAAAAACCGCTACACTGGAAACCTGCCGACAACAAATCACTCCCACCGACGCTTATGCTTTACTTTTCAGGGGCGGCAAGAATTTTATTAACCGTGGTTTTAACTGGGATGAATTTGGGGCTGAAATATTGGAGAAAACTAGTTCTGTTGGATGCAAAACCGATTTTTTAGATAAAAATATAAAGAATTCATATAATTTTCACATTCACGTATTTTATGCACGAATTAGCGTTGACTCCACTCCTTGTACGGTGCATTTTTCATTGAATTTATTAGCGTTTTCAGCTTACAGGTCGAGTGGGCACTGGTGCGCACTTTTTTGCACTGAGCGTTTTCAGCTTGTTATTGAGTGCAAAATTTAGTCAGTTGATGCGTTTTCGGCTTAAGAAAAAGTTCCACCGTGCACTGGCTCAGTGCGATTTTTGTGCACTAACTCCCTACGCAAGTGCAATAGTGTCAGTGCAAATATGGAGGCTAAGCAAAATCGTTTTCAGGTTAAACTGCGCTACCACCGGATGAGGGCAGAACTCGTTCAGTGTGGTCACGTGATATGTTGCACTCAGTGCGCACTTGCACTGTGTAAGCTGAAAACGCTACATGAATCAAAGCTATAAAGTTATAAATAATTTTTATTGCGAGACTCTCGCAAGATTTCTCGCTTCTCGCAGTTGTTATATCGATCTCGCTTCGAATTTTAAACCGCAATCTCGCTCTCGTTCTAGTCTCGCATAATGGAACGAGACGAGACGAGATGCGAGAGTACTTTCGCCTCGTTATGCATCACTAAGGTGATTCTTGGATTACGTAACTTTTTCAATACATAAAAAAAACTCTCGCTGTCTAATGGTGACATAATTACGTTATATCAAATTTTTTAAATTATCTTTTTGGGAAATTATGAATATTTAATAGATTTAGTAATGCAACAGACATTTAGTTTTCCTGATACCCTCAGCAGCTCTTGTGCTCTCAAAAGTGAGTAGTTTTATCTGGATATATTTAGATCAATATGATATAGACACTTCATGGTCATTTCATGAAGAATACCACTCAAACGAATCTGACACATCTTAGATTGGGATCGAACCCTGATTATCTTACCCCAAATCTGTCACTTTATTCACTAGACCATAGTAACATTTTACAAATTAATTACAATAATGATATTTGAATAATATTGATTGTAGGATACAAAGAGGTCAATATTAATATTTCCATCTATATATTTTTTGCAGTTTCAAAAATATAATTGAAGCATCTAAAACCAAAGACATCTAAGCGTTAGTTTTATGTTTTAAAGTTGTTCAACAAAAAACGTTTGCAAGATACAACAACACCTGCAATTTTTTTTTTTATTAATATTTTTATCCATTTTGTTTGAATATATGTTAAATACTTACAACACTTAGGCGAATGAGTCAAAATATTGTATTATTTGTACCTGTCTGTGGTTGATATTTTGAACAAATCAGAACTTATAATAAACATGAAATTTAACCTAATTCTAATCGAGCCTATTTTAACATAACCTAAACTAGCCTAAAATAACTAACCTAAAATAACCAACCTCAACACAATATTCATATTTACTGTATTTTACAAAACACTGATCATTAATATAAAAAAATCTGATCAAATAAATAAAACTTTTTTCTACAGTCTATGTACAAAGTAGCCATTTGCGCTCTCTTTTGTCAACGCAAAATATCACTTTGTTGCTCATGTGCGACAAAGTAGAAAAAACCCTCGCTGTCCAAATTTTACAAAACTATACAATGTTGAGAAATGTCACTTGCCTACATTCTTAATGGAAACGTTTTGTCAGGAACTAATTGTACTGTAGTTACACATTTACCACCTTCACAAGTCAATCTAACATATAACTGCTTTATTGGTATATTACATAACCAAACAAAATGCCGCACCGCTGTGAAAATAAAATAGGGTATTCATTTACAAAAACAAAAGTATTAAATGCTTAGATTAGATTGAAGCAATAGCTCAGGAAGAATGGGAAATAACAATAAATTAAAATTAAATATAAAATAAATTGTGTTAACAGTTGTGCTGCCACCTGCAAAGGTTTGGCGTGTACTTGAAACAAATATTTTTTTGTTATGAAGGAGGACCCCATTGTGGCGACTGTAGAAAAAATCTTGTGCGTGTTTCGAGCGCAAATGGACATTGTTGATTTCGAGAGAATGCCACGCTCCTGCGTCGCGCGGCAACAACCTCTTAATCGACAATGTCCCATTTTGCGCTCTTAATACACAAATAGCTATTGTTTATTTATATACGTCGCTTTGATCATAAAATAAGTTATACTCGTATTTGGCTTTGCATTTCAAACGCATCTAAAATTTTATGAGACTCTTACCATTTCTAAAACATTGGACTTTGGTTCATAGAACGTTTCCATGTAAAAATCTTGCACGTATTATAATTTTGTAGTATTCAAATCATTTTTAATTTAAATACCTACGTATATTTGTTGCAGTTATTTACTTTAATACTTCAATATACTAATTTTTATTTGAATTCATGTTCGATAGCAGTTTTATTGCTTCGAGCATTGAATGCAAAATATATAAAAAACGAAATTTAATTATGTTTTCTTACCTGGAGATATAGCTAATAAAAATAAAAATCTGCAGTAACTGTAGAAAAAGAAGCGCGCAAAGCAATGAAAATATCGCCATGACAATATTTCTTTAGCGACGACAGGTTAAGAATTCGATCAAACAGCCATAATTTTATTATTCTCATATTGCCAACCTTCTAAACTTCCCTCAAAGTGTCACCATCTCGGAGAAAAAATCCCTAGACTCCATTTCAGCCAATATCCAGTCAACTTCGCGCCATATTCATAAAACCTTTTTATGTTGTTCCTTTGAGCTGATGAATGTGTGAGAGAAGGAGGAAAGGATCTCTCCCTTCCTGGGTGTCCTGCTACTGTCATCGATAAATATTCATGGGGACGCGGATGAGAAACTTGGGAAACCGCCTGCTCTACTGTAGGTTATGATAGAAACAAATTTTCCTTTCGGTATGAACACGATATGATTACAGTACTGACCAAAAAAATATATCACGTATAGTATTTTCCACGTAAAAATGGCATTACGCAACATTTCGTTTATAAGTAATTCAGAAATATTTCATGTCGCACTATAATCTATACTGAGACCTACCAGGAAACTATATTTTTTTGCACCAAAAAAACGCACCAGATAAGACCATTATTCTATTCCTTTTTGAAACATACTTAAAACTGGTAATATTTAAATCACTACAACATTTATTTGAAACTTTTTTGTCTGAAATGTAATGGGAAATTTTGCGCAAGTAAAACGCCTTTGGCACAGAATATATACATGACTAACGTCAACAGAAGCGACACTGTTGTATGTATTGCCGTCAGTGTGCGCATGGCTATGTACGCGTGGACTTTGACCAGGGAAGGGTAACGCAAGGAGATTGGGCGTACTCCGGTTCGCCAAACTATGCCAGTGACGGAATGACGGCGTTCGTGTGCAGGGCGGTTCAGCGCAAGAATATCACGACTACCAAACTATACTACTAGACATGCCGGGTGGTATAATATATTGTTGCGTAAAAGACTGTCCAAATAATAATAATAAAGATAAAACAATTCTAAAAAGCTTTTTTGGATTACCGACTGACCCAGAAAAGTATTATATTTATTTTATTTTACATTTCTATCGACCGCCTCAGTATATTGTGGTTACACTAAATTTTATTAATTTAGAACAATTATTATATTTTTAAATTTATCAAACGGACATTTAAATTTGAATTAGGTTTTCTGTATGTTTATATTTTAATTTAAACCGGAAAAGGTTTTAAACGAATGCTATTTCAAAAAATTTCATAGTACTAACATTGATATCAAAATAAATAATCTTTCCTCCTAGATACCTAGGCAGACATCTTACGTACGCCTATGCTAGCAGGTAAAGCGAGCCTATTGAAGGTCACCAAATTCAAATACACACGTACAGGGTAGTGTCGTACCAGTGCCTTTGGCCCGCTTTTTAATTAACACCCTGTATATGTAGCTACTTGAAGCATTTTGACTTTAAGACATCTGTTTGCAAGTACATTAATTTTGTTTACTGAATTATTATAACTCGAATCAGAGTTCAACAAACAACTTTGTTAAAGTGCAATGTCTTGTGATTAGCTTCACCAAATTTAGATAATATCAATCAAAACTAATTTTCGATAAATCTTCCCTGTAATATAATCAATAATTCATTTTTAATTTATAAAAAATAATATACAGCTTTTACGAAATGAAAATTTGCTTTATTTTAGAAGATACAATTTACAAATATATTTTTAAACCAAAATTTAAAAATTACAAATTCAAAATATGCTCTGTTTACTACAACAGTGTTCTTCTATTACATATTTCATTGTATTACCATCGTAATTTTCTATTTTTGAATTGTCTGAATACGGTCAAAACTTCGAACCATAAAAAATTATTTATTGCGCTATCTATGTTTCAAAAAATCTGAATGGATAATATATTTGGTTTTAAAGTGGTTACTGGTCGATATTTCATAGGAATTTACATAATTTTGTAGTATATCACGAAATTTAAAATACATCGCAAGTAACTTCTATAAAATCGAATAAAAAGATTTAAGCAGCACTTTGCTTCATATTCCTGAATCAACATTTTATAACTAGACATATCTATAAAAAAATTCAGAACACTTTATAAGTAAAATTGTTTTTCAGAGTAAATAATTGAAAATAAATTAGAAAAATAGAAATAGAATATTTTGAATACAAATACATTTTTTTTCATACTTGTTCCTAAAATAAATTTTGTCTGTCTAAAAAAAATATGTACGTACCAGAGAACAATTTAAATTTTTTTTTATTAATATGTTTTCTTGTGATGATACATACCGGTTGTGGCAGTTAGGGGTGAACCCTAGGGATTTAACATGTAACAATAGTTTTATGCAATTTCCTGCTCAATTGTTCATTTTACAGCAAAAACTCTAGAATGCAAAGTTGTTCTAAATTAAAAGTTGCATATGAAATTGCTTCACATTTTTAAACATATTTTTGGTTTCATCAGAAATTCAAAAATAAATTTTAGAATTTTTTTAATAAATAGCAGTTACGATGACTTTTTTGTAAAAAATAAAATAAATAATGTATTATTTAATTAATTGTAACAAACCAAGAATGTTCAATTTTTCGTATTAACAAAATTATTTGCAATGTATATCAATTTAATGTTAACTTTTTGACTATGTGCGAGGTAATTACACTTGTCATTCAACAAAATTATTATTATCTTGCATTTTATGTGTATAAATAGAATATTAAGTTAAAATTAGCACGTCAGTCAATTAGATTACGATATCAATCCAATTCAACCCAAGTAAAGATGAGAACTTAGATCTTCAGAAGTAGCCTACCCCTAGGTATGAAAAATATATTGCTAAAGATCGTTTGTTTATTATAATAAATATACTTGTTTATTATTTAACTTGTTTTTGTTAATAAAAGGGCAAACAAAATATGGTTAAAAGAGCGGATGTGCAAAATGACACACACTGTATGAATGTAAAGAAGGGACGAAAGAAAAAAGAAGTGTGGAAGAAATACTGAGCGACTCAGCGCTAGGCTCCAAATGTTTAAGAAACATATAATTCGGAAGACACAAGAAAAAATGAAATAAATTTATGTATATATCTAAATATGAAATGTAAACTACCTATATAAATATTTAATCTATTTCTATTGCTGAATTTACATGTAGATTTTATGCCATTAGGCAAGAATAAATTTATTATACAGGGTGTTTCTCGGATTCGGGACATCCCGATTATTTTCTTTATTATTGGAAATAAAAGAAAATTATTCATATATAAAAATTGTTGTAGATGAAGAGGCACATTCACTTATTAATGAAATTAGTTTTTTTAACCAGTGGTTCTCAAACTATAACATAAAGTTACATTTTTTAAATAGGATGGTACATATTATCATATTATTTAAGCCCATTCGATAGAGTATTTTTTTCTGAATTCAACCATGTATACATTTTATATCCTTACATTACAAAAATATTGAGAAAAATGCAATTAAAATTTAAATAAATTTTGTTTTTATAGTTGTTTTTCAGTAAGCTATGTATGAAAAACAAAACTGCTATATGTCAATTTTGCATTATTTAGTGCATAATTCTTATTCTTGCTATTTATAAAGTTATTAACAAATATTTATGTTTCGTTTTAATTTAGGTTCATTTTTTTTCATGCATAACGTACTAAAAAATAAATAAAAAAAATTAAATTTATTTAAATTTCGAGTGCATTTTTCTCAATATTTTTGTTATGTAAAGATATAAAATGATTACATGGTTGAATTCTGTAAAAAATACTCTATCGAATGAGTTTAAAAATATATAGCATCTCATTTAAAAAATATAACTTTATGTTATACTTTGAGAACCACAGATTAAAAATATTATTTTCTTCACTATATGTGAATGAACACATTCGTCTACAAAAACTTTTATTTAAATGATTTTCGTTTATTACCAATCATAAAGAAAATAATTGGGAAGTCCCGTATCCAAGAAACACCCTGTATACATGTTAATAAATATTATATTTACTTTTGTTTACTTTTTTGTTTTAATTTATAATCAATGACCACAAATCGACTCCACCGTGGAGCAATTTGTTACCGATTATGGTAGAAATAGTTACATTGACGTTTATAAATAATTTATGAATGCAAGAAAAAGAAATCAACTACCTTGGCTATTGCTACTAATCGACAGAAATTTTGTAACTTCTTTTTAAAATTGAGAAGGAACCAAACTTTGCACCCTACAGTTTTTGCCGTATAAGGAACAGGAGAGCAGGAAATTGCATAAAACTAAAATAATATGTTAAATTTTCATGTTCATCCCTAAACGCCACTACCCGGTATAGTATTTACAGAAATTTGAATAAAAATTAAACAATTAAATTATTTATCGAGTTACATTTACTTTTTGTCTTATATTTTAATTTATACTAAATTTAATAAACTTTCAGCTTAAACAAAGAATTTAAAGCTCAAGGTAAATTGTATAAATAATTTGTATAGTATCCCTGTTATTATTAATATAGAGATACATCTCCTTTATCGATTAAAGCACAGTACATTATAAAGTTGACGATGGTATATTTCTAACAAGGGTTGACATATATCAGAAGGTTTGTAGCGGGCAAAGTGGCTGCGATCTTGTAAAAAAATAATAAATGTTAGTGATTCTATACATCATTTTTTGAGTCGGTGGAGCGAAGGCCAGTCCCTAGAGATGTGCCCGAATGATGACAACGTGTCCGGCAACACGGAAGCCGACATCCGACAATGAATCGAAGATAAACGGATAAGTTACGGACTTTCAGAGTGTCGGTGTTGGTGTCGTCCTTTATCAAGATACACCGTACATATGTTCATTGAAATCGAATTGTCTACCTCTACCACACTCCAGATATAAACTCAAAGTTTCATGTTACAATTATTTCATGATATACATTCATACAAACTAATTAACAAAACTTGATTATATTTTAGTAAAAAGAGATATACAGTATTTTTCACGTAAGAATGATATTGCACAATAAAAAGTGTATGATTCTTGACGACAGATTATAGAATCTGTCGAGGCCACACGAGAATACAGGCCTGCATGCTTATCACTGCTCAATGCGTCACTTCAAACTATGAGGCCAGCGCGCTGGTCTAGCACTCTAAAAACAGTCGAAGTCGAAAAACAGCAGCCAGCGTGAGTAGACGCACGGCACAGGGCAACACGGAACGTCAAATTTAGATTGTATTTCGTTTCGTTGAAGGATATTGCAAAAATGGTTTTAAAATGCTGTGTGCCAATCTATAGAAGCAATTAGGGTAACACGGCTAATTTGACATACGTGACATTACAGAAATTAAAAGCTAAACAAGTTTTCCTAATATATGGTGAATGTATATCATGCAGAACATCAAATTTAGTTGTTATGAAAATTGTTTTAGGGATATTCAGCAACATTTTACTAAATAATTATAGAACAAATTGTAAAGAACAAATTTGTAGTAAAAATCAGTTTAACAAAAAAAAAAAATAAATAAAAAAATAGCGAGCACCTAAATGTATTTTATTCCAAAGTAATGGTTATTTTAAATACGAATATATAATATGCGTACCTATGTATGTCATTCATTTTTAGCTTCATTATTATCATTTACATATTATGTTCTGTTATATTATTTTCATTTATTAGCTCCATTAGATCTAAAGATTTATTAATGTCATTATTATTGGTATTATTTCTTGTATTATTTAAATAAGAATAAATAATTTAAAGTAATATATATATATATATATATATATATATATATATATATATATATATATAATAGTTATTATATAATATCTGAATAGTTATTTACGAGTTTTATATCTTTATAAATCACATTTTATAATCTGATTTGTTTAAAATTCCGTATATTTCTTATGCTTACACTGTTGTCGTTCGAAGCGTAGCGTGCCAGCAAGAGGCTAGCTGTGACGTCACGAATTGAGCATTCAAGCCTGTATTCTCGTGTGGCCGCGAATTTGTTCATAAGGCGACAGATGTTATAACTCTGTTTAGGAAATAATTTGGAATTGTCAATATAGTTCGTATACGTTCGTACATTGGCGCGTATTTTAGAATTTTTGAGTCTCGTGTGGACTTACATGTGATTTATCGATAATGCAAAAAAAACCTATTAAAAGGGCTATTATAATGGTTGTCTGCATGTGCATTTCTTGATGCAGAAAAAGATTTTTCGAATAGGTGTCAGCGCGGATTATAGACTGAATTGAAGTTTTTCTGAACTATCTGATCATTTGTATTACAACTTGAACATAAAACTGATAGCATTATAAATTCTTTTAAAGTTATTTAGCTTTTAAAATATTCGAGTTTTTAATGCCCTTAATATCTACGTTACACATCTACTTTATTCCAAATTTCTATTACTTTCAATCGTTTTAGCACCTCCTTTTTGAAACACGTATTCCACTTTCAAGTAGGTATATAAATGCAAAAAAATCCATTGCAGATAGAAACCACTTGCGGTTTTTGTTGTGTTTATTTATTTATGGTCGCGAATCTGAGGACAAATATTTCGGATTTTAAATGACACAAAACTGACCCCTGTAATGCACTCTCCACATCAGCAATGAGTGCACGTAAGGTGACGCCTAGTAAACGCCCGCACGGTAGAAATATGTCATCAGAATTACCAAAATCTGTGTACAGAGCCCAACAATGCCGTGATGATTTATTTTCTATTTATTTGAAAGATCCAATGACCAATAAAGCATCACTTGTTCCATGGCACCCTGAAATATGCTGTATATATTGCGGATTTTATTTAGCGTTTTTTCGTAAAGTAAATAATATTTACAATTGACATTAAACTCAAATTGTGTAGTTTCTAATTCTAAACAAGTTTAGTATTTATTTTTTTTATCTAAAAGTAGTTAAGTAACTACAGCAAAATTAAAATAATAACATTTTGTTCCCTATATCACAGATTTCATTTAGACGTTTAATATAAAAATTATAGGTATCATTATTGTCATGAAATATATGTAAACAATATATTAAATTGCAAAAATTTGCATTTGGAAATCGATACTGAAATGTTACCACAAATATTAAATCACGAACAAGTGTGGTTTTGCGGTTAACACGTTCGTTAAATAATATTTTACGAAATTAAATGTCAATAATTATGATTAATAACTCTATACTCAGCTATATTTAAGTGGTTTCTAATCATTATTCAGTTGCAATATAACGTTATCGAAAAAGATAACATGGACAATATAATCAATGTCCAAATGCATAGTATTAAGTATTAGTATTAAAATATTAGCATAAATTATTAAACTAAAAATGATTTTAATATTACCATAATATTGAATAAAATTTTCCCAATACATATTTATTTTAATTTGTAGTGAAATATGCAATGTTCAAATGTAATTTAAATTTAATGTATTATATTAAATTTTATAATGTACAATAAATATAAAATATGATTGTACGGATGTTGGTTTAGTTATTGCAGAATTAGAATCGAATACAATGCTTTCTTCGATGAAGTTACCCTATCGCTGTGTAGAAATGTAAGTTCACCCTCCACAAACAACTTAGGGTATTGTAATATGTTTGGCTACCAACCGAACATCATTTGTACAAATATTCACATCCCTGGGATTGTTCCATATTCAATTGTCATTTCAGAAACCCCGGTCTCACTACGATAATTGTTTTAAGAGTATGAAACTAATTACTCTTATGATTAAATTGCATTCCCTCCTAAGTCAACATGTGCATAATGATGTAAATAAATAAAAATAAAATATATATTGGATAAGTATAGGAGTTTCTAAAATACATGGGCACAGCTGGACCACAGATTCCAGGAGATACGTGAAGTTGGCATCTAGGTACATGGTACTAATTTTTAAATTGAAACTACGATTTAGTACCCCATTCGTACCAATTAATACCCACAAAGAACTTTTGTTTTCTATTGATTGTAATTTTCAAATATATTTACAGGTGTTTTCTTTAAAACAACCAGCGCTTTTTTGGACGATCTAACAACTTTAGAGAAAAATGTTTTATACCAAGAATGATCAAGAATAAGGGGATAATGTATCAATAGTAACAAACCGAATATTTAACCAGTGGTTCACAAACGGTAGAACAAAATTATATTTTTTTTAAATGGCACCCTATATAATTTTTTAGCCCTTTAAATAGAATATTATTTTCTGATTTCAACGATATAAATATAGCATAGGGTTGTATAAAAATTATTTCGAGAAAAATGGTATTAAAAACTAGAAATAATGTAATAAAAATGGGTTTACTACTAGCGTAACTAGGCAACAGACTTATATATATATATATATATATATATATATATATATATATATATATATATATATATATATATATATATATATATATATATATATATATGTATATACCTGTGTATTGCATAGCCATTGTAATATTATAACATTATTTTTAATACCATTTTTCTTGAAATAATTGTTATACAACCCTATACCATATTTATATCGTTGAAATCAGAAAAAAATTCACTATATAATGGACTAAAAAATTATATAAGATACCATTTAAAAAAATATAATTTTGTTCTGCCGTTTGAGAACTACTGGTCGAATTTTCGGTTTGTTATTATTAATAAATTAGCCACTTATTCTTGATTATTTCTTGTATATAACATTTTTTTCTAAAGTCACTAGTTCGCACAAAAAAGCGCTAGTTGTTTTAAAGGAAACTATAAATTTAATACCCAAATGATACCTTTAGGTACACATAATTTTGTTTTCAAGTAGTATATTATGCAACGAGTTTATAATGATAGTTGCATACACTTTATCTACGACTATTCATAGTAATTTAAAAAAATACACTATAAACCAATAAATTGGTTATAAAATTCATCATCAAGTGAAAAGAAAATCTATATTATAATGAAAATATGTATCGAAATGAAAATCTGTATCATAATGAGTATCATACAAGTACAGATGACACATACATAATAAGTATATTAAAGCATAGGAGTAGAATAGTATATTATGTTATTAGGAGTAGAAAACGATCTTTTTGTGTTGAACCCAGCTATTGCCGCCGAGGCGTTAGCCCAGGCCTGGCAAGCTGGGTAAAACACAAAAAAGGTGTTCTACTCCGAATGACATATATTATTTTTTCTTCAAGTGTTTCAAATAATTTTTGACATTTTTTTGGAATTTTTTTATTTGTAGAACTTGCAATTTCAGCCAAAGCTGGCTGTGTAAACTACAAAACACAAACGATGCAACTGTCAAATAACAATTTTCAATATGATCTGTGTTGCTGTGGCGACTGCCGCAGCCAGCGGTGAACTAAGAAGCTAACATTATTTTACTAGTATAACAATAACATTTTTGTACTAGTAAGACAATGAATATCTCTTCTATAGCGACTGTACAGTAGCATAATATGCATATTATAATACGCTTGAAGAAAAAAAAATATTTTTTCGTATCTCCGTCCATTTTGAGTAGTATTACAGAACTCAAAATCGTCCAGAAATGCGCTGTTGCTGACCTAGGCCGGCAAAAGGAGTTGGCATACTGTCCTGGTGATATGTCAATTTAAGATTATTTTCAACACAAGAATTAGCAAAATGTTGACAAATTTTAGGACTAAATATTTAATTTTAACTAATAACTTAAATAACTAAATTTTGTGATAAAAATAATAATATGTTGTCATTACTGACATCTCGTATAGATTAATTATAAGTTACAAATTTAAGACTAATTTGTTTTGTAACTACAACTAACTTTGCGTGATACAGTTGAGTTTCCGCCATCTGTCATTAAAAATATGCGAAAGTATATAAAATATATATAATTAATGTTTGTATGTTATATTTTCAATAGATATAAAATAATTATGCATTTTAAGCTCAAATGTAAGTAATTATAATGAAACTTACAAAACCAATAAAAATATATGTTCATTTTGTAAGTTATATAACATAGAATAAAGTGTAGAGAAATATACGAAGAATTTATGGAGAATCGGTACAAAAAATCTTGTGTATCACACGCCCAGAAACTGTTTTGCGAGATCTCGTCAAAATAAACTCGGTCTCGCAAATGTTCAGTTTCTGGCCTAGTGATACAAATAACTATTTTACTAGATTTTAATACCCAAATAGTATTAATTAGTACTAATGATATTATTATGCTATTGCTTATATTAAATAAATGATTATTAACGTTTTACTTGTTTGGAGAGTGAAGTAAGCATCACTTATATTAAAATAAAACGTTTTCGAATTTCATTTTTATATAGAAATTTAGTACTTTTTAAATTTTCTCAAAAATGTAAAATTTATTTCGTTATTGTTAATATAGCACAAATTATAACACTTTATTTTTTCTGAGGGTGAAGTACCATGCATATTAAAATAATGCGGTTTTCAAATTAATGTTTATTATACAGATTTAGTATTTTTTAGATAGGTACCTCTCATAAATGTCAAATTTATTTTGTTATTGTTATACCACAAATTACAACACTTTACTTTTTCTGAGCGTGAACGCATATTAAAATAATAGTAATAATAATAATTTAATAATAATAATAATATTAACAATAATTAATAATAATATTAATAATGAATATAGCTAAATATTACAACTTTTATTTTGCCCCTCTCTCTCGCGAACAAAGCGCATGTAAACAATAATTTTTAACTTATTAGATGCAGTTAACTCTGAACTTTTTTTTGTATTTACACTTTTGTTCTAAAAATTTATTGAATAAATTAGCGCAGTTATTGAATAAATATGTTGAACAAGTGCTAACATAACATTCCATAACAAACCCCCTACTTCCTGGGGAATCTCAAACAATACAAGAACGTTTCAGCTTGGTAACTGACACGTTGTGTAATTAATAAGTTCGCGATAACTGTGGATATATGTGCGAAGCAATCGTGTGATTCGCAATGAATATTCATGCGATCTGTAGCGTGTATGTCTGCGTTGTGTTGGCATCGCTACGAGCTGCGTCTGTGCTTGACGTTACGCAGTCACGCGTCGCTATAACCGAATTTGCAAGCGACGCTGCTGTGGTTACACTGCTAGCTAAACACCTCCATTCCACCGGCAACGGAATTTGCTCTATGGAGATAATCGCAGTTTAGGAATTTTTATTTACTGACTGGTAATTGAGAGTGGTGATTTTTAATTGAAAAAACATAAATGAATGTACGAGTCCAAACCCGTAATATGTCGACCGATTTACATTTTCAACAAACAAATTATAAAACCTACGCAAATAGTGAGAAATTTCACAGATTTCTTTCGACTAGTTTGAAATGCAAATTTTAAACTTACAAAAACTGAATATGTTATTCAAGTATTCTGCCATTTAATATTGGGTTACATCACCTTTATTTGTAATATACCAACTTTAATTATATTAGGCATTGTATCACTAATATCCGTCACGCACTTAACGAACCTACGCGCACTTGCGAGCAGTTTTCAGCGAGAAACGGCCGCGTTTGCGTCAAAAGTTGGACTGCTCGGAGGAAACGCAACAACGCAGGCACTATCTATACGAGACACATTTATAAATTATTTTGTGTCATCCGTAGGTTTAGTGCAGTGGCAAAATGCCATGGTACAGAGAGGTCGAAAAAATGTTTAAATTTTTTGATATATTCTACTACATTCTGTAACCAAGTCCTTTTTTGTTAAGTCTGCAATACTATTTTGTACAGCAGAAATCGTTTAATATGTAAGGAATTTTCTGAACTAGTTTTATAAACTGTTTCCACTTTTAAGTCAAATTTATATTTTGTACATTCATATCTTTATATTTTGAAACCAAAATAACTAATTTTTCACATTTTACCATAATCTATACGCATTGTTTTGCTATGATGTGTGAAATTTATTTCTACATCGGCTATTTCTGATGCGTCTCGGGTATATTCGTTCTGATTTAGGTAGCTGCGCTGCGCTGCTCTATCGCACACGTCAGATCAGCAAAGCGAAGAGCAGAAAAGAGCAGAGAAAAATATTCTCCCCGAAGTATTCCGGCTAGTCGCTTCGCTTCTCTGCTCTTCGCTGCTCCAAAGTGCGCGTATACACATAATAATATATTGAATGAAAAAACGGGTCTTCGCTGCGCGTCGCTTCGTCTCGCCCAAGTGCGCGACGGCCTTAGGTGCATTCACAAATGAAAATTACGTTTATGGTTTTTGTTTAGGTTTAAGTAAGTCATTAATAAATGTAAGTTTAAATTACCTGAAAATTAGTTTTCATATGTACAGAAATCTGTGTAAATGCTTCAAAAACAAGATTAAAATATCGGTAGAGCAGTAGGTACTCAACAAGACACCTGTGCGCCGTGAAACTGTCATTCGCTCGGCATTATTGGTTATATTTCAGTAATTAAGTTACGACAGTCTCCATGTTCTTCTCGCATTTGTTTAAAAAAACCGAATCCACCAAGTGGATACTAAATAAAGATGGGTGCATATATCTATATCACTTCAGACTTGTTCTCATTGGTGAAATTTGTGACGTCAAACTAAATCATAAACCTAAAGTTTGGACTTTGCAATGTTTAGCTTTATGATTTGGATTTAGAGTCCTAAATTCTGAAGTGTGAATGAAGTCATAACATAATATGCGGCCAAAGTCTTTAAATCTAAAGTACAAACCATAAATCTAAACCAAATTTTTATTTGTGAATGCACCTTAAACCCTGCAGGTTTTTCTGTGACTACTGGCCCATATTTTTGCAAAGTAGGTTTTACTATTTCCCCTGGATTTTTACAAACTTTTCCATTGTGCCTAAAGAAAAGGGTCTAGGTAGAAGCTAGGTCTGGACTGGAAGATGACCCTTAAAATGCCGGTTGAACTATTACTCCCGTCTTTGGCCCACGCCGCAAGAATTTTGTAAAATTTCTAACCATTTTTGTAGATTTTATAATTTGTTAAAATGTAAAACGGTCGAAATATTTTGGGTTTAGGCTCGTATAAGTACGCTCATAGTGTTTTCTAATGGATGTATCTTGGGCCACGTTAATCTGTACCTAATATAAAATGTAGGTACACGCTAAAACATCATTATCACTTACGTAGAAATGTAGGAACGGTACATTTCTCTAAATATAACAACAATAACCTAATCCAACGTATAAAACTTGTTTTTAGCACCCGAACGTAGTCTCATTTATTTAACGTGGACTTTTGGGTATTTTGTGGTCAATAAGACGATGCACGCAAGATGCCTACGTCATAAGTGGTGATGACGTTTTAGCGCGTACCTACATTTCATATTAGGTACACATTAACGTGTCTCTAGACGAAAATTTAAGAACAACTACGTAATCTATTTTATTATTAAAAGTATAATCTTATACAGGGCAGAGATCTGAGAGTGGAAAATGAAAAGCAAAAGTAAATACACCTAAAATACATAAAGCAGACATTAAAACTAGACAGAAAAACACCAGAATATATTATGTAACAAGAAACCAACAGAGACAAAATGCGAATTGCAGGTGGACTGAGAGCAGTAAGATACGAAAAGAAAATTAGGAATTATGACCCAAATTTAACAATGTTGGAAGGAAGTAACGAACAAAGAAAAAAGGAAGAGACCACTAAGCAGATATGAAGTTAGCAGAAGAAAGTATTACGAAAGATATAATTTTACCCAGTTCGAAGATAATTAGAAGCGATCAAAACAAACAAAAATATAGAAACAACAAAACAAAATATATAGAAAAGTATGAGAACCATAGGTTTTTGCCAGCTCAACAATGAAATGATGTATGTAGAATGTTATAAACATTTCACAAGATTACATATGAATTAGGTGTTTAGGTCTGAGTGCGTTAAAAGTTAAAGTGACCGGTTTTGGTTTTGATAGCCCAAATTCGTATCCATCCAGTGCCAATTAAAAATTATTTCAATTTTTAAATATGACAAAAGTAACCCGTTTGGTGCACTTCTCTATAACAGCTTTGAAAGTTCGTCAGATAACGTCTGCCAGTGCCCAGCGTTCTCAACGGTACAGAAATATCATCATTGACATAACCAAAAATGAGTAACAAGCCTTAATGTTATTTCTTATTACTTATGAATTATAAATTTTAAAACTCATACAGATGTGCGACCGCTTGTATTGTAGCTCTGACAGTCCGGATTTGAATCTTACCAGTTTAAAAATTATTGCCAAGTGTGAGTCCCCATGAAGTGACAATTGGTAAAGTTATATTGTCATTACTTAAATATGCAAATAAAACCATATTAGTACATCCAAATATGGGTAATAAGCCGTGAAATTTTTATTTATTTAGTTTTTGCATATCTGAGAAAAAATTACATGGATGTAAAACCCACTTACTCAATTTAATGTCAAGGTCTGTAGTTAGTTTTATTTTTATTTTGTAAAACTAAGTTAAAAATCGATCTATAAAGCAGAAGTGGTAATTAATCAACAGTGTAAAAAAGTTTGTCTTGAATATCACATTAATTAACTGATTGAATTTACAACATTTTTATCTTGTACTTTTAAATTAATAATTAACACAACATATGAACTTTTCCAATTTGCATTACAACAAACTAAATAAAAGTATCATGCAGATAAAGTACATAAATTATTATGACAATTTTGATATAAACAGAATTTTTACATAATGAAAAAAATGAGAGAAGTGTTTAACCAAATAATAAAAGAAAACAGTAGGAAAATGAAAAAGAACCATATTGAAATTACGTCGAATCTGTTTGCACTAATAAAACGGTCCTGTCACGAATAAATCGGACAGGAACAAGTCTTCAGAGACTAACACAATCGAGCAAGACTGAAGGGAGACTGAGCTGAGACTGTATCCCCAGCTGCAACAAGCAAAATGCAGAGACTCTCAATAATTTTGATAAAAGTTCGATAGAGTTTGTAATCATAAATATAAATACGTCTAGGCTTTTTTATGATGAGTTTCGGACTTTTATAGCTTGGATATTTCTCTAACTATAGATACCTTAACATAACCTAACCTAATGCACAAATTCGGCCCTACTTATATAGGCGGAAGTTTTGTGACTTAGGTTAGGTTACTTTAAAGTAAGTATAAAAAAATTCAAGCAAAAATGTCCAAATATCCATTGTAATATTATTCGCCTAGTCATTTAAAAAGCCTAGGCGTATTATGTTAAATCCAGAAGATGTAACTACACATTTCATGAAAAGGACATCCACTTCATGAAGCAGCTCCTCAACAACAATAACGTCACCTAACGCACAGAACTCTCTTTAGGAAACTCGGGGAGATTATTATTTTTCCAATTACAGAGTGGGTTCACATACACAAACATCCATGCCTTAGTGGGATTCGAACCCAGAACCCCGAGCGCACTCATGAGTACGAGGCGTTGCTACAACCCATGACATTGCGCATGTATCGCTCAATCTCTTTCTATAGCTGTGACGTCACCCAGTGACATAGGCAGCTGTATAAATAATAAAACATTACTATCAAGACATTTTTAGTCATATATAATTGCGGATGTTAACTTTTTTGCTTGTAATTTAGTTTGTCCTATATAACAACTTAAATAAATAATACATAATAACCAAAAATTTACATTAAGATAGTCAGCCTTCACAATTAATGGACGAAATAATTTACTTTTTCTTATTTATTAAATAAACAATACTTAATATTAATTGTATTTATTTTGAGCCAGAATTTGGTATAATTGAAAGTTTCCAATGCTATTTGATAATGACTTGTCACTGGGTGACGCCATGTGCGTGGCAAACGAAAATGGAATCTCTAAATAGCATATCTTGTATTCATAGTATCATAGCTATAACCATTCAGCCACCAGAGTCGACAATTGTTAATGAGTGCTTTGCGTTAGGTGAAGTTAATGTTGGTATTTTTTGTAAATAGTTACATGAAATAGATAGGATTTTTGTCTAGGTTCCAGATTTTTTTTTAAATTATACTATGAAGAGTCGCTTCATGAAGTAGATATCCTTTTCGTGAAATGTATAATTACATCTTCTGGAATAGACATTTGTTAGCCATACTCATATATTTTGTCCCGTAACTTTTTGCATATAGTCAAGGATCCGATCTTGTGCAATAAAAATAAAAATATATCAATACGGCGTATTACTCATAGCTGGATGTACCCATCTGCTTTATAACCCTCGGACAGTGTGCTGGAAAATAATTACGTGAACTGTGTGGTGGGGTATGACATACCCCAAAATGTAAATAAAGACTACTATGGTGTGAAAATAGACTAAGTAAAAAATTGTTACAAGTCTGCTAGCTTGCTTACAATAAAATGAAAAGACAATGAACTCAATGGCTCGTACCACGAGCACGGTTTTAACTAAAACGCTGTTTTAAGAAATGTCAAATTTCATTGTTTAATATTAATAATAAATAATATCAAATTGATTAAAATATGATTATAAAGCAGAACATGATTTGTATTCAAACAAATATTTTTAAAAAAATCGTTTGTTAAACATAAGGGCAAAATTAAATATTAAAATTTGAATTTGACATTTCTTAAAACGGCGTTTTAGTTAAAACCGTGCTCGTAGTACGAGCCATTGTGATTATATATTTTATTTAAAATATATATATATATATATATATATATATATATATATATATATATATATATAAAAGTTATAAAAACAGCATGTACATCTAACCCTACTTCTTCACATATCGCTAATAGTATATTTCCTGTTCTTGCTCGCATGTAATTTTATAAATAAATTTGTCAAAACACAGGTAAATATGATAAAATTTAAGATAAATAGAACAAAAATAAAAATAATATTACTTTTTACCTTTGTTCAAAAAGTTACGCCATTGGTGTGGTGGGGTATACCATACCCAAAACTACATTAAAACGTTATAACGTGCGTAATAGTTACGGTACAAATATGTCATCATCATTACCGTATTCTGTATATACAAAGCAGATTGGCACACTCAGCAATGGGTAATATGCCGTGATGATATATTCATTTTATCTATTTATTTAAATATTTTCATTTCAATGTTATTGGAAGCTACTGGAACGTACATGGCACTGGCATGCGTATTTCGAAAGTTACACATTAAAGAAGTAGTCGTGGCGTATGTTATACCCCACCACATCGTCCAAGGGACAAAGAGATTTCTGTAATGATGATGATATATTTGTACCGTGCGGGCGTTTACCAGACGTCACCTCACGGGTGCAGAGTGCATCACAGGGGGCACGAATTTGGTTCCTCAGATTCGCGACCAGACACTCATGTATAATTCTGTACAATAGTTTTGTTTAATATTGATTCATTGTTAGGCAGTTAAATAAATTTAATCGAATTATTCAGTTCATTTAAAAATTATGAGAGAAAGGGATGTGGCTTGCATCGCGATTGCTTTGACTTTTTGTAGAAGATAGCAGAAGAAAAGAAATCGGATAAAGAAATGGTACATAAAAAGACAAATGCACTCATGAGAATTAACTGAACGAATTAAAAGTTACCAATCCAACTGATTATCAAAACTTTCTAGTGTACGTTTACATTCAGCATTCCATTCAGTGTTCATTGTATAGGATTTAATTGAATCTGAAATTAGAAATAATAATACTTCAAAGCTTCGAATGAAATAAAGCGATATTAACTAATAGCACTTATAGACGATCCAATAATTCGCATATTGCACGTATATATTTAATAGAATTTTGATTTATCAAATATATTGCACAAACGGTTGGTGGAGCACTAATTACGGAACAAATACGTGAAAATTATACAGGTAAATGTTCGGATGAAAATATAGAAACATACCAGTGGTACTACCACGCCACATTGCCATTGATATGTCCCCCTTACTGCACTTTACCCCTTGTCTTGGTCACTTGTCAATCTCAATATTTTGGAACTATACGAAATTGCTATTGCTTTATTTTCATTGATATGTAAAAATTATTAACTTGATAGAAAGCGACAATATAAAGTTTTTGCTTTAATCATATCGTGCAATATATTTTTGACAAAAAATACGAAATCAATCTTCGAAAACAGTTTACAGAATATTTTTCGTCGTAGCGTTATCAGCGTATTCTACACTACGGTGTGCACGCTGTGTGAGAACCGGCTTTAGTAATTAAAACATAACCTTAAAAGTGTTCAAAGTCATTTTATAAATGTATTATTATTAGGTAAAATTTGAGTATACGTAGTATATTGAAAACTATAATAATAATGAATAATTTTCTTTAGATGAATATACGAATGCATGTTTAACCTAAACACTATAGTTTATTACTTGATTATCTACAACTTCATCCGAAAGTTGAAATTGATTGTGGACTCTTAGATATATTGTAACTGTGTCCAATTAATTTTTGATATATATATATATTAGTGGAATAAAAACGTAACACGGGAAATATGTTTAATTTAGGTATAATAGATATTGGATGGTTTGAATTTGACATATATGACGAAAACTGATGAATAAAATTATGTATAAGTTCCTTTCTAAGGCGAAATAAACTAATAAAAAGGATATCATCTAAAGTAAATTGATTACTTTGAATTCTCATTATTCTGCGAATTAAATTGAAGTCTCGTAATAGTCGTTTTCGGTTTTCGTTATTCAAATGATTGTATGCGCAGACGTGTCTATACAATGTTTTTGAAATGTACGTAGATTTATCAATCCAAGCCGAAGATATCCGAATCATTTATCAATTATTTATCATCAATACGGTATAGTACAAAATAGCAATTGACTTGACTATGACTTGGTCGCTTAATATATCAAGTCAATATCAATTACAATATGGCATGGTTCCACCACAGGTCTTGTAGGTTTTTTCGGGTTTATTGGATAATATTGAGATTTTCAATTATAATTTTTTATTATTATTATCATTATATACTTATAACTGTTGCACCCTGTAAATCAAAAAGTTGTTTAAAAATAAAAAAAAACTAAATAATGTAATAATCAGTACAGAGGACTTAATATTAAAATAAAAAAAATGAACTAATTTAATATTAAAAGATTTATTTATTTATGTTAGTTTCATACAACGCTAATCGTATTTTGGAAAGTACGAAATCACATGTCTAATAATATAAAAATAAGTATCTAAATATCATGTGTTGTAAATTTTCCTTTAAATTATATATGAGCAAGTACGCGATTAAATCTAGATTGCTCGTATTTTCATCTTGATTGCATAAATCAAAGGTAGAGCAGATTATTTACACACTTAAAACCTTTCCAAATTGCTGATCCAAATTGGTGGTAATTTTGTTTGTTTCGTGCTGGTCTTTTAAGCAGTAGATGTGTTAAGCTTTGCTTAATTGTTCCCAAGTGGTTAACCATCTACGTGTTAACTGCACTAAATTGTGTTTGACTGTTCCCGAGAGGTATTCTAACCCAGAACTAACCGCATTAATTTTTGCTTGATTGACTTAGTTGTTTTAGCTTAAATCTTTACAGTGCTCTTTTATATAAGTCATAAGGTCAAATGTAATATGATTTTACTATTACGTTCATCGCACAATTATTTGAAAAAAAGAAAATATGGGAAACAGAATTTCTCTTTTAAATTTGTATTATTATTTTAAACCTCGTTTTACATTTATACAATGTGTTATTCAATGTATTGTGAACAATAAAAGTTCTGTAGTTTCATACTGTAAATGTGGTAAAAAATGAAATTGAACTAAAAAAAAAATATGTTCTATTTTCGTATAATATTTTCTCTGCTTGCATATTATGCAACATTAGCAATGACATCTCTTTTCTTTCTATAATTTTTTTTTTTAATTTAATAATCTCATCATCATTGTGTACAAAGCATATTGGGACATACAAAAATGGGTAATATTTGGTGATAGCCCTAATAGAATTTGTCTAAAGTTTACAATATATACATGTATAATTTAGAATGTAGTACAAACTAACTAATTTTCACATAATCCAAAATATTTGTATTACATTACATTGAAGAAATTCTTGTATTTGTTCAGTATTTTTTATAAATGATTAGTATTTCATGTTTATAAATAAATAAAATAAATAAATAAATAAATATATCATCACGGCATATTACCCATTGCTGGGTGCGTCAATCTGCTTCGTACGCAGATATCGGTAATGATGATGACATATTCGTACCGTGCGGGCGTTTACCAGACGTCACCTCACGGGCACTCATTGCTGGCATGGAGAGTGCACCAAAGGGGTCAATTTTGTGCTATTTAAAATTCGAAATATTTGGCGTCAGTCGGGATCGAACCCGGTTCCCCAGATTCGCGACCAGAAATAAATGTTTAGTATTAGTAATAAATGTTCACTACATTAATAATGAATTGTTCAATATAAAGAATGAATGTTTCGTAAAATAATATTAGTTCACCATAAATATTGAATGTATATTATTAATAAATGTTGTAATTTAAATCATATATTCAGTAACAATATCAAATGTTCAGTATTAATATCAAATACATATTCAGAAATAATATTCGGGAATCGACTCTGACAAATGTTCGAAAACATATATACAAAGGGTTTCTCGGATACGGGACACCACGATTATTTTCCTTATTATTAGGAATAGAAGAAAATCATTCAAATAAATGTAGTAGTAGACAGAGGGGAATATTCCCTTGTTGAAAAAAAAAATAACCAGTAGTTCCCAAACTAAAACATAAAGGCTCATTCACAGCTATGAAAATAAAAATAAAATTATATATAGACATAAAAATAACGATATAAACAATAGATTCTTATGACAGTGTTCACAGCTGTCGAAAATAAAAATAAACATAAGACATAAGCCCAAGGATTTGAAAATGTTAAATATTTTACACAATCATAAGCACATACATAAGCCTCAACCAATTAAAACGGGTGCAAAAGGAAATGTCATTGTGAACTGACATTTGAATTGTCATTTGCACTTTTTACAAAAAATGAATTTAAATTTAATCAAAAGGACAGTTTTAAGGAAAAGGGTTGCATTTATAATTGCATACAGCTCTTCTCTGCATCTTCGCCTGTTGATTTAAAAAGTGCCTTAAATAATTTATGTTATAAATAATATATGTTGTGTTCAATTTGGATGGCCCGCGTTCGAATCTGACCGACTTAAAACTTCAAAATTATTTTCAATTGGTGTAGTATCTGCGCTATAGCTTTCAGAGACAGTGAGGTGACGCCTGGTAAACGGCCTGAACAATACAGTATGTTACGGAAATCTGTGAAAAGAAGAAGACTGGCGCTCTCAGAAATATGTACATACATACTTACCGCTTACACCAAATTCATTTCCTAACTGTCCCCGTATATAGGCTTTTAACTTATTATCTTTATAATTTTTGTTAAATTTATACCATAAAATTACATTTTTATAACTGCTACTGTGCTTAATATATACAGAAATTTTAACAGAAAATTATATTTAATCACACTGTAGAACGTACTTATTCGAATTTCAGAAGAAAAAAGATATGTTAATTTTTTTGCAACACCTCATTAATAGTCATCCATAATTTCAGAAAATAAGGGTAATTGTCAAATATGACAACTACAACTACATGAAGCTGTGAATTTGTGCGTAACTATGGCAACTGCCGTTTTATTTTCGAAGCTGTGAACACCAACCATAAAGCCTTATTTATAATTTTATTTATATGTCTTATTTTCGTAGCTGTGAATGAGACTTAAAGTTATATTTTTTTAAATGGAATGCTATATATTTTTTAGGCTCATTCGATACAGTTATTCAACCATGTCATCAATTTATATCCTTACATAACAAAAATATTGAGCAAAATGAAATTGTAATTTAAATAAATTTTATTTTTGTTGTTATTTTTCAGTACACTACGCATAAAAAAAATTAATTAAGTTACAACGAAACAAATATTGTTAATAATTTTATAAATAGCAAGAATAGGAATTATGCACTAAATAATTCAAACTAACAAATAGCAGTTTTTGTTTTTATACATAGCCAACTGAAAAATAAATATAAACGCAAAATTAATGTAAATTTCAATTGCATGGTTCTCAATATTTTTGTTATGTAATAATATAAAATGGTTACATGATTTAATTCAGAAAAAAATACTCTATCAAATAGGTCTAAAAAATATGTACCTATTATCCCATATCAAAAAATATAACCTTGTTTGAGAACCACAAATTTTTTTTTTCTACAATGAGTGAATGTCTCCCTGCTTCTACTATAACTTTTTTTTTATTGTAAAGGAAAGATGCCTCAACCTTTTGGTTATTGGCGTAAGTTGTATATACAGTGTGTGTTACATAGTTGTTATAATATTATTTTTATATTTTATTCCATATGTTTGTGTATTTTAAATAGTCTATTACTTTTTTGGTGACGTCGTTGTTGTTGGTTAGTGCTTCTTCGAGTGTGGCTGGGATCTTGAATTTCTCTCTTTCGGTTCGGTATTTTGGACAGTCATTTATTAGATGTTGAACCGTGATGGGTATGTTACAGTCTTCGCACTGTGGTGGTTTTGTGCGTTGAAATAAGTGTTGGTGGGTAATTCTTGTGTGTCCTATTCTTATTCTATTCATGACTACTTGGGCTTTTCTTGTTTTATTTAGTATCCATTGTTCTGTGCTTGATTTTATGGATCTTAGCTTGTTGTTACTTTCTTGTGACCACTCTTCTTGCTACTATAACTTTCATTTGAATGATTTTCTTCTATTTTTATTAATAAACATAATAATCGCGCTGTCCCGTATCCGAAAAATAGCCTGTATATATATATATATATATATATATATATATATATATATATATATATATATATATATATATATATATAGGGTGTCCTAGGACGAGCTTACGCTATCGTTATTTTAAGAACTATTCAATATTAATTTACGAAATTTGGTATCTAAGGCGTTTCCGACAAGCATTTTTCGAAAAATCTATCAACTTTCAACATAGAACATGCTACGCAAACTATCCTTATTTTTTAAGAAAGAATTCAATTACATAATAAAAAATGGGGTATTCCGTTTAAAAAAATTGAGTTTTTTGAATTTTGTGAACTTCAAATTTACGTTCACATAGAAATTACAATTTTTAAAAATAGTCGATTATAAATTTGTATTATTGTAAACAAAAGCTTCCTTTATAAAACTGTATTTAGAGATTATAGAAATTCGATCACGTTCTCGAGATATAGAATGATAAAAAAGTGGCCGTTTTTAGATAAAAATCAAAAAAAGTTAAATTACGCCGGAAGTGGTTGAGCATGAGTAATTTTTTTTAAGGTTTCATATGTAAAATTTTCTGCTGAATTCAACGGTTAAACCGGAAATGCTTTTGCTTTGAAAATATTTTAGTTGAAACGGGCATATCGGAAAACCCCGAGATACCAAATTTCGTAAAATAATATTCAACAATTTTTAAAATAACGATAGCGTAAGCTCGTCCTGGGACACCCCAGGTAATACAGAAATTTTTTCTTCTTGTCGTTACCATAATTTTAAAAGGAGTAATAATTACAAGTATTCTATTTATAAATAATAATAAAAAAGCAATTCTTAATGAAAAAATGTATTGGAATACCTAAATATAACAGTAGTTTCATTGAATGTAATACAAGAGAATATAGAAACCTATAACGAAGGTATGCCTATGAATATTTTAAATAACGTGACTATTGATATAAAGTTATTTTTAGACATCGTAAGTTTATCTGTTAACAGAGAATATGTGATAAATACTGACTAATCAAGATAGTGCCATTATTTATCACTATACAGAATATAGATACACGCATTTAGTTATTCTAGAAAGTTTATTATCTCAGTTTATCATAAACTGAATAACATTTTGTAAAGAAGTTTCCACGAAGAATTGTTTGCTGCTCAGTTTATATAAAACGCGATGATATGTAGTTTTTGAAACATCGTTATATTCGTAACCTTTGTCGATTCCCTTTCTTTAACCGATACCTCCAGTCATGGTCAAGTACAACAGAAATTATTATGTCATTTAACCATTTTTTTTTCTATATTGCGTTTATAACAAAGTTAAAGCCCAAAATTGTTCGTTAATAACACATTCGAGTTCTGATATATTAGTACAAATATTTTTTTTTAAATGTTCGTGGTTATAAATGTAAAAAAATATCTGTCAGATTTAGCAAAACATACAAACACAAATCTTACACACACAATTTTAATTTATATAATTTTTAATTAAAAATTAGTAATAACAAGAAGACAAAAAATAGAGGAGTAAACTTAGAAAGAAATAGATAGCTGGTATAACAAAAATAAGGTTAGAGTTATATTATTGAACGTCAAATGAATTTTCAAATGTCACATTAGTATCACCAATTGACATGAAATTCAATAAATATTATAACTAGGATTTTTTTATATAAAAAGAGCTGCGCGTCGTGATCCAAACTTCCCGCTCACAAAATAAAATAACAATTATGACATTCGTTCGTTAATATACTATTTTCGCTTTCTTCAAATAATTGGTGAAGTGAAACCACTCGAAAATGATTCATTATGCAGTATCATCATTGTCAGCGGCATAATATTGTATCCTTTTGTCCTTGAGCAGCGTTGTTTTTAACAGGTCTAACAAACTTTGATTACAATTGAAGGACTTCTCAAAAGAATCAAATACTTATAAGTATAATTATTGAAGATAACAAAAACTAAACAATTATAACAAAAACGTATTTAAGAAGTTTTGGCAAGTGCTCGACAGATTCTGCAAAAATAATAATACGAAATTTAAATTTGATTATTAATTTCAATAGACGCTTTATAAGAAAAATATAGTTTTAAAAATAAATAAAATTATTAAATTCTAAGAAATTTGTTTCTCATATCATGAAACATCGAAATAATGTTTAGAATTTATTTCGTTTAGACAATATTCAATAGCAGCGAGAATAGATAATTCAAAAAGGAAGATAATATACATTCGTTTGTGTACTTCATTAACATTTTATCATAAAAATAACAATTCTTGGAAACAAAAGTGTTAGGATCGGCTCTTAATGATGATAAATAAATTGATGTAAATTATGAATAATGTTTTCTGAGAAGAGATAGTAATTCATTTGGCGACTTGAGACTGTCTCTATCAATGACTTCAGCTGGGTATAAATAGAGTATAGTACGATAAGAGCTTTTGCTGGTTTCATTGTCATTTTATATCGTCTTTGAGTTTGAAAGAGAAAGAAAAAATAAACAGCGAATTAATTTTCATCTTAGTACATAGTAATAATAATAATATAACATGTAATTTAATAGTTTTAGTATCAAATTTTTCTCCTTAGCCATTAAAAGAACTACAAACCGAATATAACGAAATAATTATATTTTTCATTATTTCTACGACGATAGTTCAATAGAAACAAATTTGGACTGCGCGACTTCAACAACATGAGAATGGAATTCAATTGAATAAATTGTTTGTTTAAGTACTAATAAAACATCTGTCAAAATTATTTTCCGTTGGCCTCTTCCTAAACACTGTTATTAAGTTGTAGAAAATTCGTCCATAAAATCTGCGTCCAATTATTCTATTTGGCCGCTGTCGCACTTCAGGCAATAGAAATTCATATAAAATTAGGTAATACTGTCCTATTTACATTTTTTTAAGGTAAATAAACTTTCAGGTAAAAAAGTCTGATATTTTCCCACACTGCAGTTTCTTAGAAGTTCACGAAAATGGTATAAAAATTTGTTTTTATCTTAACTACTTTAAACGACAATATTCCATGCAGAATTGTACGCAATTTTAACCTGCGTCAAATTACTACTAAAGAGCCACTATAGCAACAGAATAATCTCTATAGTAACAGACAGCCAAGCCGCACTAGAATCTTGTGAGACAGAATCTGGGCTTGTTCTACAGTGTGGGTACCCGGGCATTCAGAGATCGAAGGAAACCAGGTAGCAGATAGTTTGGCTAAGAATGAGACAAGTATTCCTTTCACACGACCAGAACCGGCTTTCGGAATCTCAGCGGAGACAGTTAAGCTAGAAATAAAAACATTTCTGAATCAGTGGCACAAGAAGGTTGGAGTCACCAGGGCAGAGACACTCAAAGCTCTTTCTAAATGAACCAACCAAGAAAAGAACGGAACGTTTACTCCTAATGAGCAAACAAGACATTAGATTAATAACAGGACACTGTCTACTAAACAAACACCTGCACACGATGGGACTAACCCAAGAACCAACATGCAGCGGATGTGGTGAAGAGAAAGAAACCCCTCAGCACCTTATATGTCACTGTGAAGCCTTTACGAGCAGCAGATATAATATCCTGGGGGCAGAAAAGATCTAGCAGGATATGCTAAAAGATTTAAATCTGAAGAAAACCCTGGAGTTTATTAAACAAACAGGACTCATAGAATAGGAGTAAATCTGGAAGGTACAATAAATCTACAGGTCGCAGTACAGAAATCCACAGGAGACCACCTCTTGTAATATAATAATAACTATTTTATTATTTTTGCTTGAATTTTAAATCTTCTAATAATGTTAGTCTTGGTTAGATCTGTAAATCTGTAAATAGTAAACAAAATTGCAACGAAATAATAATCAACAAGAATAAATGTGTTTTTGTTACATTTTTACAAATTTACAGACTATACGAACAATATTCAACAGAATCGACCCATAAGACTGTGAATCTCTAATCACAATATAAAAGTAAACCTAATGACAGAATTAAAGTGTCGCTTATTGATATGTAATTTCCATAAAATTACAGTATTGCTGGGGCCGTTGACAATTATTATTATTAAAAAAAAAACTAGTATTTAACCAAGCTACCCTTTGCTTGAATTTTCAAGCTTTTTAGCATGTTAGGCTTGGTTAAGGTTGAGCTTGGTAAAACTAAAGCTTGACGGCTTGATTTTTCAAACTTTCTCAAGCCAAGCCTGTTTATCGCTAATCATAATATGCAAGTAAGCCAAGTGGCAACATTAAAGCGTCATTGATTGATATGTAGAGTAGTTTTAGGAACACTGGTGTAAATAAGGGATGAAGGGTGGTTGGGTATGGGCGACGCGACAGCAGTGAGTAGATGACGGAATGACAGCGACGCGAGACTACGAGACGAGACGCGACGCTCAGGCGTTGGTGTTGCTGGAGACTGGAGAGAAGTAGGAGCAGTACTCGTACTCGTTCTCGTAGACTCGTACAGTGCCAGTGCACGCAACTCGAGTGAGCAGGCGAGCAGGGACAACCCAGCACGAGCACAAGCCGCCACCACCGCTCGCAGTGATTGATTGCCTTCTATTTAGCCAAATCCTATAGCCACATCCCGGTAAATCTCATTATTACGTCAAGCCAAGATGCTACTTACTTCACTTTATATATGAGAAATAGCTCCGAGCATAATTTATTAATAGACCAATAAAAATACCCCAATACGCCATGCGGCTTCGGCTTTACTGCTTGCAGCGTTTGTTTTCACGAATCAGTTTCGCACTCTCCACAAAAACTTCCGAGATAAAATGGAAAATTTAACTCTTATATAAATCTCGGGCCGATATTCGAGTCATTTTTCACGAACGGCAAGGCGAAGCGTACAATGTAATTCAGCGTAAAATGCTTCTGGTTCTGCTTGTGCACCGCTCCAATCGAATTTGCATTGACGAGATCTGAGATCTGTTGACTGAAGACTGAGCACTGAGGCTCGGGCTCAGCTTGAGATCGCATCGCATCGCATCGTTCGACCGAGCCGGGATACGAACACACGCACTATCGCACCGCAGGGTAATCATTCTAATTACCCCCCAACAAACAATTTACTCCGTATCACTCTATCCTTCTGTCTCAATACACTACCTAAAGCAATTTCTTATCATATTATCTCCTTTGTGAACCGTGGACAGGAAATCTATCTCTTTCTCCAAACATTTACGCGCATTGTAGGTGGTATATGTGTCAGAGTTACGATTACTATTGGCGACTAAAACTACCGATGGCGGCGCTAGTGTTGTAGCATACACGTGCTCTGAAAATGGTATTGTGCTAAGAACGCATACAGAAACATTGTATAACCAACATTCGTTTTGAAGTATACTAACAAATTCATTAAACTTTTTATAAATAGTGTTAGTAATAATTTTGTGTACGTACTTAAATTATAATTACATTCGAAGAAAGTTATCTTAGTATTATTTCTAAGGAAATGTTTACTTATTTGGAGGCAACAAATTTTTCTTGAAGTTTTATAGAAGAGGGAGAATTGGTGAATCGTAGGTTGTTATTTTTATGTGGCGTTAATGAACATAATTCTACAGACTAAAAAAAATTTGGGCTGTGTTTAAACAAATGCTCTAACGTCACATCCTCATGAGATTAGAAGAATTTACAATTGATTATTTACAAAATGCTCTTGTACAGTTGGCCATAGTGATCAGTGCAAACACATTACAGCTGTCTTAATATTTTGTACAAGATAGTAAAATAGTACCATATATTATTCATGGATGTTAAATAAATATGTATTTACTTTACTTAGTTAAGAAAATTAAAATGGAACTAATGTCAAATATCTTTCAAATTGTTTTAATTACAAGTTTAAGAAATATATTGAATGCTACACAAAGAGAAAAGTGTATTATTTTACTCATGAATTGGTCAGGAAATAATACAATACTTTTCATTTTTGTTATCCTTTTATGATTCGTCACTTGCTTTCCATTTCGTATTTTCCGAATCCAGTCCTCTCTTTTGTCGATAGACTCCATTTTACCAAATTTATTTTGGATGTCACTCTTCCTCTCACCAATTTTTGGGACATAGTTTCTTACTATCCCGAGAATGACAGCCATAAACGCAGCAATTGACGTTTATAATTTTTCGTTCTTTGCTCATATTGCAGAGTAATTTATATGTACCTTAAAACAAAAAGACAAACAAGAAACCGGCAAGGAATCCAATGCACTATATATATATATATATATATATATATATATATATATATATATATATATATATATATATATATATATATATATATATTTACTGTAAAGTTGAATAACAGAATACCATTTTCAAGAGTTGCAAATATTGTCCACTTGAGGGATTCACGTTAATTTTAATCGCCAATACACCCACAGCAAACAGCCTATAACTTACACTGTATTCAAATCACTCCATCCTACATTATTGAATATATTTTATTCATTATTACACGCTTTTTCACACGTTGCATCCAAAGCGGCGATTGTATACGAATGAAACAGTTTTTCCTCGTAGTATTTGTAAGTTTACTCTTTGTACAAGATGCTGATGAGTATGAAATTGTAAAAGACATGTACTATATACAGGCTTTACCCGGGATTCGAACCCGGAACCCTTAGGTCATAAAGTGATAACGATTTAGAAAACAGAACTTAAAATTTATTTATTAAAATTTAAATAATGGCAACATTTTTAAAAATACCTCTTGAAATAGAGAAGAAAATATATAATTTAATTCAAATCTGATACTATGACTGGTAGCACAAGCCTTGTTTTAAAACGCTATTTTAAAAAATGTCAAATTTCATTATTTAATAATAAGAATATATAATATCACAGATATTTACCAAAATATTCTAAAGCATAAGGGTTGAATTAAATATTGAAATTTTGCATTTTTTAACACAGCGTTTTAAACTACTACCATTTATTATTTTTTTAAATACAGATAATGGGTAGGTACCAGTACCAAATTCTCATTATGTAAATTTGAAATTAAAAATCATCAAAACTGTTCATACCTATATGTTTCAAACATTTTATATTCAAAATTATTTTTTCCTAGTTTCAAAACGACATCAAAAAGCATCCTGTATGCTGAACGGAATGAGGATTTCGAATAACAAGTCAACACCGATTATTTAATAATATTTTTATATTTTGCGTTCATAATGATCTTCATTTCGATACGCAATTTTTTTTTTTTTTAGACGGTTGGTACTAGATGACGTTTCTTTAACCCATTTTTACCTAATTTATTTTTAGTTAATTGACAATTCATTTTAATAATATAATGTCTAAATTATTATTATTATTTTTTTATTTAGGGAAGATTATTTACATGAAAATGTACAAATGGTTACAAATATAATCACAAATTGAGTAAGTAAATGTTATTGTAGAAGGCGCAAAATATAAAAAATAGTATAAAGAACTCATTTTATAAGACTTTCTTTCGCACTTGTCAATTAGAAAACTCGCTAACGCTCGTTTTCTAAATTTTGACGCGTGCGAAAAAAAACAGGTCTTATAAAACACGTTCTTTAATATACTATTATAAAATCTTCATTTAAAATTTTTATTATGGTATTGTATTTGAGACGATCACACGAAAAATTTATGGGCGTCTTTATCCTACTGGTTAATTTAATTTGCCGTGCTTTTAACGAAAATCGTGAAATTTGAGAGGTAAGGTTACTTATTTCTTAAATTGATAATTCAATGGGCAATTGTTTTATCTGGTGGTAATATATGTAGCGCGCTTTGATTTAAATAAATAGAAAACAAACAGAAACACGTGGTCACTGATGAAAGTTTTTGAATTTATGCGGTGATATTATTCACTCTTTTTTGTTATTCATAGTTTTGTCTATCTCTTGTAGTTTTATGACATGTCAAGCGCTTTACAAAACCTTATAATTTTTTCTCGTATATTATTAATTTACTTGAAAAATAAAAAAGAGTAATATTTTTTTAATGAAAATTAACATATAATAAAATCAAAAATCCCATTCGAATATAATAATTTCGTTAAGGAATACATCTAGATTATCTGATTCGGAGTACAAAAAAAATATATATCTTACTAAATATATCCGAATAAGATCTATTAGGATATTAAAGCCACTATTATAAACAGAAAGACGTAAATGTAAATGCAGATAAGTGTCAAACTTTGACAATTTAAAATATGTTTAAATTATTAAAATATATAATACAGAATATAACTGAATAGTTCTGTACATATTAATTTAAAAAACTTTCTGGTGCACTTAACTTTTAACTAGACAATATTGGGTATATCTTAATTTGATAGATTTTAATTATATATATATATATATATATAATCACAAGACGTTACACTATGACAAAGTTATATGCTGATCTCTGATAACCATGAGATTATCAGATTCACACAGCTAGAGTAGTCAATCAGTTCTATTACAGATAATAATAATTATTAATCACACGCAACAGTTACACAGATATCTATGCAACATGAGTATAAGTTTGAGCGATACACATTATGAACCTACGCAGTGTTTCCTAAAGTTTCAATATCTATGTTCCATATTCTAGAATTTTTGTAACATTGAGTAGGTTCCCCTGTTAGGAAAAATAGCATAATATACTTTATTAACCTTTCCACCCCCAGAGGTACGCGTACCACACTTTGGGAAACACAAACCTATAACATCTACCGGTTGTCTACTAAAAATTAATTTTTAATTTGGCCTATTAATGTTAGACAAAAATGTTTCGAATAAATATGTAGATAATAAAATTCTATGCCTAAATCACTATCAGATTTTATTTTGCACTTTTTGTAACCCGTAGAACCGAATTTGAAATGGCACAAAATTGACCCCTGGGATGTACTCTCCACGCCAGCAATGAGTGCCCGTGAGGTGACGCCTGGTAAACGCCATCACGGTAAAAATATGTCATCTTCATTACCGATATCTGCGAACAAAGCAGATTGGCACACCCTGCAATGGGTAATATGCCGTGATGATGATTTATTTTTATATAAATATTACTTATTTCTAATGATAGCTTGATGTTTAAATTTCTAGAAAAAATTAGTTTATTAGGTTAGATACTAATTTATTTAAATTACTGTTAAGGTGAATTTATGCAGTCTACATTTTATTTTTCTTTTGGCTTTTACTTTTACTTTAAGTTTGGTACTTTATGCAGCTAATTTAAAGCATTACACATGCGCAGATGTGATTTTTCTAGCATATAGACGCAAATGTAAATGGATAAATATATTCTGTTAAAATGGACAAGAATGTAATAATTTGTCCATACAAAAATATTATTACATAGTAAGTAAAAGTAACCAGTTTCATTTAATACAGATGCTATACTTTTCCAAACGGTCTTAAGTTGAAAGTTTGTCAACTTAAGGTCTTAAAGTAAAATTAAAAGTGTGCACATAAAGTAGTACATATATTAACACACATTTAACTTTTATAAAGTAAAAGAAAAAGTAAAATAAAAAGTAGGCTGCATAAATCCACCTTTACAAAAATAGATTTCGTAGTTACTACATAGCTAGTTATTGTTTTGGTTTAAAATAAAACGTTTTTGTCAAGAAGAAAAACTGCAAATAATTCAATGGTATAACGAGTATACGGACAGTTCAAACATTTTGCATTTATTAGTATTTTTATTTCAATTCCATGACTCACTACAAATGAGCAATATTTATAAAATTGTATGTTCTATTTTACGGGTTACAAACGTGTAAAATAAAATCTGTTTGATTTTATTATCTACAACTTTTATTTGAAACATTTTTGTCTAAATTTAACTAGATAACTAACTACAGCAAAATAAAAAAAATAACATTGTATAACTCGATATAAATAATCTAACGTGAAACAGGTACAGCGCGTCCCAAACCACGTGCACACGACATTATTTTTTATATAATTATTGTTTTCAAATGTGGACATTAAGCTTAAGCATTAAGCTACGAGTGCAATAACATCATTACAAAGTAAGAGATTATATTTTGTAACAAGCAAGCCGGTGGTAATCTGATATTAAATTAAATCGGAATTGATCCATCCTTGTGACATCGACATCCACTCGAATCGACTGTCATCCCCATATCATTAAAAATATTTTAATTTCCCCCTGCAAGGATGACATGGGTGCGCCGTGCGCCACTGCATCGGAAGGGTCGCATCAGATGCGGTTGGCTCCCTAATGACGTAATCGTCGTCATATTAGCCGCTGCAATATTGCCCTAATCATTTCATTACATCGATACGATGCTCGCGATCCATTTCACGTTCGTGTGCGATGCATGATGCTCAATGGTCGATAGTCGATGTTCGATGTTCTTTCCTCCCCAAACGCGAATTTTATAAAACATTTACTAGCAGTTTATGCGTGCTTCCTTTACGTTCAAATCGAATTTGTCAAACATGACAGATTGCGTAAATCCTAACTGATAGGGATAAGAGGCTTAATTGGGAAGTACACAAGATGACTGGCTATAAATGATTGAGCATACATGAGAGAGTAAATTGAAACGTTTTTCAGAATTTCTCTTTTAGAAAAATGGCACTGCATCAAACTTTTAGAACATCGCAGGCGCATATGTATTGGACTAAGAAAGAACCCTGTATAGAAAATTAATTCTCAGAACTAAAACCTATAATATTTTCGATTCAAGTTAGTTTTGCCGCCATGATTTGTGACGTCACTATGTGGTCTAGCCAAGTGACAAATGAACTAAAAAGTAATCTAGTTGTGTGTGTGTGTGTGTGTGTGTGTGTGTGTGTGTGTGTGTGTGTGTGTGTGTGTGTGTGTGTGTGTGTGTGTGTGTGTGAACAACAATGTTTAAGAGAGTATATTATTTTGTTATATACAATGTAAGTGAAATTAAAGGAAGTTTTTTGTTATTTAAGCAACTGCTGAGTTCCGAAATTATAGTGAGGGAGAAAAAAATATTGATTCCGGACACATAATTACATGTGGGAAAAAATTCGTTGGAGATAAAAATGAAGTACATATTTTTGCTTTGTGAACAGTTTATACAACTTTTAAAGCAGAATTACTCAAATTGACGTTTACATGTTATAGTAACATCGGTCATGCTATATGCTGGCCGCATTATGATGTCATTTCTAAGAGCTTCATGAATAGGCCGCTAGTTGGCGAGCAGTTTCTTGAATCGCGAATACAAACCATTCGTAGAACAACAAATAACTATGTTAAATGCACTGTAGTTTTAGAAATTAATTAACAACATTTAATATGAAATTTTACCAATAGAATTTTTTTGTGTGCAACTGGATAGAAATTATAATACTGTAACATTTTTATTTCAAACATTTTTCACTTACTGATATTTTAAAATAACCAAAATCAGTTTTTCGCCAATATCTAGTGAGTTATATATTTTTTTGGAAAAATAATTTAATTTGTGAAACTATAGTGAATTTAATATACTTATTTGTTCCTTTGCAAACAATCTGTATACAACAAATTCTAATCCCAAAAATAAACCCTCTGCACAAAATTCCTTGGTCCAATACATAATTATGCGACTGGGCTCGTATGCATACTGCCGGTCGAAAGTATTTTCTCATCTGCATTTTCGTACATTACGTTTTCTATAATTTCTCTCGTTCAAAGAAATTTTTGCAAACTTGGATGACTACACTCTAAGAATGTCTGTCTAAAATCTAAAATAAACACTAGAATTGGTCAATATAGATCAATATGTGTGAATTTAATTGCTTACAAATTTGGTATAAATGAACACGTGAAATTGGTTCAAAATTAAATATACGTATTTCGTAATATAGTAGCTACTAATGTATTTCAAATAAAAGTTGTCGAGCATAAAATTCTGCATCTGGATCAATAAGCAAAATTACAAATAATAATGAAAATAAATTAATCTAGCTTGACAGACAAATCGCTAACATTTGTTAATTTTTGTTTAAATTCCATGGTTAAAGCTATTTTTGGGGTGATTTTCGAAATTTTCATACTACTTAATTTCTTCCGTTACAAAGCATGCAAAATTACTTTTATTTGAAGTTTTTGTATCTAAAATAAGCAGGATATTACGAAATTATCATTTTATATGTTAAAGTCCTATATGCAAGTGTTCCAATCACTACCCTGAATGTATATATCACAAATAAAAACAATATGTCCAAATATCTCATTTATAGAATATATTTTACATAAATTAAACGATGGTATTTTACTTACCAGGTAATGGAAAATACACCTGATGCCTTCGTTTAAGAACACATTTACACAAATGTTCATATTTCACTTTAAATGTTAGTTTGTATATTATCATTTAATACACAGAAATATACGTCTATCCACTGCTACACATCACAACAAACTACTATACCTTGCGAATTTAAACTTGTTTCATTGGAAATACGATAGCATTAATAATAATGTGAAATGAAATTTCTTTTAAAAAATTATTATATATATATATATATATATATATATATATATATATATATATATATATATATATATATAGTAAGTTCCGTAAATACCCGAAAGTCATCAATTTGTGTTTTTCCGTTCCGCAAATATTCAATTCCTGAAAAGATTTGATTTATGGAACGCGATGACCTGAACTTGGTGAGTCTGGTTAGTCACCAAACTTATCGCGTTCAAAGCACGATGACTTCGGTTATTTGCAATTTGCATCAATTTGACAAATAACATTGGTGCTGTTTGAAGATTACTTTAAGTTTGTTGTTTGCTTTGTGGCGTGATATCGAAAACTCGTAGCTATGTTAAAATTATTGAAATAAAAATTGCCATTTGCAAAAAAGGCAAAATACGCGCCAAATTTAAAATTACATAGAGAAACAAATTAGAAATAGGATGAATTAACAGATTTTTAAATATCTATTGCGTATGTTTTAAAAATTATAATTATTATTTTAATAATATAACATAGATTTATTACATATATAGCAAATTCACAATCACAATAAAATAGGAATATGAATTTAAAAATAATATTTGCTTATTAAATAGATGCCTTTTGAATATGTGGTGGAAAATTTGAAAATACAGAAGATGCTGAGTCTGGTTTTAATCTTCTTATATATGTTCCAGGCCTTTTCAAATAATCAGTTTCAAGAAAATGAACAATATTATGAATAAATATGTATATACATATATAAACAATAATACTTACTTGAAAAATTGTCGAGGGTTATTCTTGCTATGTACACCCAAAAGCACTACAAGAAGACGGCATATTGCCTTTTATTATCGAAATATCTCACTTAAAGTACTTATTCACTAGGAACACAACACAAACACAACTTTATTCAAGAAAACTACAATATAATGCAATAATAGACCAAAGAACGTTTGAGGTTTTGCCTTTTCTACAATGGTGCCGTACCCCCACCATTTGCCTCACTTGTTAAACGTATGTCAGCTATCCAGTGTTTTATTTTCATCTTCTATCACAACAATGCGTATTTTTGTCTGTCTTGTCAAAATTTCTATTTGGATAAACCATCTATTCTTTTTTCATAAAAATAATCCTACCAGGAGTGAATGTAACTGAAACTAAAGGAATGACACAGTAAATTTTACAACCTTTGAACTTCAACATGTTTTCTTTAGAAATTTCATTTTCTTGCCTTATTGCTAAAACGGTTCATTGCGGATTTGCGTGTATTAACAACGATTTGGAAACATCCGATATAGAACAAAATAACGCATGAATTAATTGATAAATTGTTGTTTTTCAAAAGTGTTATCCGTTATAATTAAATACATTTCTTGCTCAAACACAAAAATATGTCAGATACGAAGGAAGGAAGGAATATTCTTGTCATACTCGTAAGCTTCCTGAAACTTCTGTTCGAATCAATAGCGAATTTTATAAAACATAACCAATAGCTTACTGCATTTACCGCTGCTGCTTCCTTCCCATTCAAATCAAATTTGTCAAACATGACAGATTGCGTATATTGTATCAGATAGCGAAGGTATATTTAACATGAGCTGGATGTGTTTATCTTTCGCATGCATCAAGTGATGTTTTTGGTTTTGATTTCACAATATCTATCACCATCACAATAAACACAGAATGAATGAGCTGTTCTTTTTTTGGAAAATAAATAACCGCAAACATACTTTATAACTTTGTCATTGTAATAGGAGATACACGTATGCTATTTTTTAATCCGTGTTGAACAACTGGATATTTATGTGCAGCACAAACTAATTTTAAAATTATAATTATGTATGGAGATGTATTTTACGTTTTTTCTGCCGTCCCCTAAAACTCCGATTCCAAATTAAAGAGACAAGTGCCTATTGAAAATAGAAGTTTAATAATTTGTTAATATAAACTAGTGTTATAATTATTATATTTTTTAATTAAGCTTATTTACTACCTGCACATTTTAGCTTCAATGCGCATAGGTACGTAAATTTCCACGGTATGTATGTATATAACGTTTCACCTTATTTGTCTAGAAATAGCGTCCGTCGAAAACTATTTTATATGTTGTGACGTTAAAGCGGACATAACCTAACTGTCAGAGAAAGATAGTTGCAATGTTTTGGGTACATTTCATTTTGCGCAACTGTATGTAGAGATTGCAAGACTGTATGTAATGTTTCTATTTAACTGCTGTTTATATGAGAATTTATTAAGAGATCGTTGAAATCTTTCTCACTTAAATTTGCTAACTCAGCAATCAAAATAAGACTTTCTAATTCGCATTCCATTTTCCTTGTTTGACAAACTTATTTATTTATTTCGTATCAAAAGCATAGTATATAATAAATTTATCCATGCTCCTGTTGTGAAAATATTAGTCGGTACATATAAGGACCGTTGCCCAGGGGACGTCTAAGTGTACTTCGTGAAGGTTCATTCCTTGACCCTGAGTTCTTATGAATTAAATTTCAAATTTCTTGAATCTTCTTCATATTCTTTTCTAATTCTAAGCTGCTTCAGGGTCCACATGATTCGAATAAGTATTTTTTATACTTCTACCGGTGTGTCGCTTCTCCTGACGTAGAATATTTGACATATTGTTGATCACTGTCATAATTAGCAACTCACGATGCGTTCTTTACATTCATTGTACGTAATTAATATCAATTCTTCATTTATAATTCTTACAATATTAATTTACAATATTTAAACATAACGGTATGTGAAAACATATTTTATTGTACACGGATTAAAAAATAGCATATCGTTCACGTTATCCGGAATTTTACATCTATTGGTATTACTTCTGACGCACCTTCTAATTGTCTGTTAGTCTGAGAAAAAGTTTAAACAGATTTAGGCCCGGTTGTTCCAAGTTCAGATAAAGTAACAGTTTACTATCTATTAGATAAATTTATTCTATTGTCTTAACCAGAGAATAAGAATTTTGGGATGCTTCACGATTTTTTATTCTCCGGATAGCTAACTGGCTAACAAAAAGAATAATATTGTGTTAGGATAGAGTTAATTTTGAAAAGTTGGCAACTTGGTTGTCACAATTTTAATAGAAGTTTTGTTATTTTTTTCGCTTTTCTGTATTTTGGTGCAGTGTGCAGTTGTAGTTTAAATGTTTAGAAGAGGTATCAATACATTTTGCAAAAAATGAGTGAAAATAATAGAAAGAGAGAAAGATCATTTCATTATACCACCTAATTAGCCGAAAAATACAATATATATATATATATATATATATATATATATATATATATATATATATACAGGGTGTTTCCTTTAAAACAACCCGCGCTTTTTTGGGCGAACTAACAACTTTAGAGAAAAATGTTTTATATCAAAAATGATCAAGAATAAGGGGATAATGTATCAATAGTAACAAACCGAATCTTTAACCAGTGGTTCTCAAACGGTAGAACAAAATTTTATTTTTTTAAATAGCACCCAATATAATTTTTTAGCCCTTTAAATAGAATATTATTTTATGATTTCAACGATATAAATATAGCATAGGGTTGTATAACAATTATTTCGAGAAAAATGGTATTAAAAACTAGAAATAATGTAATAAACAATAGGATTACTACTAGCGTAACTAGGCAACAGACGTATACCTGTGTATTGCATAGCCTATTGTAATATTATAACATTATTTTTAATACAATTTTTTTTTTTGAAATAATTGTTATACAACCCTCTATCTAATGGGCTAAAAAATTATATAGGATACCATTTAAAAAAATATAATTTGAATCTGCCGTTTGAGAACCACTGGTCGAATTTTCGGTTTGTTATTATTAATAAATTAATTCCTTATTCTTGATCATTTCTTGTATATAACATTTTTTTCTAAAGTCATTAGTTCTCCCAAAAAAGCGCTGGTTGTTTTAAAGGAAACACCCTATACATATATATAATATATATATATATATATATATATATATATATATATATATATATATATATATATATATATATATATATATATATATATAATTGAGTCCAATAAGACAGATTCCGTCTCTTGGAAAGAAAAAGACAAACATCTGGAATCAATTAAAAAATTATTTTAATTTTAGTTTAAAAAACAAACACGTTGTGTTATTCTACATGCGGTTGATTTATGAATACTTTGAAAACCACAGATATCATACACCCTGTTGTATAAAATATACTGAGTTTACATGCAGTTTTCGAAACCGTTTTCAAAACGTTTTTAGTTTTGAAAACGCCATGTATACAGTGTCAAAACGGTTTTGAATTATCTCAAACCAAAACTAAAATTCATGGGTTGGACTTGAAAACTAGCTTCAAAACTACTCATGTAAACACTTAAAATTCAGTTTCGATACTGCGCATGCGTACAGAGCATAATGGTTCTGTTACTTTGTGTTACTAACCTTCAAATAAACTGACAGTTGTGTAGTTTTAGTGCGTAGTGGTACGAAGTATAAAAAATAATTGGAATAATAGCAAAACGAAGTATTAGGAGTGAAAAGGATCTGTCACTTACATCAGCTAAATACGCAGGCGCCGAAACTGATTTCAAATCAATTTTTAAACTTGTTTTGAAAACTGCATGTAAACAGTTTTGCATAATTTTGACTGAAAACTGAAACCATTTTCAAAACTGCATGTAAACGTAGTAATAGTAAAGCTATGAACACTTGCCATATCGAAGATATAACGTGATTCATAAAACAAATGTAGATAAATAAGTATTAATTCTCAAATTATGCTTTCTTTAAATTTACCTAACAGATAAACACAAAAATAATTGGTCTTCAATTTTATGTAACAAATAAAAAACTGTATTCTTTGACATTCGAAATCTCATAAAAAAGTCTGAATCATCCCATTTTTCAATATTATTACATATTTTTCGTAGTGTATACCTACTGTTTTCGAAAATTAATATTATTAAATAATAAAATCCAATTCTTCATCATCACCGTTGTACTGAATCATACTTATCATAAAAACATCACAAACGTTCCCTGTTTCTCTTCACTTTGTGTTTTCATTCGTGTCCACTCTGTACGATATTCTTTGGATAAAATTCTTAACTGGTTGTTTGACTGACTTAGCTATCTTGCAGTTAACGAAAATTTATCTTACTGGTAACTTTTAACTGCAAGTGCAACAACGCAAACTGAGGTTATCAATAGAATAAATTTTAACCGAATGTTTAACTATAGATGGAACAACCGGTCCTTAGTAGAAAAAAGGTTGAAATTCATCTGTTTCCATTTATTAGGCGTTGTTGGTATCAGTCTCTCTGTTTCCTCTCCCTCAGTCCTCAGCCTTATTTATACAAATATGTATCACTTATCACGGTAATAGCGAGTAAATTCAGTTGACGCCCGCTCGACGCTCGGCTCTCTCTAGGCTGGAACAATGCAGGGCGTAATGAATGTATGCGTCTTGAAGTGGCTGCGGTTTGATCTAGTAGTGAGACGCTGACGACGCCTGGCAAAGCCGACGATGGAACGTCACTGCGCTTCACTAAGATCAAGACGCATTACAACGGCAACGGAGAAAGAGGATACTTTCAGCAAAATAACTAACTTGTGATGAAATAGGGTAATCTGTTGTTGATGGATTTCGATCAACTGGATAAACAATTCGTGATGAGATTTAATGCACTTTTTGACCAAGACGTGACCTAATTTCCTTAACCGTCAAGCTGCTATATCAACTTCTCCAACAACTTGTGCTACAAACTACACTTCATAATTTTCGACTTACTTTATTATTCTGTATGAGACTAGAATTTCATATGGCTTTTAAATCATACGGGTAGATTTCCAATAATTCAGATTTTGACTTTCCAATAACGAAGCTATTTTCTCACTTGATCGCATGGACTTAGACTATATGATCACGGCTAATTATCATATTGTTGAGTATAGAGTGTTTTTACATAACATCAAAATAGATAGCGCGAACGTTAAAATTCCAGATAACGTGAACGTTATTGTGTACTTCAAAATATGTTTTCACATACCGTATACGTTATTCTATCTATCAAACAAAGAGAATAGAAGACGAATTAAATAGTCTTGTAACGTGCGCGGATCCGACGCCACTTTGTATAGCGTGCGCGCTGCCAACGCAACTGAGCGAAGTTCCTAGAAACATCGAAAGCGATGATATAGTTCTCGCGCACCTCGGGCGGCTGACGCTAATGTGAGGCTGTGTAAACAGATGAGGAGATATAAGTCTAATTATTCACGCTAGCCTAATCCTTTTTTATTCGATGTCATTATCGCATCGAAGGTTCGAAAACACTCTAGAAAAATATATAGCGGGTATATAAGACGTTAAATATCTCTGAAGTTCAGTTCAGTTAGTTGAGTCCAGTATAAAGTTCCGTTCAGTGAGTGGAGAGAGTTGGTCAGTGGAGTTCAGTTAGTTGAAGGCAGACAGTCTACAATAGTCTGCAACCTACCGGAAGTCAAATGGGGGAGTTTAATCATGTTGAAATGTAATGATTTTTCCACATTGCTGCATTACTATACATGCAATATTACTATTAATGCAATAAAAGTACTAAAATATAGCGTATTATTTTGTACAAACGATGTTAAATTTATTGTTTGTTAAATCGCCCGCAATACGATGACGTATGCAGCATCTTTGGTTCGCCGTAGTTGTCCGCTATGAGCGCTAGTTTAGAATGAAAACATGAACGTATGTCTTCTATATTTGATATTGAAACGTCAAATACAATGTCAAATCGCAAAAAGCAATTTATTTTATTTTAAATGTATGTAAATGTAAAACCTAGAAAATACGATAAACACAGTAATTAAATTGTCAAGTGTCAAATGTAAACAAAAAGGTGGCCGTGTTTTGTTTCTGTCTCTTTCTATAAAGTACGTTTTGGGCACGTATGTCGAGATCTAATTCGTACATAGTTGATGTTAAGTACGCCGTAATGGCGGGAAGGAAATATTGCAAAAGTTTAATATTTTTTTCTCCGGTATTTTTTAAAATTTTACAAAATATAAAAGTAAAAACGCTTTAAATTTAAAAATATTTTACCATATAAAAAAATCAAAAATTAGAAAACTACCCCATTGGAACGTGTAGCGTAATTCATAAAGAGTTGGTAAAATAAATATCGTATACATAGTCTTATGTTATTGTTTAAATAAATAATTTTAGTGTTTAAGTACCTATTTAATAATATTCTTTGACTTTAAATAGTATTTAATATTTTTTTAATCATAGTGATCGTTATTTTTATTATATTTTTATTATTATCTATCGTTTTTTACTTTTATTTTCATTCATAATATTTCGCTGATTTGATCCAAATAAATAAACGTTACACTCTTATTTGGATTGTTGAGTTAGCAAGTTTAAGTGAGAAAGATTTCAAAGATTCCATAATAACAACAACACAAACAAAAAAAATACTTATAGCCTTGCTACCTCTACATAGAGTTCAGCAAAATAAAATATTACTAAAACGTTGCATTTATTTCTCTAAAAATTAGGTTATATCTGCTTTTATATCAAATATAAAATAGTTTTCGATGGACACTATTTCTAGACAAATAATATTAAACTAAACGCTATATATATATCGTAAAAAATTTACGTACGCATGCGCATTGAAATCAAAATGAGATTTGGCGTTCACGCAATTTTTTTGACATGTGAAAACTCTCTTATGTGTTTTTGATTTTTTGTTTTTTACCAAGCATCACCTTATTCTTCAAAAGTATATAGAACAAAAACCACAAGCTAAAAGAAATTCTTTAAATGACTTGATTTCGAATTGCTTTAATTAAGTTGAACTGTGGACCAAATCTAAACCGTTTTTCTCAGTAATTCAATTTCCTGTTTAGAATTCAAAGAACTTTTGTTTAAACTGCAATCTTAAATACTTGATAGTCAGATACAGAAATCTTATTTAAGAAAGCACTCGACAATTTTACTTTTTAGAAAATTATTAAAATCTAATAACCCTTGTGTTCAACATTGATTTTCTATTATAATATAAAATAAGGCGCTAATTATTATTTCATTAAAAGTGAAATTTACCTTTTATCTTTTCAGAATTTTAAAATGAACGCAAACTGTAAATTAATAAAATTTATAGGAAACGAAACAATATTAAAATCGCAAGTAAATACCTTTGCCAATTTCAATAAAATATTGTTCTCAAAATTGTAGTTATATTGCTTTATGTCTGGATTCATTATTATTTTTTTAATAAAAAGTCGTAAAGCATATACCAATTTCGACTTCAACGGACTGAAATACTCGTATGCACAAGGTGCAAATCGAAAAGTATACCATGGGAAATAAGTTTTTCTTTGAGCAAACGTTAGCAAATTACTTTATGCAAAAATATTGCAAATAGAGGTTATAGAGATTATATTCTGCATCTAAATCATGAAATAAGATTTTAGTTTAGACAGCCATGGATTATGACAAAAATATAAACAATTGGATTATTTTTAACTGTCAGTTAAAATTAAACAGTTTACCTTTTTTTGTTAATTTACTATATCTGATTAACAGTTAAAAATAACGCAATTGTTAATTTTTTGTCACAATCCATAGCAGTTTAGTCTAGACTAAAGACAGTAACTTTATACATTCTTTTTTAAATTTACATGAAGAACTAGAATAATCGTTTTGCATGATTTAGATTCAGAATTAAAATATTCTTCTATTTGAAGTATTAGCTGAATTCTTTCTGGTCATAATCTCAGTTCGTCTCAGCTTACTTTAGATAAACTCAGTAAATTGTTGTTCTTTTTCTTCTAACTGAGCTGAGTGGTATTAATTGTACCCCCATCCTCCTTCCCTTTCTGATGCTGAATCACCCGTGAAATAAACTCAAAATGATCTGAGTGAAGTAGTTCAAGAAAGGGTTAATGTTGTGAGAATAAATGTTAATTTGTAGGTTATAAATGTATTATGAGAGTTGATTCTTCGTGGTTGAAAACAAAAAAGATCATGTACGGTAATGAATTTTAAAGTAAGAATTACTCTTTCTAAGTGAAATGTTGTTCTTTTCATATACATTCCATCTCAGTTCATCCCAACTCACTTATTAACTGAGCTGGGTAAAAATATGGATATTATAAACGCCTATGACCTATTTTTTTATTTACATACACCTTGTATAATCAAATCTTTCAATACAAATACTTAAACAGCAAATTTAAAGAAACAGTCCTTCGCAAAATTGTTCATTAGACATTTAAATACGCGTCCGCGATTCTTTTAAATCCAGGTCTAAATTAAAATTGCACAGAACATGGTCTTTACTCTGCCAAAAACACAAACGATAAGCAACAAAGAAAAATCATTAACCGGTGTTGCTCCGCGAGAATTGAATTGCGCGGCACGGAGAGACCAAGAGAGAAGAGAAGTCTCTTCTCAGTCTCAGTGTTTCTCAAGTAGCCGATCTTACCGCAAAGAGAGAACAATTAAAGAATCTCCACTGTAGACTCTCCGACGGCCAGTGGTGTCGTCCAGATTTCAAACTTCTTAAGGCTTAAACGGAGGATAATGCATTCATTATCATATTTTTGATTTCATCAACATTGCTTCTTATAACTTTGTGAAAACATTGTTCCTTTTTGATCTTCCTATAGGATATTTTTCTGCATATACAACAACAAAGTTGGTGTCGATTGGATTCGGACCATGGCCGTGAGAACCACAACAGGTCACATACCGCTGACAGTCTCGCAAACCCATCAATAAATAAAATTTATATGTCTCAGTTGTATTAATACAGTGTTATTTAAGTAAGTGTAGGCACAACGCTGGTAGAACTAACTATATAGAGTAAATCTGGCAATAAATTTTGTTTTACATGCTTTCTCTGGAGCCCCTTAAAGCTGACCAATTACGTCACAGTTAAAAATTTTGTAAAAAAATCAATAGATCTGTTCGTTTCGCTACTTTGCGTCTACGGTTTACTGTTGCGTCCATACAAAGTATATGCGCGCGGCAGTAATCCGTGGACGTAAAGTAGCAAAACTAACAGACCTAGTGTGTTCACTGAAAAAAATGTTGATTGTCAAAAACTGCCGGTCAGTTGCAGACTCTTGTAGACTGTTTACGCGATATTTATATCACTATATACTTATATCATGTTCAACTTTTCGTTAAATAAATAAATAAAATAAATTAGTAAATAAGTTTTTAGCTAATCAAATAGAGAACATTTGTATCTTGTTAATTTTTCAAAATGACAGATAGATTACTTTCCCCTAATATTAATAGATTTGAACAAGGCTTATTCAATCTATTTTGACACCCTATCCTTGAAGTAAACTCTCCGTCAATTAATAATAGATTCTTACTTGACTATATCCTACATAAGCTGTGTTATATTGTACTGGTACGCCTCTGTATACAGTTATACGGCGTGGTGAGATAAATATTCCGCTGGGCGGAAACCACAGCTCTTACTTAGGGGACTGAAGGACTAGAACCAGCGAGACTATTGTCACCACATAAGATGGGGCTGCTTGCTGCTTGGAATGCGGGCAGTTTTACCTTTGTTACGACTGGGACTTAAACACCAAGAGATGAAGTTAAATTATACTTTTACACCTAGTTTAGAAATAGCCTGGTTATAACATACAAGGGCGCGAATTATTAAATGTTTAATTATCACGTATTTCCTTTATTTATAATTGAGGAGCCTCTGACAAAAAACCAAAGTCCACATATTGTAAATTTGGTAAAACTGTTTTTTGCAAAAAGTATCTCAGTCACAATTTATTACATTGAAAAGTTTCAGTGTTTCTAAAAAAATAACCATAGTCTTATCGAGATACAGCAAAAACAACTTTTGTCCGGTACACTAATTGCTTTTGAAGAAAACTTGTATGCTCATTTTGAAAATAAAGGTAGTTTTCTATTTTGCGCCTGCAACAAAGCTGTTACATCACCCAAAAGATTCCGTTAATAGCTCTTTCAAATTCTGTAATAGACTAGTACAATTTTTTTTAAATGTTGATGGCTATCAGTGTCAAAAAATATCAAATATTAAATCTCGCAAAATAAACGAACACAAACGATTGTTAAGAATACTATTTTTTATATAATTATGAATTTAAAAGTAGTAATAAGAAGAGGACAAGAAATAGTGTAGTAAAGTTAGAAAGAAATAGGATATATCGATTACAAAAAGGTAACGTTATTGAATGTCAAACTTCACATTAGTATCACCAACTGACACAAAATTCCTTAAATTTTGACACAAAGATTTTTTATTAAAAAAGCGCAAAATAGAAAAATTATTATAAAGAACTCATTTCATAATTGTCGATTATTTTGTTCGTAGGGTTGCGCATCGTTACCCAAATTTCCTTCTCACAAAATAATATGACAATTATGACATTTGTTCTTTAATATACTATTTGCTTTTAGTAAAAGAAAATGTTCATTGATTTTCTGTTTGAAAATTATCAGTTTCTTACAAAAACAATCAATGTCCTACAAAAAATACTACTAAATAAGTAACTGCTAATCATTGTTTAATTTCTCTTACACATCTATTTTCTAATATTTAATCATGAAGCTGAGTTAAATTGAATTACAAAACTTTAAAAGGAAGGAAGTTAGAAAGATTTTTTGATTATCTCAGATTCAAAATATTGAACTTAAAATTTCATACATTTTTAACTGTCAAAAATTATATGACATGACCTTATATACAAATAAAATTGTTATATTAGAATTCATCAAAAGAAGGAAGAGTTCAGCCTTAGGAATCCATAAATTTAATTTTAAACTACAATAACATTTTATTTGGACGCTTTGGAGATATTATTTTTCATCTTCAGAATTACAAAGGTAGGTTATAAAGTTATTAAGTTAAAATAATAATATTGGTTATACATTGCAAATATCGCAATAAGTCAAGTCACATCCAAAAACGTGATTCAGTAAAGACTGAACGGAAATGAATACACACATTCATGTTTAAAATGAAAATAAATAGTTAGTATGTCTGCATCTTTTTTAGATATATCATAATGTACTCGCATGTAATTTTTTATATTATAGTGATACTTTTTTTCTTACAAGAAAAAAATACTTACATTTTAACCTAAAACTTACTGCGCAAATCAAGGGAATACTTTTCATCAAGTACCTACTTTTACAAAAGAAAACTTTCTTTTACAATTTACGAAAGCTGAAGTAATATAAAGAAATATACTTTTTTCCATCATATGTTTATTAGAAAATATATTTACGAACAGCAATTGAAAATACTTTATACGAGTACATGGTTTCGTCTCTGTTTTCGCAGACGTGAAAAAAACTGCGCAAGTATATGAAAAGCAAAAAAATATTTACAGAAAATATGAAAATACAAGATATTTTATAATAAATATTATTAATTGCTCATATGAAAAAAAAATTGTTTGTCTTTCAAAACAAGATATTACAAAGCAAAAATTAAAAAAAGTAATATGAAAATTATGAATGAATTATTCAGTAACCAATGTAAGTTGCAAGTTCGTTACTGAATATATAACTAAGTCATTAATAAACATAATACGTATTCAATAAATAAAAAACTAAATAGAAATCTATTGTCTAATGCACATAAATGTTAAATGACCAAATTATTATTCTACGACATAATTTACTATGGAAATTATTTTAAACTGTAGGACCCTTGCAAAATAAGTTACCTCCATCATTATAATGCTATTAGAATTTTTCTTAAAAACAGGCAGACCTATTTCATACACATACATAGTAATAAGTTAAAGCAACCCAATTATTATTCTACTTTCACCACCAGCTTTGTTCGCTATTTCATATACCTGAAAATAAAACAGATTTTAACAGTTTGCAAATTTGTGTTAGGACACATTATAACATTAGTAGCACACTGTATAAGAGGGTATTTTGTATGTTATTCTTTATAGAAAAAATAAACACTTATGTTTTTGTTACAAATATGGCCCATTGACTAGTGCGTCGTAATGACGTAGATATATTCTATAGTACAGGTAAAATCACTAAATAGAAACCGATTAGTAAATGAAGGACACTCATGCTAAGCATTACTATTTTTTATGTTTGGAAGTTTTACTAGAATATCTGTGTAAATATATAGTTTTAATGTATGAGGACTACTATTACAAAATATTGTTTTGTACCAATTTGGGTTCATGTACCACTGCTTCGCTGATGCCAACGTCATTATGCGGTGCCATTACAGAAACCATTTCAAAACGATGCAAACTTTAATTGTAATTTAAAATTTATCACTAACATAATTTTCATTACAGGATAATTTTATTTTTACTAGTAGTAGATAAAATTCGCCGGTTCTGAACTATCCACAAATGTGGATTGAAAAGTGAAAGGGATTTGTATATATGTATGTTAATTATTTATGTATAATTACATAATAATATTTTTAGCAAACATGAATTTATATGCAAGTATATAAACAGGAATAGAAAGTGAATATTTACAGATTTGCAGTTCATCTTTAACAGTAACTAATCGTTTTTAGCAGTGACTATTTGTCGGCTTGGTGGCTGAGCGGACTAGCGCACATCTCGTAGCCCGCAGTGACGTCACCCGAACCATATTCCGTGCGTTCGATTCCCGTCGACCGACAATGTGTGATTTGTCGTAAAAAATAAATACAGCTACTTGTATAAATCACAATCGGATGCTATAAGCTGGCCACTTATACATCTTAAATAAATGTAGCAATGGCTGAAATTCAACTGGCAGTACGGCAGTGGTAAAACACTGCGGCTCGGTGAGTCCGGTTGAAGGGTAAACGGCGACAGCTGTATACAAGCCCTAAATAGATAGATAGATAGCAGTGACTATTTATTTTTAATATTTTATTTAATCTACACACTCGTAAATTAAATGTCAATCCACAATTTTGGATGGCTCAGAACCGGCGAATTCTCTCTACTATTAGTGCATCCAAATATAACCAAAATTATAAAATTTAATTTATGTGAAATATCCTAATAAATTTTGGTTATTTTGTCATGAAACGATTCAAAAATTGTAGATAATCAATAGATCTAACAACATATATTGCATAACTGAGCCAGAGGGACGTTTTATAAATTCAGGTTACACTCTAATCTAATTATTATTAAAAAAACCACTATTTCTAATTTAAGGGTATACCATGGCAAACTGTTCCATAATATTATTTTATATAACAAGTGGCTAAACAGTGCTTTAAAGCTCACAAATGAAAAAAAGCACCGTTTAGTCACGAATTATAAACATAATTTTTGCAACACCATAATCTTTAGTTAAACAAATTTAAAATAAATTTTTAAAGAAAAATGTCATTTTGATGAAAATGTCAAGTTACTTCAATGTGTTCACTAGTCAATTTAGTCACAATTCACTTTATTTAGTCAATAATACAATTTAATACTTACAACTTTTTAAACTACAACCTTGAATACAGCAATGAACTTAGCAACTAGAAAAACATATGATCTGAAATCACATTGTGACGATAGATATCACTAGTGGTACTATTTCAACACAAAATACAAGATCACAGTTCACCTGTTGTGGTTTGTTTTGTTCTTTTGTTAGTGGTTATTAACAAAATTTATTTTGGTATTTTTTGCTATTATTTTGTTTTTCAAAAAGATAGAAAATGAGCAAAAATTAGAGTATTAGTGATATTGGTTATTTATTTATTTATTTCATAAATATTTTATTTTACAGTTATTTTTTTATTTAACACTTTTCCATAATGACACAATTTAGCCATTGAAAAGTGTGAAATAAAGACAACTTTAGTAAGTGGTGTTGCAAAAAAAAATTATTTTGTCACCATGCCATATAAATATTTTGTACACATATGCGCAGCAACATATATGCACCTATATTTACCAGAAAACCCACAATAGGCGTTTTTATGCAAAATAAAAAAACATAATATAAAACAAATCATTTTGAAAACCATTATCAAAATAAATTGTTTACTCAGTTCAACTACTTAATATACGGGGTGTTATTAAAAAGCCGGTCATAGGCGTTTAATATGAGAAATCAGTATTTTCTTAAGCAAAACTGATAATCTAATAGCGTTTTACATTTATATATTTAATTTTGCACTTAGTCCAGCTAATGGCGTCATGCTCGGAATTAGTTGTTACAATACATGCATGCTGCATTTTATATGAAACATATTACAAAAACAAAAGTGTCAAATTGAGAGGTTAGGAAGAAATGTAGGGTAAGTCCGGGAGAGATGGCTTACCGGGTAAGATGACTTTTGTGCCAAAATCCAAATAATAGTAGAACGATTAGCTTCCGAGATATATCTGGATTTTAGCACAAAAGTCATCTCATCCAGCTAGCCATCTCTCCCGGACTTACCATAAATATACAAGATTCGGATTGTGAATACTTATTTTTTTTTGCATCCATTGTACTTACACAGATATTCTTTGCAATTGAAAATATATGAATTGGACAGATTGCACTGGCAAAAACTGACGATCGTAAAAGTATAAATGAAACACGTAACACTTAGCTAGTGCACACTGATTATATAAATGGAAAACGAGTTATGAAATTCCCTCTAAATATATAAATGTAAAACGCTATAAGAAGCATTTACCACAAACCGGTTCTGATGAACAATATCATAATTTGGTAAAATATAATAGAAAAAATCGTTAGATACGGCAGCAAATAATTCGTCCGTCAATTCGATTTCTCTACACGTAGAAGTGGAGTCCCGTTCCCGTTCTCGTTCCCGTTCCCGTAGCGGTGGCCGTACCATTACACGGAGTGTGTGTGCGAGTAATGTTCGTGTAGTTGGTACGAGTGTATGAATGTGCGGGTGTGTGTGTAAGTGGAGGAGCGCTTTCAGTTTTTTCATTTGCACATGTTCGGCTGCTAAATTATGTGGAATATGGCGGCGATTCGAGCTAGTATTCGCTGCACTGCGACACGTAGTGCCGGGACGCGGACGCGGAGCGTCACTTCGTGGGCCTTAACGGAATGGTTAGTTCAGTTCACCAGGGTTGGATTATCACACAACGAGATATCAATATAAATATAATTAAGGTTAAGAAGAATCTATTACGGGCACTTCTGGCTCACTGGTTAGCGTGGGATTCGATTCTCGCAGTCGACACCTATTAAGAAAAAGGCTGTGTCCAGGGATACGTTAATATGTACCAAATACCAAATGTCGATACACGCTATAATGTAATCACCGCTTATAACGGAGGCATTTAACGTACACCTTTGTAATTGCGTACAAAATTTATACCATACACGTTAATTTATAGGCTGAAATGATATATTTCTCTAAATATAACCATAATAACTTAACCTAACGCACAGAAATAGAATAGAGTTTTCAGTTTTCTAAGCGTGAGTTTTGTGCCTTGTCGTTCGCAAATTTTATAATGTATTATATTTTTATTTATTTATTTTTTTTAGCAATTTTTAATCTGTTACTATTTATTAAAAAGTAATTAATTTTAAAAATCATAGCTAACGAAGTCTGACAGATTAAAATTAAATTTCAAACATTTGTTTTTTCTTTGTTTAAATGTCATATGAAGACCGCACTGCAAGAAGGAGGAATGTCACATTTTTAAAGGAAATGAGTTAAGATATGCGTCACGTATATCACATACGGTAAAATTTTATGTACAAATTTCCAATGCAATAATTATCATTCTCAATGTTATTTAGCTTTGATATATAGCCATACTATTACAATTAATTATTGCTATAAACTTGCTATGGAGTCTCATGGCCGCGTGCCTGAGTGTCAGGTCGCGAATCTGGAGAACCGGGTTCGATCCCGACCGACGCCAAATATTTCCAATTTTAAATAGCACAAAATTGACCCCTGTGGTGCACTCTCCACGCCAGAAATGAGTGCCCGTGAGGTGACGCCTGGTAAGCGCCCGCACGGTTCAAATATTTCACCATTACCGATATCTGTGTAAAAAGCAGATTGGCACACCCAGCAATGGGTAATAAGCCGTCATGATATATTTATTTATTTATAAACTTATTTTATTAATTCAAAAAACAATGTTCGACTGTGTTTGGGACGGAGATGGAACTAACAATGTTTCGGAATCGCAGTCAATAATACAATTTTATTCTCGCCGACGTTTCGACCATAATATGGTCTTCTTCAGGGCTCTACAATATGTATACAGAGTGAAATATTTACATGAGAACACAAATAAAATACAAAAAACTAGATTACAAAAAAAAACGTATAAAACGAAACTTACAGAATGGTTCAGTTGTAGAAAAATATAAACATGTGAATAAGCGTATATACAACTAACTATTTTAACTATTTATTTATTTATATTTTTAAATGTCCGTCTTTTATGTATCTACGTTTATCCACATGTTTATATTTTTCTTCAACTGAACCATTCTGTAAGTTTCATTTTATATGTTTTTTGATTTTTTTTGTCATCTAGTTTCTTGTATTTTATTTGTGTTCTCATGTAACTATTTCACTCTGTATATATATTGTAGAGCCCTGAAGAAGACCATAGTATTGTCGAAACGTCGGCGAGAATAAAATTGTATTATTGACTGCGAGTCCGAAACATTGTTACTTCCATTATTTTATTAATTTCCCGAAAACTACATAACAATGACATTCCTCTTTTTTGCAGTGTGGTTTTCATATGGCTATCAATATTAAATGCAATTAATAATTAATTTATTGGTTTAAAATATTACATAATTTGCATATGTTTGGTGTCATTTGATGCAGAATTTTTTTATCTTTCTATTGATACCACAGTCATTGTTGTCAGTCAAAATGGAGGCAACAGTCTCTAAAAAACTGATTTCCCATATTAATCTCATATGTACACCTTGAACATCAACGTCCGGTGTGTAAAATATTTAACAGAATTAATAAATTTATTTCATTTCAAAAATTTAGCTTATGAAGCTCGATATGAATTTTTGGTAGTCAGTTTAATAATAAAGTTGTTCATATTAAGGAAGTCGAAGAAGTTCCACTCTGTACATAATGTAAGTGTAATACGGTATGATTAAACAAGTAAAGTGTTTGAACTCGAGTTACCGTCTTAGCCAAGTTTGTAAGTCACTCATGAAATTTACATATAGTGAGCATCCCTGAAATGTTGACTAAAACCGTAATCATATATAAGTTCATTTAAACATATGGCGGATGTCTACTTGAAATCTGTTATACCGGGTACCACTGAAAATGCGTTACATAGTCATTTAACATGGTAAAACAGTTTTTCCTTGCGCGTTGTTCCCCAATTATTATATAAAAAAATCTTTAAATAAAAGGTTTAGAGTATAAAATTCTACTTAAAAATTAGAAAACAAAATTCATTTCGTATGTTTAGTAATTATAGAAATTAAATATGAAAATTTTGAAAATTTCAGTTTAATTTATTTTATTTATTTTGGTTATTCAACAGGACATACTACAGAATAACACTGAATTACAAAGATATAAAATAGTATACAAAGTATAGCAGTTTAATTAATATTTACAATAAAGATTAATAATATTAAACACATGTAAATAAACGCTTGTAAATAATTATTAGTATATAGATATACATACAAATCTAGATTGTATATACCTGTACATATATGTATGAAACCTCATAAAGATTTTATGAAAAAAATTAATTGTTTCTTATATTTAACAAGATTATGAGTAAATACCTAAATCGGAAAAACCATCAGAGTTACAAAAATTATTATATAAAAGTGCAAGACGATTTAATGGGACATTTAACGCTAAATTCGTCTTATTTGTCGTAATTTGTAATTCGTTACTCAAAATTTTTTTCGATTTAATAAAAGAGGGCAACAATGTAATTGTTAACAATTAAAAAAAAAATGATAAATCAAGAAATAACCTTCTTTTTTCCAAACTCACTAATAGTGCTAACCATGGAATTAAAACAAAAAGATATACAAATATTCCATGTTTTAACTGTCAAATTCTAATTATTAAAAGTAAATTAAATTATATGATAAAAAAAACCATACATTTGTTACGCTTTTTGTTTTAATTCCATAGCTATCACTATTTTTGACGTGATTTTCGACATTTTCATATAAAATATCTGCCGTTACAAAGCATGCAAAAATAATTTTGTTTATTGGTTCAAATGCAGAATTTCATGATCTACAACTTTTATTTGAAGTATTTCTTTTCTAAAATAATTAGAGAAGCAACGCGAAAGCAAAAACTGTTTTCCCATGTTTTTATTTTGGATTGTTGTTTAGTATTACTAACTCACAATACGCGACTAAAATTAATAACAATTTTCTATTATTTTACAAAATAAATAAATAAATAAATAAATAAATATATAAATATATCATCACGGCATATTACCCATTGCTGAGTGTGCCAATCTGCTTTGTACGCAGATATCGGTAATGATGATGACATATTCGTACCGTGCGGGCGTTTATCAGGCGTCACCTCACGGGCACTCATTCCTGGCGTAGAGAGTGCACCACAGGGGTCATTTTTATGCCATTTAAAATTCGAAATATTTGGTGTCGGTTGGGATCGAACCCGGTTCCTCAGATTCGTGCCAGACACTCAGACACGCGACCACGAGACAAAAAAAATGTAACATAAAATTTGCTATTTACAGCAAATTTCAGAGTTTAATGAAATTAGTTGTTCTTATGTTGTGTTAGTTTGACAGAACTAATAACCAACAAAACATCACATGTTCCATGGCAATTAGAAATATACTGTAATTTGTGAATTTATTTGCCGCTTTCTTTTCTTTTTTCATATAATAAATCAAAATTGCGATTGATTTAATCTCATATTGAGTTGTTTTTAAATCTGAATAAATTTTATGTTTACATATTATCTCTAAAATTAAGTAACTACAGCAAAATAAAAAAAAAAATACATTGTATTTCCTATATGACTATATGTAACACATTTCAAGTAAACACCCGGTACTTACAATACATATAAATGTGTATATGAAAGTAACCACTTTTCAAATTATTAACCAACGGATATGGATTAGATGATGAAAAATTCTACTTTTAGTTGTTCGCTGTTATAATTGGTGAAATTCTTATACTCATTACTTAAAATTAACTGTAACGATAAACAATGAATTCATTGCTTAATTACTAGGGCGTTCGATTAATAAGCGACAGTTCGCCGATGTAAATTCGGCAAGCGTCAACCGAAAACAACTATTAATCAAAAATAGCTTCATCCGTGAAGTTTAGAAGTTACTGATCTCTTGCAACAACTTCACATTGACAATCTATAATGTTATTGTCAAAACGCTATTTTTCATTATCACAAAATTAATAATTGCAGCATTTATGTTCAAAAATACTATGTTCTACAAAACAATCTTCTTTTATTAATATATGCGTTTATTCGTTTTATTGAAATACTTGCTAAATTTTCATGGTACTCCCATATATGAATTAAAATATTATGGTACTTAAATAAAATTAGTTCTGTCTTTAGCGTTACATTTAAGGTGCATTCACAAATGAAAATTAGGTTTATGGTTTTTGTTTAGGTAAGTCATTCATAAATGTAAGTTTAAATTACCTGAAAATTAGTTTTGATATGTACAGACATCTGTGTAAATGCTTCAAAAACAAGATTAAAATATCGGTAGGGCAGTACTCAACAAGACACCTGTGCGACGTGAAACTGTCATTCGCTTGGCATTATTGGCAATATTTCAGCAATTAAGATATGACAGTCTCCATGTTCTTCTCGCATTTGTTTAATAAGCCGAATCCACCAAGTGTATACTAAATAAAGATGAGTGTATATATCTATATCATTTCAGACTCGTTCTCATTGGTGAAGTTTGTGACGTCATACTAAATCATAAACCTAAAGTTTGGACCTTGCAATTTTTAGCTTTATGATTTGGATTTAGAGACCCTAAATTCTGTATTGTGAATGGAGTCATTACATAATATGCGGCCAAAGTCTTTAAATCTAAAGTATAAACTATAAATCTAAACCTAATTTTCATTTATGATTGCACCTTTAATATTAAAAGAATCTAAAGGACATTTTCAGATTTATTTACAAAAAAAAATACATCTGCAGGCGACAATAACAATATCTGCATCTTCCACCCATCCATTTTGTTTAAATACATAATGTCTTGATACTTGTATTCCATATCTAGACTAATGTTTCCAATTAAAATTACTTACATCTTTTAATTTGCATTAAAACTACATTTTTAATTCCCAATTTTAACATACTTTACTATTACTATTATATGAATCAATTTTAAAATATTCGATTTATCTACTGTTCCAATATGTTCTCGTTACAAATATAAATTATTATTTTGGTGTAATGTTAAAAGGTCGGTTCGTTTGGTTGCTTTGCGTATACGGTTTACTGCTGCCTCCATATACTTTGTATGGACACGACAGTAAAGCGTAGCCGCAAAGTAGCGAAACGAAAAAACCTAATATAAGAAACCACTTTCGTTTTCAAAATTATTTTACAAACATTATCTCCCATAGTAACCATTTTGAAAGACACCAATAGCAGATACTTTTAATTGTTCATTAAAATTTCTACACAGTTATCCATTCCTCGTATAATTTCTTTGTGCGGTATCAATAACAAGAATACTGAGCAATCATTTTAAAAGAAAAAAAGAGATATGTTTATTTCTGTTTTGAAAGAAGCGGTACACAATAGAGACCTCGCTGTTCAATAAGAAACAGAAGTGAGTTTAAACGCGAACAATGTGTTGTTAATCTAAAAAGTTTTGATTTCATGACGTCAAACACGCACATAGAATTGCTCTTATCGAGCATGTCATTTTATACACGTGTCTCAGCTTACATGTGGTTCATTTCTGCTTGCTCATCTACTGGTGTGAACCACAATACTTGCCGTATTTTCGTTCTTTTAAATGCGTTCTAAAATTAGAAGTTTCAAAAACTTGAATTGCAAATAACAATACTATTACAAAACATTGTTAATTTTTATTATTATAAGAAAAACTATAGCAGTTAATTTAAAAAAGGGAGTTCCACGAAGAAACTTGTATAATATATTCTAGGGGTCATTTAACGTAGAAAAGTTCGAATAGATAAAATTTGTGATACATTGTATTGTCCTAATTCGATTTAACATTTCATCTGTTTTGTTTTGCCGAGGTGATTGACGTTTGTATGAGTGATCAGCAACATTATATCTACGACTTGTCAGCTGATGATAAATTCTAAAAAAAATATAATACCGAATCAGAAAATTATCCAACACCATTTAAATACTGTTTTAACCCTTAAGTGGTCACACCAATTTTTGTATTGTAAGTGGTCGCGCGGAGAACTGAGTGCACCGCTCCTCAAATATGACTATATTGCTGCATGTTTTCGATTTTGATTATAGTTTTTGTTATAGCCGGATGAAATAGTATTTCCTATTACTATTTGATAAAATATTTACTAGGAAACCTAGGAAAAAAAACAAACAAAATAAATAAAAAAAAATATTATCAGTTCATTGGTAAAAGCGAATCAAATCTCGCAATGTAAATTGTTTCTAAGTTAACAAAGTACAGAATTTAAAATACACAAATTGTTCTTAGGGCCGGTTGTTCCATCTATAGATCGGTTAAAATTTAATCTATTGATAACTTCAGTTTGCGTTGTTCCACATGCTGTTAAAAGTTACCAGTAAGATAAATTTTCGTTAACGACAAGATAGCTAACAGTCGGTCAAACTACTAGTTAAGAGTGGACACGAATGAAAACACGAAGTGAAGAGAAAAAAGGAACGTTTGTGTTGTTTTTATGATGTAACCAGTTTCTTAGGTATTAATTATTATTAAAATGAATCGGTACAACGGTGATGATGAAGAATTGAATTTTACTTTTGCTAATATTAATTTTCCAAAACAGTATACAGTACGAAAAATATGTAATAATATTGAAAAATAGGATGATTCAGATTTTTTTATGAGATGTCGAATGTCAAAAAATACAGTTTTTTATTTGTTACATAAAATTGAAGATCAATTATTATTGTTTTTATCTGTTAGGTAAATTTAACGAAACCATAATTTGAGAATTAATATTTATTTATCTACATTTGTTTTTATGAATCACGAAGTATCTCCGATATGCCTAGTGTTCATAGCTTTACGATTTTATACAACAGGGTGTATGATAATATCTGTAGGTGATTTTCAAAGTATTCATAAATCATGTAGAATAAAACAACGTGTATGTTTTTTGTTTCGTAGATTCTGTCCATAACTAAAATTAAAATAATTTTTAATTGATTCCAGATGATGTCTGTTTTTCCAAGAGACCGAATCTGTCTTATTGGACTCAATTATATTTATATTATATATATTTTTTGTATTTTTTCGACTAATTTAATTAGATCTTTCTGCGGTGGTAAAATGAACTGCTCTTTCTCTATTTCTATTATTTTCACTCATTTTTGCAAAATGTATACCTCTTCTAAACTTTCAAATTACAACTGCACACTGCACCGAATCACAGAAAAGCGAAAAACCTTCTATCAAAATTGTCACAGCCAAGTTGCTAACTTTTCAAAACTAACTCTACCCTAGCACAATTTTAATCTTTTTGTTAGCTATCTGCTAGTTAGCCATCCGAAGAATAAAAAATCATGGAGCAACCCAAAAATCTTATTCTCTTGTTAAGACGGTAGAATAAATTTATCTAATAGATAGTAAACTGTTACTTTATCTGAACTTGAAACAACCAGACCTTAGAGTTATAAATTATTATAATATAATAATAAAAAAAGACTCAGATGCTTTCTTCTTGCTCTGACTCGATGTCGTTAGCGCTATAAAGTAGAACCACTCCTTCAGAATCTTCTGAATCATCCTTACCCACATCGTATATACAAACTGTGCACTTCTTCCTCCAGCTACATCAATGCTTCATCCTTATCCTTGTCTATTTCTAAATACTCTGCAAGTTTTTCGCCAGTCAGTTGTTTTCGGGTTTTTGACAGCAAAATTATGATAAAATCGCATATTTTCCCATACAATATAATAAATATATCCTAAATTTTACTTTCAAAAAAGAACTGCAAGTTTACAAAAATGGGAATTTTAATTTTACTTACATAAGTGCTTGCGTCGTAGCACATAATACACCGCTCGAACATTCTGCTGAAGACATATCCATATCTTCGAGAAGAGTGGTGCAAACTGAAAATACCGTCGGCAGTGCACGGTAGATACAACAGTCATAGGTTATAGTTTGTGTCAAGATAAATGCACATTGACTTAGACTTCTTAAGCTCGGTTAACCCATCACTCTGGGGATATTTTCTGAAATGAGCGGCCAGGAGCGGGTTACCAAATTTATAGTACATACCAGGAAATATACAGTTAAAACCTATTAATGTATTTTGTCTATATAAGTTTTGCTATACGTTGTTTCACGTTATTCTTGTTTCAAGTGTTCATTTGCAAATAACGTAAGTAAAATGTGGCATCCGTGGAGTGATTTTTCTGAAGAAGAAAATAATCTAATATTGAAGGAGAACATATTTTTAATATTTGTATAATATAAAACAATATATAAATAAATTATTTAATAATAAACTGTAGTAACTTTACTATGAATTTTAATACCTAATTTGTAGTTAGTATTAAATTTGGTAATTGCAAAAAATTGTGTATCCCTCTCTGTGCGCTTACCCTTGCAAATCTTTTAAACAAATACATGCTGTTATGGGCGTAACAGTCAATGTGTATTTATCTTGTCACAAACCGTTAAAGGACATTCAATTACAAGTAAACGAAAAAAAGTTACTGATCTTCTAATACGAACGGAGCACTCAAGAGGTCATGGTAATACTTAACTATTTTTCGAGCTCGTTGTCTTTGTCTTAAGAGGTTTTATCAGAACTCAGTAGATAACAAACATAAAATTCTACATTCATAAATCACCATTTTTGTCACACACTCCATTACTTTCTGAGGTACTAATAATAGTAACAAAAATGCAATACATATGTCTACTTCTCTAGTGAAAGAAGCAGTACAGAAAAGAATCCTCAGTATTCAATACGATAGAGATGTGTTTAAAATCGAACAATATCTATCGTTAATCCGGCTCTGTTACAGCAAGAGTTGAACAGTTAGCGGAGAAAAAGACGTGGGAAAACAAAAACGAAAGCGATGCACTTAACCGAGACAAAATTTTGCAAACAACTTATTCTATCCGACTCGTTGTTTTAATTGTAAAGACTTGATCCTGCCATACGAACATGTAACTGGGTACTTTGAAGTGTACCATTCGGTCCGTCCTCAGTTAACTCAGACTTGTTGTCTAGCAAACGTGCTACTACGAGTATTAATACTACTCTAAAGCTTGTTACACATTACACCAATTTTGTCTATATACTACACGATTACAAATACAAATTAAATACATGCACTGCGACAGATTCAAACTGTAAACATCTTCATGTGTGATTCGGACGGAACAAAAGTTGCCAGTGGACAAAGGACCAAAACACAAATATACATCATGATAAACGAACATTATATGGTTACATTTTGTACTCATATGTTCTGTGATAAGATTTCTCTAAAGAACTTTTATCATTTATTCCCTTTATATAGGCTGTCTCACAACTCGCGCCCTAGAGCGAATGAGGAAACACGAAACTGCACTCGGATGTATAATTTCGAAGAAAAAAAATCTAGCTTAAAAGATATTCGAGAAAAGACGTCTTAAAATTGACCAATCAGAGACCTACACCTTTAACGTGTTTTTGCCGTAATTTTACGTTACTAGGGTTTTATACAAATCAAATCTTCTTTAAAATGTGTGGGCGACTGTAGTTTTCGAAAAATGTCACTGTCAAATTAAATTTGACAAGGTGTTTTAATCTCAAAGAATTCAAATGACAATAATATTTTCGTTTAACACATTTTACACAGCTGGTACAACACGTTGCACTGTACGATATAAATGATGATCTCGGATGACACCTTCGCTAACCTAACTAAGTTGACAGTGAAAAGTCAACTCTAAAGTGTCAAAATAACAGTAAGTCAAACAAATTTTGTAACTCACTAGTAGTATTTTTAAAACCTAGCAACCAGTTTTATTTTGTAATAATATCATCACACCTCAAGATATCCTTCCGGGACTGGTGGATTAAAAAGTCTTGTAACTCCGTTATGCAAGCAGCCACAAATTATTTTCATCTATTCAAGTATCAGTTTCGTCTGGGGCGCGAGTTGTGAAACAGCCTGTATTATTAAGTTGATGGTTCAGTCGGAAATTATGTCACACACTTGTAACTTTATATTATTGTTTCGTCAGGTCAAAACTCGAGTACAGGTCTATCATCTGGTGTCCTATTTACGATAAATATGTATTGAAAATTGAAAGCATACAGAAGCGTTTTTTTAAAATACTTAGTTTTTAAAATTACTAAAGTCTATCCAGATAGAGGTACAGATTATGTGTTAGTACTACAACACTTTAATTTTAATTCGCTGAAAAGTAGAAGAAATTATAATTCAATAATATCTCTATCTAAATTATTACAGAATAGAATTGAATGCTACTCAGTACTTGAATTGATTAATATCTACATACCACGTCAAGGATCTAGACAATATGTACCGTTTCAATGTCCAAGAGTTAAGATTAATATACTCTTAAAATCAACTATATTTCTGATATACAGCAATGCAAATAAATTAATTGATATTGATTTAATCACAACGCCACCTGCACAATTTATGAAATTACTAATCGATAATCGATCAGGAAATATTTTTTGTGTAGGTAAATGTAGAACTCTACTATTATGATATTTTTGTGTATTTTTTCTGATTTTTTATTACATGTATTGTTTACGATTAAGGTTTATTGACTAGATTTGTATTTGTATTTTTATATTGTCCTATTATTGGAGTAAACTGTTGGGCTAAATAAATAAATTATGTCACATCCAAAAACGAGTATCAAATTAACTAATCAAAATCATGGTAGTTAGAACAAGGGATATAAATTTCGTGGAAAACCTTCCAAACCCTGCCGCGTTTCGAGTTATTCGCGTTTAATAAGTATCACATTTTTTGACTATTTTAAGAATAATAATGACGGAAAATGGAAAATAATTTCCAACATAAAAATTAGGTAAATAATTCTATGGTTTAATGCAAGATAAATCATTAGGTATCAATTGACCAGTGATTATCCATTAATTAAACATAGCATTAGTAACACTTGTAAGAAACAGTAATACTCTTTCCCAAAACTACAAAATGTTGACATTAGTTATTCTTGCATTAAGCCACAGAATTAAACTTTTGTATTATTTTTTACGTGCATTGTATTTCTAGATGACAAACTACATGGAGGCACCGAATTTATTTATTTATACGTCAGCGATAGTTCCAACATTTAATTACGCCTAAAAAAAATCTAAAAACAGTGGGACAGAGCCATACGAGTGATAAATCTCTTTCGGAACGTGAACAAACTTGTGGGGTTCGGTTGTTGAGACGAGTGAACACAAGCAGAGCGCTCGGGACGAGTCAGGAAGACATCGTGTAACACGACTACACCAACCGGTAGCGGTACCGGTACAACAACCCGTTCCGTACAAAAAGGAACTGATAGTCCAAACATTGTTTCACCAACATTGTGTTGGTTGTATCAAAAAGATGCATTTTAGATTGCGGGACAGTTTGTTTTGTAAAAAATTGATTTTCCTAGTCACTTTTGTATTGTTGCAACTTGATAAACTGGCTTTAATTGACAGTGAAACCAACCTTTGCTAGATAAAATATTTCAACTAATGTTCGAGCTGTTTTAATGCATTGGCACGTGCTGTTTACCTATCAACGCACTTTCCTATACTCGCTGCGAATGCTAATATATCAACTGCAACAAAGGACGCTATATCCTACCAACGTTAACGCTGTATAGTATTAATTCGATACGCCGATGTCCTGTCGCAGTTACTATAAAAACTTTAATTCTTTTAAAACAACTACTCTTTCAATATTTATTGTTGGCAAAATTAAAGCAATTAAACACAATTCAACTCGTTTTTATGTTGTAAAATTTTAAATTGTTCTAAACAATTCTGATGACACGAATAAATTTTGCCTTATTCTATAACTCAGTGGTTAATTTTTAGCAAGTTAAAAATTTTCACTAATCAAGTACCTACGTCGGTAAATAACAAAATCTTGGATATGTCAAATTCATTCCTTCTGGATAACAATTTTAACCAGTTACTAAAAATTAACCACTTTGTTACAGAATATACCCGTTCATGAGTCCAACGACCATAGTCCAAATATTGTAAATATGAGTTACATCTACTTTCAAGGATGATAAACAATGAAGTAAAACTGTTTCTCGCAAAAAGTATCTTAGTCACAAATTATTACATACTGTTTGTACAAACACAACCTACAAAAATTAATTAATGTTATTGCTCATAAGAGTTTATTTTTTTATTACTTAACTATAGTAAATAATTTTCTAATATGTAAACACGATTTTGAAGTAAATTAAGTTACAGAAATCATTAACAGTAAGGAAACTAGATTTTTTTTATTATCTCAAAAAACTAAAAAGAGTGTATTAAGATTGTTTTTTTCCAAAAGCTCCTTTTTTGTCCATATAAATATAATTAGTTTTATCTTCGGCTTTACAATACAACAACTTTCTAACGCCGATTTTAAAAATTGTAGTGATATATAATTTTTAGCACAAAATATATTATAATAAAACAAAAATATTATTTAATTATACAATATTAATAAATTAATTCTTAAATTAATATCTCCCTATTTCTAGTACGTGGATATATTACGTGCCAAGTGTTTTTTCTAAAACTTTATTAAAATAATTTTTCTCTACTAATTTGTTTGTAAATTTAAAAAATTTGGGTGTAATATATTTTATCAACATAAAAAAATTACTTATGTAAATTTTACAACGTCCATCTTAACTAGGGATTCACCAAGCCAAGCTACTTGGCTTGAAATAAAAAAGCTTGGCTTGGCTTGAAACTTCAAGCTTTTTTAAATGTTAGGCTTGGCTTGGCTTGGGCTTGATGGAGACAAAGCTTGGCTTGGCTTGAAAACTTCAAGCTTTAAATATTTTAGGCTTGGCTTGATTTTCAAGCTTTATCAAGCTTTTTCAAGCTTTTTCAAGCTATTTCAAGCTATTTCAAGCTTTCAAGCTTTATAAATGCTCATACGCACAGTAGGTATATGGGTCTTGAAAACCCTTAGTAGCTGTTTGGTATCAAGATTTTAATATAAATATTCGATGTGAATTAAATTAAATATATCGAAATATCGATAAATCCGATATATATCGATGTATTGGAATATTGATGTATCAATATATTGATATGTTATGTCGATGTTTCATTGTATCGTAACGATGTATAAATCACGTTTTGTTTTACATAAATTTATTGTGGTACAATTGAAAAATATCTTCTTATGCGCAAAGAAACAAAACGATGAAATAAAATTTATGCAACTTACACCAAGTGTTTTTTTCTTTGTAATTATTAAAATATAAAAATATTGAAATGTATATTTCAATCATTTATTTTATTTTTGAGAGTATACAATAAACATAAATTTATTATCTTTTATTAAATATTTACCCTTCAATTTTTATGTTTCTTTTATTATTTTTGTTGATTGCATTCATTCAAGTAGGCATATGCATTAGTTAGACTTTATTGTATTTTAATAATTAAAATGAATAGGACTTAAGTTCATAATGTTATTTTTACTCGAAATGACCTTCCAACAAACTGTAAGAGTTTCTCATACTATATAGTTCATATTCACCCTGTATAAATAAACAACTCAACTCAACTCAAGTCTCCAAACACGCAAGAACAGTGTTCAAATAAATACATAAATATTTTGGAATGTACAATGGGATGAAAATGACCTGAGACTGATCTTTTATTCTTTTATACCTACTTTAAATACATCTGGAAATCATAAAACTCTACAGACGGAAATTTCCCCGAAATTTTGTTTGTTCGTGACATAAATACCTACTCGCCTCTTCTTATGAAATTTCTACTGATTTTTGAGTACAGAATCATGTAAGTTAAATACATAAATATAATTACAGTAATTACGTCCAAATTCAAATAGCCCTAAAGTAAATACCCTCAACGATAAAAGAAAATTAAAAACCCCCAGAACTAGGTAATAAGCCGTGATTATCAAGGTAATATTTAAAAGAGAATGCTCTCTTTGTCGGTACATTGATATTGTCTATTATACCTGACACAGACAAGAGCGGTTTATTAGGGATACATTAGGGGTAGAGCTAAAAATTGCATTGAAAATATTTGAATATAAATATACATATCCACAAACAGAAATTGTCTCGTCTCTATGATTCGGAAATACCAGAATAACAAAACATTGTATATAATGCAACTTTAAAATGCAATAATTATTATTGCAATTACCCAATCAAACAACAAGACCAAACTACACCTATCTCCCCACCACTCTATAGTTAAAACAGATAGAGTGTAGGTTTATGTGAAATGTAATCAGATAAATTTAATAATTTTTTTTGTTTGATAATCAAATCTAATTTCTTGAAGCTTTGAGCTTATAATTAAATTAAATAAATAAATATATCATCCCGGATTATTACCCATTGCTGGGTGTGCCAATCTGCTTTATCGGTAATAATGAAATATTTGCACCGTGCGGGCGCTTACCAGGCGTCACCTCACGGTCACTCATTGCTGGCGTGGAGAGTGCACCGCAGGGGTTAATTTTGTGCCATTTAAAATTAGAAATATTTGGCGTCGGTCGGGATCGAACCTGGTTACCCAGATTCGCGACCTGACACTCAGGCACGTGGCCACGAGACCTCATAACTTATAATTAATTCCAGTTACTTAAAAATTTAAGTATTTAATTAATTAATTTTTATACAAAATACGTTTAACTTGACAATAATAAGTATTTTAAAAAATTAAATAGTTCTCTATGTAATGATTGACATTTGCAATAAATTTTGTATTATCATTTTTCATCATACATTTTATATTAATGTAGGTAAAGGATAAAACAATAAAATTATATTATCATTTATCATTATGTATTTAAAACTTTGTCAACATTTTATTTATTTTGTATACTTGATTGTGTGCGCGAACTACAATGTGCGATTTCTTGGTTCAGATGGAGAAAATAAGTGGTCTTTGCATAATAAGAATGATGAAGGGTATATTTTCCTATTTACAAATTTTTGAAGCTTACTAGCCTGACAGGTAATGAAGGCTGGTGCTACTGGGAACTCCAATTCTTAGAAGTTCGCAAAAATGTGCCGAAGCAATTAGAAAGTACGTTACCACCATAAAATTACGGTTTTGTCGGCCTCGAAAACATTTCTTAAGAAAAGCTTGAAAAAGCTTGTTTTCAACCAAGCTACTTGACAGTCGAAGGCTTGGTTTGGCTTGAAAATTCAAGCTTTTTTAAATGTTAGGCTTGGTTTGGCTTGGGCTTGGTGGAACAGAAGCTTGGCTTGGCTTGAAAAGTCAAGCTTTTTTGAACGACAGGCTTGGCTTGATTTTTCAAGCTTTTTCAAACCAAGCCAAGCCAAGCTTTCAAGCTTCAAGCCAAGCCCGTGAATCTCTAATCTTAACCTAGAAATTATTTATTAAATCAATTGAAATGAAATTATACACTTAGATACTTTTTCATTTTTTAAGTGCATTAAATATACGGCATATTAGGTAAGAAAGTATATTTTTTACCTATATGAACCATCGAATAAAATAACTTGTAACTTTCAATTCTGTCTGATTTCAAATTCTGTCAAAATTGGGGTTTTCCCACTACGAATTCTACTACAGCAGGCCAGTAGAATATGAAATCTATTCGGAAAAAGAATTGGAGAAATCTCAATTCTGTCAGATTTCAAATTCTACTGGTCTGAAGCAGAAGAATTCGTAGTGGGGAAATTCCGACAGAATTTGAAATCAGACAGAATTTAATGTTACAAATTCGAGGCCCTGAAACTGTAAGGTTGCTGACGATACATACATAAACTTGATTAGGCTGTTTATTATTTACTCTCCTAATCTACGATAGTTTGCATGTCCCACAATTAAATCCCATTGTTACTAGTTTTTGCTCATCTGACCCTGTTCAACAACGGATTATACTGTGTATATTTTCTTTGTTGGTGATCGCATTGTTTATGATAAAATATGTATTTCGGCAATGGCTACGTACAGTTAATTAAATCAGATTGTTAAATTTAGTTAAAATTATGGATATCAATTTTTTAATTCTGGTCGCTTAAAGACTGTTAAATTTCCTAATTTATCGTGCTGTAATCAATCATGAAATGTAATTGAATAACATATCCAAAACATCTGATTGGACAATATTTGTATAAAATATTTTTATACTATTTCTTATTTTGACTTCAACACAAAAAATATTAAATATTCTTTTATGGGTAGATACAAATTCATATGAATTTCAATATTTAAAATGATAAAACGAGTTATTAAAAACGCAGTGCCCAGAAAAAGAAACTAGCGAAAACTACAAGTCAAACAATTCTGTCTAAAAAACTGGTAGCTATATTAAAAATCCGATTGCATCTATGAACTCTTTATGACAAAAGCATTATAGTTCTTGGCATATTAAAATTTTCATTAGACTTTTAGATGTTTCCTCATTTACAATTATTATAAAGGATTAACAAAAAACTATTAAACACACAAAAGAGGGAAGTTGCAAAACATTCTTTATTATTCCGTTTTTATAATGGCAATATCGTAAACTTCCCAAACATTGTGCAAGTATGTTATTATAGATTTACATTTATCTTTTCGTACAAAATAAACTTAACTGAAATACATTTTTTTTAATATATTTTAAACATGTGTAAAAGAATATATACAACGTGTTCATTAAAAAATTAGGCCATAGGCGTTTAGCATGCGAAATCAGTTTTCCTTGGACAAAATTTCCCAATTAATTTTAGACAAACACGCTTATACAGGGTGTTCTACGACTTGACCGACAAACTTATACCATATATTCCGGCGGTTATTACGATCAAAAAACGTTATATGACCTATAGGTGAATTCCGCTTTGTTTCGGAGATATCGAAGGAATTTTAAAAAAATGATAAAAGAAAATTTATTCTAAACATACAGCTATCCTTCGAGTCATAGAATGTTGCCAGTTAATTACTGCCAATTCATTCTTTAGATAATAAGTAGCTTCAACTATACGGTCAGGCAACTCTTCGCGTGTATCTGGTTTACCATTACTATATACACACGAGATTTGAGGTAACCCCACAAAAAAAAATCTAAAAGCGACAAGTCAGGTAACCGAGCTGACCAATGTACAAAACCACTTCGTCCTATCCACCTTTCCTGAAAATTTTCATTAAGAAACACCGTTACTTGTCTCCCAAAATGTGGTGGTGCCCCATCTTGCTGGAACCACATGCCACGACGAGCTTCCAGAGAAATATCTTCCATGTAATTCGGTAATTCTTCTTGCAAAAAGTGAAGGTATAATGGCTTAAATTAATAAGACAGCACAAAAATCATTCATTTGTCAAACTTACGTTAATTGGTCAAGGTTAACAACAATTATCATTTTTTTAAATTCCTTCGATATTTCCGAAACAAAGAGGAATTCACCTATAGGTCACATAACATTTATTGATTGCAATGACTCCCGGAATATATGCTATAAGTTTGTCGGTCGAGTCGCGAAACACCCTATATAACTAAACAGATTTGATTTCGTACGTTTGGTACCTGCAAAACAGTATTTTAAATTTTATAAATTCATTTGTAGTGATGGAATTAAAACAAAATTACAAAGAAATGCATATCGTTTGAACTAACAGAATTTCGATTCATTTTACAGGTTACAAAATAAAACTAAACAAATTCTGTTTAGTAATTTAGGTGTAGAATTTAAAACGAAAATCTGTTTAGTGATTTAGGAGCAGAATTTAATTATATGTAGGTAACTTTCATTTGGAAATCGAATTTTTGACAGTGCAAACGATATGGCATTTCTTGGTAATATTATTTCAATTCCATGGCCATCACTATCAATAAGCAATATTTATAAAAGTTCAAATTCAATTTTACAGGTGCAAAATAAAATATGTTTAGTGATTTTGGTGTATAATTTCATTATCTACAACTTTTATTTGAAATATTCTTGTCTAAAATTAATTGAAATGTTTTGCGCAAGGAAAAACTAATTTTTCATGTAAACTCCAATAGCCCGTCTTTTAATTAACTCACTGAAGTTTCCAAAAAAATTAGAATCGATCTCCTGGCTTTTGTAGGTTTAGTCAATGAACAACAAAAATGGTAAAACAATCAAATTTTGCATTCGTTGTTAAAAGGACCGAATATCAAACAGCACTAGCAGAAGGATTCACTAAACTTTTCATATAACTTTTATTATAACAGAAGCATCACTTGTTCCAATTATGAGGTAACAAAGACCCTCTCCTATTATCTCTCGCAGAATTTTCCGAGCACTTACTCAGATTAAATCGTCTAATTTCAATCATGGATACTTTTCCAACGAGCATAATTTGCAAACTTTAAATTGATGCGTTTCAACATACGATGGCTGAGTTTGACTAGCATTCACAATAAGTTTACAACCGTCCATTGCACTTCAGGCAACTTTAGAACTAATAATTGAGAGATATGCACTTTTACTTTTTGTGAGAAGAGCTTTGCAGAATTTTTATCTGACCTATTTTTCGGAATCGGTTATTTAAATATTTTCCTCCGTGGCATATAATCAGATACACATATCCTAAGGCAAATAATGTATCCCGAACTTGGGAATATGTTTCCCTAATCAATATAGTATGTGGAGTAAATGACACCTAGATTCTCATGATTGTATTCTTACTGGAAATATAAGTCATAAGAGAGTTGTCAATTGACTTTTTGGAAGTGTCTAGTAACATGTTAATAGGTATGTTCTATCAGTGTCAATAATATTCCTACTAGAATAAGAATATTCTTACAGCAATAGAACGATCTGTAGCAAATATCTGTCAAGTAATAAATAGAACAGAGGTTACTTAACAACTAAGATAACTTTGTATGTTTATTATGTATCTTCAAAATGTTGTTATGCAAATATTACAGATTTAAATGAAAAAAAAAATATATAGATTATAGATTACTGGCTGCAATGCTTCTTGACTGGAAAGGTAATTGGAAAGAAGAAATTACTGGATATCAGTCAATAATCAACTTATTTTCTGCCTTTACTGGTTTCGACACCTCATACATTTTCTTCAGTAGCTACAACAACGGAAAATAAATTTATTATTGACTGATATCCAGTAATTTCTTCTTTCCAATTATTATAGATTATATTTAATTTTTGTTTATTGTCTTCCATTTTAAATGATTCATTTTGAGCACAGCCTAATCTAAACATTCACAAATGTATCAGAAAGGCGCGCGCGACAATCAGCTAACAAAATTTTGAATTTATTCCCACTCCATAGATCTTCCTACCAACGCTTCCAGCTCTGAAGTTGGAATGATTCGTAGGAATATTAAGATTTTTTTGCCGCAAAAGAACGAGCATTGAGTTACTACTAGAAGAAGTAGGAAAATCTGTAGTTGAATGACACTCATTATGATACAAATTTTCCTTTCATTTCGACACAGATTATCATTATGATACAGATTTTCACTATGATAGAATTTATTTTTTAATTAATATGAACAGTCGTAAAAAAATAGTGGACGCCGGTGTATACGAGTTCGTCAACGAAACCTAAGTACCCGTAAACAAATATGAACCGTAATGCTTCTGTGCGTTAGCTAAAGGTTTATATTACTGTTTTTCATTGAAATGGTCAAACTCGTCTACGTTTTTGTCTATTAAGGCCGACGCGCGCTTGAGCAACGCGAAAAGCGGCGAAGAGAAACTTTTTCATTCAATGTATTCTTAAAGCCAACGCCCACTTAAGTGACCGAATAGTATATTGAATGAAAAAACTTTTCTTCGCCGCGCTTCGCTTTGCCGCTCTTCGCGTCGCTCAAGTGCGCGACGGCCTTTATTTGTATAGTCGCCTCGTTGCTCTGCTATTCGCTGCTCCAACGTACGCGTATACACATAATAATACATTGTATGATAAAACTTCTCTTCGCCGCGCTTAGCTTCGGTCGCTGAAGTGCGCGTTAGCCTTTAATATAAACTCGTTGCGTAATATACTATTATTCTTTAATTTGGGAAGCTAGTTACATATATATATATATATATATATATATATATATATATATATATATATATATATATATATATATATATATATATATATATATATATATATATATATATTGCAAACTTACGAATGTGTTTGTAACTTTGAGGTTATCTTTAAATGTCACTTTAACGTTTATAAAATATTGAAATTAGCACTTAGACTGCAAAAGTCACAAGACTAGAGGAGACATGAAGTAATTCAGCCACATTCTGCAGGACAACATTTTTAATAGCAGCTTTTTAAAAAATCGTACATGATCTTATTAACAAAAGTATATAAACCAACGATGTACGCAATTAAAAGTTTAATATTAACTCTATCGTTTACGTTGTATAACAAGATATTTGACAAAACAAAACAATTCTGATTCGAAACTCATGTATTTAGTTCTACTGAGCTAAATTCAACTGTACATTTTTTAGTGAACAATTTCGCAATTCCAATCCGCTATTCGCGTATTAGCGGTTCAAACCACTGCTTGAATACTGCTGGAACAGAATATTTAAAATAGTTTCAGTTATAGGCAAGTTCAGTGAAGCGGAGCCACTGACAGTACTTTGGAATGCAGCGATTCGATTAATTGCTCCTGCTCAGCAATTATATTAATCTACGGAAGCTTTGACGGACAGAGAATACGAAAAAATCTAATTTCGCGATCTTTCCATGTTCATCAACGGTGTACATTAACAGTGACTTGCAGATTTAAGACGGTATCGGAAATCGGAAACCGCGCAAGATTCCAAACATTTCTGAAAAATTCCACCTGAAGAATGAACGCTGAATTTATCAGGATAATTTAATACCGGTTGGTGGCGATTAAGGGTGAAAATAGGGATTTAACATGGGATTTTAGTTTTACGCAATTTCTTCACAATTTTAACAAACAATTTCAAAATTTCGATTCATTATGGGATGGTTCATAGACACAGTTTTCAAGAAATAGGCGTCAACTAACTGTCATACATATTATTTGATATGTTACTTGGTTTGACAGTTTATCCGACATTCAATTTTTAAGACACTCGCATTACCAAAATCTGTGTATAAAGCACACCCAGAAATGGGTAATATGTCGTGATAATATATTTTTTTACGGGACAGATATTTGAAAAAAATTATTTTCTCATAATAAGACTCAAAGATCGTGGGTTCAAATTTTTCTCGACTGATCTTGATCGGTATATACTCCCGTTACTTTTCCAAGTTGGAGTACAATATAGGGGATTACAGCTCAATCGAATTAAGAGAAATTATTAAAAAATAGTGAAAGTAGATGCTTAATAATGAGTATTATTAAAGAAATAAAATGATATAATTGAAATACTTCGGAAATAAGGGAGTTTTTGTTTTAGCAGCTCGTCACTCATATGAAATCCATACATATTATTTTGATTGGCGACACAAAGACCACCTATAAATATATAACGAATACCGAGTTAGGAGGTGGAGTCTTCTACCAATGGAAGTAGACAAATTCAAATAGCGGACACGTGGCTACCAGTCCAGTACTGCAATTCTCAAACAGTTTTTATTTGAATATAAATTTCTTGCATTAAACTTAATAGTTTTGATACACTTCCAATTATAAAGCATGCAGACTTGTACAGTGTTACAATATTAATTTGTTTTTTATAAATATAATTTAAAAATAGCATACATTTCAAAAACATTTTAGATACACGAAGAAAACAGTTTTATATAAAAACTTATATTCGTGACGTCACATCTATATTTTCAAACTTCGGGGGACCATAACTCGATTATTAATTTCTCCATCGGGTTTGCACCAATAGTCTTAGTTTTACTTATACTTTCTGATGAAATTATATTAAAAAAATGGTGGACTCCCTATTAACTTGGCAATCACTAAGCTATCAGCCACCGGCTGGTGGTTGTAACAGGGGTTTGCTCCGGGTGGGCAACACACATGAAATCTAAGCAAGGAACTTCGTGGTAATTGTAAAGAAAAATTAATATATGTAGTGTCAGACCACCCTAGGGATATAACCTGTAAGGGTTGAAAATCCCGAAACAATAAAATTTTGTCATGATAAACGCCTGTCATTGATTCCCTCGTTCACCAACTTGCCTATTGCCTTCTCTTGTCGATACCTTTAGCAAGTATTAATGAATTTCATCCCCCCAAGACTGGGCAACAGTAATCTGAACATTTTCGAAGTTGGAGGCTACTTGACAATTGAGATTTACATCTCGGCTTACATGTGGTGTATAGTTGTCTACATCCACTAGGGAGCTACAGATTATAGTGAATTCGAAGTATTCCGCTCAACTATATATTATAGTTATTAGTTAGAATCAACCAAGTTTCGAATACTGGATTATAAAGAATTTCTACTCGTATATAAAAACATTTATATGCAGCAGCAGAGCAAATATTGTCGGACACAATAATTTCTTTCAACAGAAAATGTAAAAAGTGAATACAATCGAACTTTGATAATGTTAATAATTTTATTTTGTACCACGATATATGAACAAAACTACTAAACTTCAATTTTTCAACTTATTAAATCATACACATTTTTTGTAATAACGGTAAGCAACAATTTCAAAAATATAAATTTCCAGACATCTTCATGACTTTCACTAGCGAAATTTTTTTTCTGTAATTTCTTATAATAAAAGTTTGTTTAATTTTGAAGCAATTCGTAGTTTTAAAAAGTTTTAATCGTTTTTAGTTTAGCTGCATTTGATTTTTAATATCAATATGACGTCACGGCGATACCTATAGCTACTAGATAAATTACAGCTGACTCGTCCACCATTTTGGAGCCACTTAAATCATTCAATATCAGCGTTACAGTATTAATAATCATAGAAATTATCTATAATGACGGGTCGTCTTGCTCCAAATTGTGCAAATCATTTGAGAAATTGTTTTAATTTTTACATGTATTTATGCAATATACTCGTATATATATATATATATATATATATATATATATATATATATATATATATATATATTTATCCAACCTCAAAAATTTTAACGAACCGTTATTATTATTTTAAATAAATATAATATGGCAAATATGGAAGTTATATTTAATTATAAAAAATAGATACTACATAAACTTGTAAGAAATGCACTTTTATTTCATAATTTACTGCTTTCATTTTGGCACCAATATGGCGGACGAGTCAGCTATGTATTGTCTAGTAACTGTAGCGACACCTATTGCTATCTTTCTCTCGCACCTAACTCTAGAGTGCGAAAGAAAAATAGCAATAATGTGACGTCACAGTGACAACAAATATCAAATATCTAGCAAAGTAATTATTTAAAAAATATTTTCTTTATCTTAATCGTTATTCATTGAGTAGTACTCTAAGTATAAAGTGTACATTTTACTATTTTTTTGTTATAGTGGAGGACCCCATTATATTATATAATCTACTAGAAAAATTTGTTTCTATGAACATTTTAATCTTACAATTTATATTGTATTTTCTAAATATAACAAATTATTGGCACAATGGGGTCTCGTGGCCGCGTGCCTGAGTGTCAGGTCGCGAATCTGGGGAACCGGGTTCGATCCCGACCGACGCCAAATATTTCGAATTTTAAATGGCACGAAATTGACCCCTGTGGTGCACTCTCCACGCCAGCAATGAGTGCCCGTGAGGTGACGCCTAGTAAGCGCCCGCACGGTGCAAATATTTCATCATTACCGATATCTGTGTACAAAGCAGATTGGCACACCCAGCAATGGGTAATAAGCCATGATGATATATTTATTTATTTATTTATTAAAAAAAGGTTAAAAAAAACTAAGAAAACAAATTAGAAGCCATTCAAATAATACGTTCGATAGTTAAATAAGACAAAATACAAAAAAGTACGCATATACGTACAAAAAGCAACAAAACAAAAATATATATTTTCTTTGGCAATTCCACGCAATACTAAGTTCCCTGACTTTTCCATGATTTCCCGACTGGTGGCCACCCTAAGTGATTTTGATGAATTATCTAATTATTGTTCATATGTAATTACATCTACTTTTTTGCATTTCTGTAACAATTTACGAAGTACTAATTGATTTAATATTTAAGATATAATTGAACTTTACATTAAAAGAACATTCGCGAAATAAATTTTAGGTTACGTATTAGAAGTTAAAGTCAGCACCTACACGAATTAACGGAATATATATTACAGCAAAGTTTAAGTATATCTGAAAATTTAGCGAGTCTAAAAATATTCAAACTGTCTATCTTACAAAGGTTACAGGTAATGAGGTCGTACAAAAAATTAATGAACATTTTTTCTTCAAGTATTAAAGTATCGTTAAATATAAGATTCAATCATTATTTTTATTTATTTATGTTATCAAAATAGATTTGAAAGTTTAATAACTCATATATAAGTTATTCAAAGGTAAAGTTTATTTTTATGAAAACAAAAAAAAATGTACGGATTTAATATTTTCTTTCCTTTTTTCTATTCAAATAATAATAAAAAAATGTGCACGATCTCTATGTAAAATGTACAAAAAGTGAAAATATTTCCTAGATTTTAATAAGCAACAATAAGTGATTAACGGTAGACTACTAATACGACATTCTTTCGTGGATCTGTTTGAAATATAGGAATGTTTTCCAAACAAGAACGAACGATACGAAATGAAAACTGAAAAAGATCTATAATCTTTGTTTTTTGTAATACATTCAAATGGAAAATACCAAGCATACACACTGGCCTTTTCATGTGTACACGTTCAAAAAATTTATTTGGAATTTAATAATGAATTTCGGTAGGGAAACTGGCTCGATATTTTTCTAAGGGTTTGATTTTTAAGCTAATTAAATTGTGATTGAAACGAGACGTCCCTATATACGAAAGCTTAATAATTTGTTTTCATTCAGAATTTATGCATTCTGTGTTCTTCCTCGACAACAGAGGAATTAGAAACTGCTTGTACTTGGCCAATTTATTTAAAAGTAATTATATATATATATATATATATATATATATATATATATATATATATATATATATATATATATATATATATATATGTATTACAAACATTTTACTGTTCAAAAAATAGATCGCAAGAATATTCTTGTATTGACAATTATAAAATCATTCTATACATTAAAATACTGTAACATGTGAGCCCCGTTGCTATACGCTAAACAAGCGTCTAAGTATAGCGATGCCGCGATCGCGCTAGCAGCCGGGCTACGTAGACAAACAAGCCGCGACGTGTTTAATTACTTCCGGTCGCCTGAACCTTTTGCGTTCATTGTTATTATGCGGTCGAACATTCTAGAGCTCTCTGGAAGTTAATGGCAGCTGTATAAAAGGGACGCAGCTATGCTCGGGAGTTAGTTACAAAGTTAGAGTCATAGAGACATTTACATGGAGTGTTAGAGAGTAAAGTGTTAGTGAGAAGCACAGCAGTATCGTGCAGTTTGTGTCGAGTAGGTACTCGGGAAGTTACTGGTAAACTGGGATAGCTGTGGATGTAAATGCTCGGTAGTGTTGACGAGCTGTATACGAGCGCAGTAACGGCAAGTCGGAAAGTTACTGGTATACGGGGATAGCTGTGAAAGAGAATACTCGGTAGTATTGAAGAGTATTGGGAAGCTAGGTATACGAGGACAGTAACGGCAAGTGGAAGTGGGTACTCGGCAGTAGTGGTGACGAAATGTGGCATACGGATAGTCGGTGATACTAAAGCTGTGGAAGTTAGACAATTAGTAACATAAATAGACAGATAGTGAGGTGAAAAGTGTGACTTCTGTCCGAGCAGCTAAATATACAGACGCTGTTGAGTCGGTAGGTGGACAGTTGAACATGATATAAAAAGTGATATAAATAGTGAAAATAAATAATTAGTAATATCGTGGAAATAAAAAGTACTGTTAATTGGTTAAATAAATAAATAGTGTTAGTGTTATCTAGAAATAGAAATTTTCATTATAGTTTAATAAACACTTATTTTAATTAATAATAATTGTCTAATAATTACACTTCATTCAAATAAATGAAAACGTTACAATACATGAATATTTATCATATTTGGTTTTATATATTTATTAACAACAAAAATTTATATAATTTATAACGAAAGTAAATTAGGTGAAAATCAAAAAATTATATATTCTTTATTATACTCATAATATTTTTAAAATTAGATAACTAGTCCAGAGAAGTTAATAAAAACACCATCCCACACATAAAAATTTATTCAATCCTATTTGATCTATAATATAATTTTGAAATAATTAAGCATAATTTGAATATTAAATAGCTTATTTTAAAAAATATATTTAAAATGAAATTTATTGTTATTATTATTATTAGATTTAATATGTAATGAACGGATAAATTAATTAAAATTCATATTGATATAAAATAATTAATTTTAATTAAAAATCACCCACAACCAATTCTTATTGCAATATATTTGTTTAATTTATCTTTCCACAAACAAAACAGGTAATAAGCATAAAATCATAAAGAATAAATAAATAAATAAATTATTGCCGTTAATAAATACTTTTGCACGTATGGAATTCTCATTAATTATATTTAACAGGTAGGTAGATAAATTAAATTAAATAAATGAAATTAAATAAAACTACTTTTTAAAATATTAAGAATATATGGTAAATAAAATTACTAGAGCATTCAATTAAAATATTTAAATTAACAACTATTTTTAAAAACTTTTATTAACACGTTAACAACCAGCGCTAAGTTTTAAAACTATACTCCTGGACCAGAAAACTACTAACATACCTTCTACAGACTTCTTACCATTGTTAAAAATCATATTATCGCTGCCAGCACAACGAATCAGTGCCTCTACTCCAGTAGTCCACTCACTGTGAACTGGACAGAGGCCACAGCAGTGTTGCAAACCGTACGATAATTGTCGTACATGTACCATAATTTTGGGTCTTCCGATATTTCAAAATAAATGTACGAACTTTTAAGATATTTTGTCATATACATTTAATTCCAATTTTAAACCTAAAGATTAAATTAATATAGGCCTGTTAAGCTTGTCGAATAAAATATTACAAATATTAAAAGCAGTACAGAGTACAACCAATCAGTTGCAACATCTTGTACATTCATTAACAAAAAAAAACAAAAAAAAGTTGGAAAATTTTATATTCGAGCATATTCAAAACTCCGGCTTCGCCATTTTTTATTATTCTCATGGCCATTATGTATAATACGAATAAGCGTACGATAATTTTATTAAAAGTACGATAAAATTCACGCTTCAAGGTTGACAACGCTGGGCCACAGGTTACACCACACTGATGAGCACCAAATAGTGCGAAACGCGTCTGTGGTTGTTACTAGTTGTGCTGGTCAGCTTCTGCCGATGACTGAAAAGTTGACTCAGAAGTTGTAAATTGTGAAACATAACGGAACTTTGTAATATTTTTACTGACAATATTAAAATTTTCATATGACAATATATTTTATATTAATAAAAATAAATACATCATCACGGCATATTACCCAATGCTGGTTGTGCCAATCTGCTTTGTACGCAGATATCGGTAATGATGATGACATATTTCAACCGTGGGCGTTTACAAGGCGTCACCTCACGGGCACTCATTGCTGGCGTGGAGAGTGCACCACAGGTGTCAATTTTGTGCCATTTAAAATTCGAAATATTTAGCGTCGCTCGGCATATATTTTTTAGGCCCATTCGATACAGTATTTTTTCTGAATTCAACCATGTAATCATTTTATATCCTTGCATAATAAAAATATTGAGACAAATTCAATTAAACTTTAAATAAATCTTATTTTTATAGATATTTTCCAGTAGGCCATGTATGAAAAACAAAACCTGATATTTGTCAATTCGAATTATTTAGTGTATAATAATTCTTATTGTTACGGACAGAACACTATTTATAAGCTAATTAACAAATATTTGTTTTACTTTAATTTAAGCTCAATTGTTTTTCATACATAGCTTATTGTAAAATAACTAAAAATAAAATTTATTTAAATTTTAATTGAATTTTTCTCAATATTTTTATTATGTAAGGATATAAAATAATTACATGGTTGAATTCAGAAAAAAATACTGTATCGAATGAGCCTTAAAAATATATGCCATCCCATTTAAGCAAATATAACTTTGTGTTGTAACTTGAGAACCACTGGTTTAAAAAAATATTGTATTCTGTAATGAGATACCCCCCTTGGTTTCCTATAATTTTATTTTATAATATTTTTTTGTATCTCTAATAACTTCCGAGAAAAATCGCGTTGGTACATTTTACAATCGTAGTAATGGTACGAAAAATGAATATTCATAATCACTTATAAAAACGTTATAGACGTAGACAAAAATACCATTCATAAAAAAAGTTTTAGATATCATTGACATTGAAAATGTATTTTATATTTCTATCAAATATGATCAATATTTAATAACAGTGGCTATCATAATATACCTACATCAATATATTTGTCATATATAGACTATGTAAATGAACATGATATAGCTAATGTATAAAAATAGTTGAAATTTATAAAAATAGTTGAGATAAAGTATGGTAATAGAATTTAAAGTATGTTAGCAACATTTAAACAGGTAAAACGATTGACATAGGATGACTTTACAAAAAAGCGTCGATATTGAGTGAATAAAGCGATCTGCTTTACATAGCTGGCGGTCGTTTTCGCTTTCGCTTACACATCAGGCATTTAACACCGAGGCATCAAATTCAGATGTAGGAATATAATTCGAATTTTGGCACATCACAAATTTAACAGTGTTAAATGGTAAGTTAATAACTTTCACAATCGATACTGCTTATCGCAATCGGGCTCGGGCCTTAAGATTGGCTTGCCTTTGCCTTTGGTGTGCGTATGCCTGTGCCTGTGTCTTGGCCTGGCATGCGCCCATGCGCAAGGCTTCGACACGGATTGCCTATCTAGTTAATTATGTCCCAGAGACAGATGAAATACTCGCAGGGAAGGCTGTTGTCCAAATTTATACAACAGTTTACCAAATTAAGGTCTTTTATACAAGATTAATAACTTAACAAATCACCGTAACAACATATATAAAAGCAAAATAAATAATGCATATCCATGTCTTCTTTCTGGATTCTGGAATATTGAACAACTAAAGTTTTATTAACACTTTAAATGTGGTGCCAACATGGTCTCACAGTTTTTTGACTGTTCTGGCCGCGTGAAACCTACGTGGACTCATAATAATATTAACAATGAGTTAACAGTTTGTATATATGAAATAAATTGTGAGACACCTATCTTGTTATGCTATTATTAATGAAAATAAATAAATAATATAACATAAGAAGTTATGTGTTATGTCACTTGTAGAAGGAATCAAAGGACCAACGTTGATTTATTGTAGGGTGTAAAGAAAAGGTTTCAATAGACCATTGAAGCCTTTTCTTTACACCCTACAATAAGTTATAGTATGTTATTTATAAAACAAAACTTGAGTATATTTACATTTTCATAATGTTGTGTTATACTGTGTACTATGAATTATAAATCCAGCTTAACGCTACATTCGTGACCGAATGCACTAATCTGCCATTTGTGGTATGTACACACCTAATTAGAATCCAAATAAATTCAATTATTTATCACAGCATCCACAATAAATCGAAATTTTTTATTTTATTCATATGTTGCTTTACATTTGGACGTTTCGAGGGCACAAAATCCTCGTCGGATGTACAAAATCTCATATAAATTAACATGAGTAAGTCATAATTTCAAAATTACACAAAACATTTTGACTAACCATTGTTATAATTTATATTAAATTTTGTACATCCGCTGAAGATGAGGGGATTGTGCCCTCGAAATATCCAAATGTAAAGCAACATATCTTAATGAAATATGGTTTTCAAAAAAGCTGTCAGCAGTTTAACAAAACTTTTAAAAAAGGGAAACAAAATTTTGAAAAATCCAAAAGTATAATTTAATAGAAATCTTTAATAGTTGGAACAATATATCACAATTTATAATTATAACTAGGCTTACCGTATTTATGAAATTTCAAACCGGTACGGGTTTTGAAAATAAATACACAAATTTCTCATGAAAATATTTTGTATTAAATATACAATAGAAACTGCTATTAGCATCTGAAATAACAAATTGTATTTGTAGTTTTAAGGTGTTTATCATTAAATTTGAGCGAGATACGATTTTTTAAGTTATTTAAAAAAATTGTATTTGCAAGAATGATGTAAATCTTCCCGATTACAGTTCGAAGTGATGACAGCACCGCCTACTGCTTAAATGTAGGAGCATCATCGCGTGTGACAGTTGCCTGGAAACGGTACGAGAGAAGAAGTTTGTTGACAAACAGTATTTATCTGATTTATTTCTTATTCAATTGACGTTCAATGGTATTAATGAAAATAAATAAATAATATAACATAAGAAGTTACGTGTTATGTTACTTGTAGAAGGAATCAAAGGACCAAACGTTGATTTATTGTAGGGTGTAAAGAAAAGATTTCAATAGACTATTGGAGCCTTTTCTTTACACCTTACAATACGTTATATTATGTTATCACATTTATAAAACAAAACTTGAGTATATTTATATTTTCATAATGTTGTGTTATACTGTGTAACATGAATTATAAATCCAGCTTAACGCTACATTCGTGACCGAATGCACTAATCTGCCATTTGTGGTTTGTACACACCTAATTAGAATCCAAATAAATTCAATTATTTATCACGGCATCCACAATAACTTTATGTACTCGCAATGTCAGTATCTAGTAAACACCCAATATCGTGCAAATATAGTATTTACTGAAATCTACCTTCAGCAAACTAGTACCATCAACAATCGATGGAAAGCTGTAACAAACATTTTGTTTACAACTGAAACATATTTACGGTTATGTAGAAAGTGCAATACAAGCTTTGAGCTTAATAAGTCGTGGTCATTAATGTTTTTTCAAAAACTGTTGATCCATGCTACCATAATTTTATAAAAATGTCCTAACCACATATTTATTGTATTTATTTCGACCCTTAGTAATAAATAAAAATAAATAAATATACCATCACGGCTTATTACCCATTGCTGGGTGTGCCAATCTGCTTTGTACACAGATATCAGTAAAGATGATATATTTGCACCGTGCGAGCGCTTACCAGGCGTCACCTCACGGGCACTCATTGCTGGCGTGGAGAGTGCACCACAAGGGTCAATTTTGTGCCATTTAAAATTGGAAATATTTGGCATCGGTCGGGATCGAACCCGATTCTCCAGATTCCCGACTTGACACTCAAGCACGCGGTCACGAGGGGGGGGGGCTTAGTCAGTCGAAGAAATTTCTTTTCGACAAACGCCAAAGAGCTTTCATTTATACTTATTTCAATATTGTAAATTATACGAGTATTCTGCTCCATATAAGTAAAAAAGAATGTAATTTTGCAAAACAGTAAATAAGTTTGAAATATCAGGAAAATTCGCTTGGCCGATTACATTTCACGCAATTATCGATAGGAATTCCTAATTTCTGGTCATCAAATTTAGTATATCGTGTACATCTGACTGCGGAAGAAGTACCTAATACCGGAAGATATTGGACCCTACTAGTTCTGTTCACCATCGCCCAAGCGGCATATCTAACCTTTTCTCAATAATTCGTCCTGCGCAGAATTGTCCGAATATGCATAACCATTTAGAACCCAAAAATTTATTTTTTTCAAAATCTCACATTTATTTTGACATATATAATCTGACAAACATAATGTAATTAAAATTTATTGAAATAAATATAAAAATATTATCACGGCATATTACCCATTATTGGGCTTGCCAATCTGCTTTGTACACAGATTTCGGTAATGATAATGTCATATTTGTACCGTGTAGGTGTTTACCAGGCATCACCTGAGGGGCACTTATTGCTGGCGTGGAGAGTGCACCACAGGGGTCACTTTTGGGCTATTTAAAACTCGAAATATTTCTTTTGGCGTCAGTGGAGTCGAAACCCGGTTCCCCAGATTCGCGACCATACACTCAGGCGACGGGACCCATAAAATTAAAAATATAAAATTTATATAATTGTTTATAAAATTGTATACTAAACAAAATCCAATAATTTTGATCAAATATATACTAATTGTTATATAAATACAAATAATATTGTTCAAATAACATAAAAAAGCAAATATATAATTATTAGATAAATAAATAAATATATCATCACGGCTTGTACACAGATATCGGTAATGATAATATATTTGCACCGTGCGGGCGCTTACCAGGCGTTACCTCACGGACACTCATTGCTGGCGTGGAGAGTGCACCACAGGGGTTTTGTGCCATTTAAAATTGGAAATATTTGGCGTCGGTCGGGATCGAACCCGCTTCCCCAGATACGCGACCTGACACTCAGGCACTCGGCCACGAGACCCCTTCTATATTGCACCAATATAAATAATGGAATGAAAAATCTACCTTGTCATTGCACTTGCTACCTACTTCGACTGACAAAATTTAAAAAAATGCTATTATATTGCGCATAATTCGACATATGTATGTAGATTGCACCATGGTGCCTGTAAGTACTTATGGACAGAAATAGGCAAAAAGCGTTGTAGTATCAAACAAATTAATTATAACATACAAAATGAACTACTGACGGCATGAATCATAAAAAGACTGGATTACCGAATCTCGGAATTGCCTCATTTTCGTTAAAATATTACGTGTTGGCAGTGGAAAATAGTTTAAATTTCGAAGCCGAATTTTTCAAGATATCCAGTCGGAAGTGAAATTCCAGTTATATGGCCAAATTGGACGCATTCAGTAACAAAACCAAATTTTCATTCCATCACTAAAATGAACTTTAAATATGTTATTAGAGCATTAAATGGTGAAGATGAAGTAGATATTAGTTGGGTTTACTTTAAATATAGTAAACAATTTTTGGTTTTATTTAAAATTCCCGATTCACATCATGTTAGTGATGCACGACGAGGCGAGAGTAATCTCGCATATCGTCTCGTCTCGTTGCATTATGTGAGACGAGAACGAGAGCGAAATTGCAGTTTAAAATTCGAGGCGAGATCGATATAACAACTGCGAGAAGCGAGAAATCTCGCGATAAAAAGTATTTGTAACTTTATAGCTTTGACTCATAAATTCAATGAAAAATGCACCGTACAAGGAGTGGAGTCAACGCTAATTCGTGCATAGAATACATGAATGTGAAAATTATATGAATTCACTATATTATTGAGTCTATCTAGAGTCGATTGGTGTCGGTCCCAGAGCGAGGAAATGCAGAATAAAGACAAAATCGGTTTTGCATTCACTATAACTAGTTTTCTCCAATATTTCAGTCCCTAATTCACCCCAGTTAAAACCACGGTTAACATTTTCGTACCGTGCCTGAATAGTAAAAGCGATGGGAGCCAAAACGGAGAAACGGAGTGATTGGTTGCCGGCGGGTTACCAATGTAGCGGTTTTTAAAGTTACAAAAACGAATTGGTTAATGTTTTAATTCGTTTTACCGATGACAGAATGTATTAACAGATGTTCGTATTGAAATAGTTTAGAGATCACAATTTGGTGATAAACTGGATATTTTACAGGTAAATTAAATTATTTACCAACTTATCACGTTTTCTGGTGACCGTTAATGAATAAACATTATGTTCGTATTGAAATAATTTGGTGACCAGAATTTAGTGTTTCGTCTCTTTATTATATTTATACTTATGACTGCAAATACACGGAAGACGGTGCGATTGGTGCGAACTTGTCTCTTGTAGTTAAACTGTTACGTAAATACGTAGTGCGCAAGCGCTTATTTTTATAGCGAGACTCTAGCGAGATTCTCGTGCGTGAACGAGACGAGACCCAAAAAAATGTGGGAGAATGAAAGCGAGGTCGAGATATTTTATATTTCTCGTCTCATCTCGCCTCGCGTGCATCACTACATCATGTTCGCCTACTTATCCTCTATAAGCCTATAGTGTGACATTAGTGCTATTTACTATTTTATTTCGACTCTTTCCACCTGAAATTTCATTCTAATTGGAAGCGAATCGTAGGTTGAATCCCTCCAGTATAATTTCACACTGTAGCATCCTCATGTCCGATATAGTTAAATCATGGGTCGGGTTAGCTTATCTTCATCGCGACAATCGTTGTGACCTTGCTTTATCGCTTTTGTCGCTACCTGGTAGTGATCTACCCTCCGGCTCCCAGCACCAAATGCTATGCTAATTCAATAAATTCCGGAAATATGCCCATTACTTTATTTATTAATCGAACCTTTATCGATAACAAACTCTAGGGTACAACTACGAAGAGGGTACCTGGGGAGACCATGTTGCAAATTGCATGATTATTATATTGGAAGATTTTTACTCCAGAGGTAATTTTTTGTTGTAGAGACAAATGTGTAAATATATAAATAAAAATTAATAGGTGTATCAAAGTCTCATTAGTTTACTTCATTCCTAAATATTTACGTACATTTTACCGCCTGCCTCAGTCTTTATGAGAGAGGTATCCATCGCAGACTTACACGTAATCCTTAGTCTGTAGCGTCTGTAGCCAATCCATGTTTGGGGTCTGACTTCGCAGGTCAACAAGTTGGCAGAAATTTAAAAGTAGTTTTCAGTTGTTTGTTCATCTCATTTGGTGCATTCACAAACGAAAATTAGGTTTATGGTTTTTGTTTAGATTTAAATAAGTCATTCATAAATGCAAGTTTAATTTAACCTTAAATGAGTTCTGATTGTACTGACATCTATTTAAATGCTTCAAAAACAAGATTAACATATCGGTAGAGCAATACTTAACTGACACCTGTGCGCCGTGAAACTGTCATTCGTTTGGCATTACTTGTTAGTTAGTTTCAGCAATTACGTTTTGCCAGTCTGCTTGTTTTTCTCGTATTTGATTTAAAAGCCGAATCTACCAAGTGAATACTAAATAAAGATAGGTGTATATTTCTATATCGTTTTAGACTTGTTCTCATTGGTGAAGTTTGTGACGTCAAACTAAATCATAAACCTAAAGTTTGGACCTTGCAATGTTTAGCTTTATAATTTGGGTTTAGACACTAAACTCTGAAGTGTGAATGGAGTCATAACATAATATGCAGCCAAGGTCTTAAAATCTAAAGTAAAAATTAGGTTTATGGTTTTTGTCTAGGTTTAAGTAAGTCATTCATAAATGTAAATTTAAATTACTTGAAAATTAGTTTTGATATGTACAAACATCTGTGTAAATGCTTCAAAAACAAGATTAAAATATCGGTACAGCAGTACTCAACAAGACACCTGTGCGCCGTGAAACTATCATTCGCTTGGCATTATTGGTTATATTTTAGCAATTAAGTTATGACAGTCCCCATGTTCGCATTTGTGTAAATAGCCGAATCCACCAAGTGGATACTAAATAAAGATCTATATCATTTCAGACTCGTTCTCATTTGTAAAGTTTGTGACGTCAAAGTAAATCATAAACCTAAAGTTTGGACCTTACAATGTTTAGCTTTATGATTTGGATTTAGAAACCCTAAATTCTGAAGTGTGAATGGAGTCATTACATAATATGCGGCCAAAGTCTTTAAATCTAAAGTATAAACCATAAATCTAAACCTAATTTTCATTTGTGAATACACCTTTAGGCTTTAAAAACTTGTCATAGTGTTAAGCATCGGTGTCAGTATAGTTTTGTTTTGTACTCATGTCGTTGTTGTTACGAGTATTATTATTTTTGTTTCGGGTTTGTGCCAATCCACTAAGTGGGGCATGCGTGATTTTATGTATGTATATATGTCGTCTCTTTGTATCAATACTTTAGCAGGTAATGTGAAATTACGATATGAAGAAAAAATATAAATGATTAATAATGTGGATCATATATCTGCGACGACGCTTATTTATATCCTGTCCAATGCCTTCGCTACCAGTGCTTATATACTCCGGCTTGTATTCGAAAAAATATTAGAACACTATTCCAGATAAAAACATAAAGTATAATAGAATACGTCACCCGAGTAATTAAACAGGTTCGGACAAGTTTGTTGACAACGCACGACCTTCCGTGGCTATTGCGTCATCGCTAAAAATAGACACTTGCTCATCACTGCGGCAACGGTGACATCGGCAGCGACGGCGGGCGCTGCACAGTACAGAAAGAAATAACCTAACTTTTTAAACGTCAGTTTGATAGTTTTACCCACAGAACACCAAAGCAAAGTGACAGTCACAACCCAAACATGGATTGGACACATGCAAAGTATCACGTGCGAGCCCTGGATCAATTTTGTAATTTAACATTTCCAGATTTGTTTATATATTTTTTGTTTTCAAAGTACAGAACTTTATTAGAATTACCGCCTTATTTTTTTTTAACTTCAACAGTAATTTATTATTTGACTCTAATGTGTATTGAGAATTCAGACACAAAAACACTGATAAAATCCAGTATAATTTACTTTTACAAATTAAATATATCATAGAATAAGGTTCACACATAAGTAAAGCACTGAGAGTAATTTAGTTTTGTGCTTACTATTATTTAATTTATCGAATGAGATGAAACGTCACATGATGATTTGGCCAGAGTTGATAGGTAGATTTGATGACGTGTCAATGCTATGAAATCTACAAGTGATGAAATGTCCTGAGATGAACTGGATGTGATGAAGTATCGTATAACGATTTATCGAACATGTAGAGTATGGAGATCATGGGTTCAAACTTGCACTCAGCAACTATAATCCAACAAATACCACTACTTTATGAAACTTGCTTAGAACCCACTTTAAGCTGTAGGTCCTTTACAGAGATTCGACGAACTAAGTACCCTGTCTATTTTCCGTTAAAACTCATTAAAGTGAAACATAGAAAACATATCCATTCATCGTTACATTACGTTCAAAGAACATTCGCGAAATAAATTTCAGGTTACGTGTTAAAGGTTAAAATCTCCTACCTGCACAGATTAAAGGAAAATATAGCGAGAAAGTTTCGACACATCTGAAAATTTAACAAGTCTAATAATACTCAAACTGTCTATCTCACAAAGGTGTAGAGGTTACTTATAAATATTTTACAAGTACAATTTCTAAAAGATATACTGATATTTTTAATTCTTTCTATTATTATAATTGCTGCAAGCCGTCATTATATTAACTTATTTTGTTTATAAAGAACCTGTACCTATCTATATAAGTTCTAAATTTCGAAAACATCTACCAGAAATATTCAAGAAAAATTGCCTTCGAAAGAAAAATTATATTGAAACATTAAAATTACTGTATTTTTCTCTATTATAGTATATCTTAGGCTCCAAATTACAGTTTTACAGACCTATACCTTCTTGTGAACTCTTGAAAAGCTATATAAAGAAAACGATCAAAAACTGGGAAGAGTCAGCCATAGCCTCATATCGGAGAGACATTTAGGGCGTTAGTCAGTCGAAGAAATTCATTTCACCCTCCAACACCAAAGAACTAGTAGTTCTCATCGGGAAACTGACTCCTGGAGCAGTAACTGACTTCTTGGAACTGCTTCCAGATAACTGAGTTTAGATTTTACAGGTTGCACTAACAATAACAAAAGTGACTACCGCTTAAGAAGAATAGAACCCCTGCGTACTAGATATAAAGCGAAAATTCAAATAAATTGTTCCTATACTAGAACTATTATTATGTTCAAAATTTCAACAATGGACGAACATACTTCTGATATGAACCTGCATTTAAAAAAAAAGTTTTATTGAAATTTATTAGTATTTGACTTTGATTTTATGGGGAAACGGCATTTCTCGTTTTTTCCTATAAAATAAAGGACAAATACTAATAATAGGGTCTCGTGACCGCGTGCCTGAGTGTTTGGTCGCGAATCTGGGGAACCAGGTTCGATCCCGACCGACGCCAAATATTTCGAATTTTAAATGGCACAAAATTGACCCCTGTGGTTCAAACTCCACGCCAGCAGAGTGCCCGTGAGGTGACGCCTGGTAAACGCCCGCACGGTACAAATATGTCATCATCATTACCTATATCTGCGTACAAAACAGATTGGCACACCCAGCAATGGGTAATATGCCGTGATGATAAATTTATTTATTTATTAAATAGGTATTAATAGATTTCAATATTTTTTTTTTAAATGCGGGTTCATATTAAATGTATGTTCGTCTAATGTTGAATAAATAAATAAATATTAATAGTTCTAGTACAGGAACAATTTATTTGAATTTTCGCTTCATATCTAGAACGCAGGGGTTCCATACCTCTTAAAGTCTACAATAACAATAAAATAATAGACTCGAAGACCAAAAACGCTCATTAAGCAAAACACATGACCACAATCCATTGAGGGTTAATTTAATAAAGCCCGAAATCACATAATATTTGTTGGTTAGGTTAGGTTAAGTTATGGTAACGTATATTTAGAAAACTAACAAATACATACTGACCAGGGAGTAAATTTTGTGTGTTAGGTTAGATTATGTTACGGTTTGTTTAAATAACAATTCGAGTTTTGTAAGTTTAGATGAATCCACAATTCGTTGTGGTTGTTTTTATTTTTCGTTTATTGGGCGTTTTTGGTGTTGGAGCGTTATATAAAATATCTTTAAATTTTAATAATATTCTTCAAATTTTAAGCTACCGTACCTGAAAATATAGAATATACGCGCTGAGTAAAAAGAAAGTACCAAACTTTGGTAGTGTACTACACAAAAAATATGCCTAAAAAAATTGTACCCCATGTGATTTATATTTGTTTTCGAGTTAGTGTCCTAAATGTTTAATCTATGTATATACCGGTGGCTATTAAAAAACGAATCTTATTTGCAACTTCATAACTCCGGAGTACATTCAGATATCGATTTAAAATATTTCTCTTTTTCATATAAAGGTTTGAAAAGTATTCCTAGCAAATTTAAAACATTTATATAGAAAAACAAGTGAATAGCGATTTTCTACTATTACACGCTGATAATTTTATAATCAAATAGGGTATTATTGAAATAGAAACAATATAATAAATGTCAGTAAAATTTCTAGTTAGTTGTAATATTGTCATAAATTTGCTTTACGTTTTGTCCAATTATTTCGAGATTTCTTTAAAACATAGTACTTCACGTAAGTAAATCTGACTTAGGGCCGGTATTTCCATCTCCGGATAAAGTTCAGGATAACTATCCGTCAGATAAATGATAAAATATCGTATTGAAATAAAAGAATAAATGAGGTAAATTATATTGAACGTCATTTTTTGATGCGATATTGTTCATTTATCCGACAGATAAGTTATCCAGCACTTTATCCGAAGATGGAAATACCGGCCATTAGAGATCATTGCAACTTGAAACACAGTAGGATATAGAAGGATGCTTTAACCAAGCGAACTACAAGTTCCCACTGAAGTCAGTAATACATAAAGAAATATTTGGTTAAAACAAATTAATACTTAAATTGCTTGGGGTTTTTACAATTTATATTATCGCTACTTAGTAATGCAACTACATTTAAAATGCAAAATTTTAAATCTTGCATAAACTAAAGCAAACTAAAGTAGCAAAACTTTCAAAGAATTCTTTGCGATTATCTTGAACTAGAAAGTTGCATGAAACAAAACCAGCATACAGTGAATACATGCAATTTTAAAACATTTTCTCATCTTCAGATCCGGTTTGCAAAACCTCATATAAAATTATCTGTAAGGAAAATGACGTATTCATTTCAGTGTGATATTCTTATTGTTATGATTTATTTCTTTTTTGTTTTATCCAGATATTGCTTACATATTCTTTTCCCTTTTATTTTGATAACTTGAAAAGTTGTGTAATAATTTTCCGTTCAAAAACTTGTGAAAAAATATCCATACACAATTCACCTGGAAAACAACTTTTATTTTGCACTTTTTGTATTTTTTCTTTGTCGTATTGTAATCTGCTAAGAGCGAACTTGAAAGAAAAGTTCCCGAACTATATTTGTTTATGTGGAAGGTTTGAAGCGGATTATATTCTGTAATTACCGCAGTTTAATAAAATTTCTCTTGCACGTAATATTTAATAATAAAAAAGTGCTCACGTGCTTTCATAACAAATAAATCCAACCACGATTCGACTTTTTTAAAAAGCAGATTACATAAATTACGCTCTTTAAGTTTTAATGCAACATTTTGTAATCCATGAATTAAATATACTTAAATTACATTCTAAAAGAGATAATAAATTTACTCCGCATTAAATGGAACGTACATATGTATATGTATAACCTCAGCAAAATAAAATTTCGCGGAAAATGTAAAAATTTCTATTTTATTTTAATCTATTTTAAATCAGCTAATAAAATTAATACAAAATGTCAATTTAAATTCGACGCAGCACTTCGGTGAAAAGTTTAACGATGTTTGAATTGTCCGGCGCTCAATAACAGTTAGGAAAGCATTTTAATATCAGCAGATATGAACAAATGAAGGTGTTAATGCGGTATAATTGTGCGGTATTTTCGATGCATCGATTATGAACGATCATTGTTATATCGTGTACATTTACTTCACATTGCATTTGTACTTACAAACCGACTATTATCAAACAAAGAACGCATTTTTAAATAAGATTTCAATGATAATGAGTTTCTTTCTACGAACGCAGTTATAATTAAAATAAAAATTTAAAACTAAAATTTTACAATTCACTATTTTGTATTCAACAAGGGAAAAATTATTTGCTTCATTATATTAAATATTGTAACGTCGAACGCCCGCCGTCGCCGCCGCTGTAAGCGGGTGTTTATTTATAGCAGTGACGTAATCGCGCTAGCAGCCGGGCGATGTAAACAAACTGGTCGCGACGTGTTTAATTACTTGCGGTCGCCTGAACCTTTTGTGTTCATTGTTATTATGCGGTCGAACATTCTAGGGCTTTTCTAGAAGATAATGGCAGCTGTATAAATGGGATGTAGCTATGCTCGAGAGTAAGTTAGTTACATACAGTCATAAAGTTAGTTACATGAAATGTTAGAGAGTAAAGTGTTAGTGAGAAGCACAGCAGTATCGTAGTAAGCGTATGCAGTTAGTGTCGAGTAGGTACTCGGGAAGTTACTGGTATATTGGGATAGCTGTGGATGTAAATTCTCGGTAGTGTTGACGAGTACTGGGAAGCTATAGTGTACAGAGACAGTAACGGCGATTCGGGAAGTTACTGGTATACCGGGATAGCTGTTAAAGAGAATACTCGTTAGTGTTGAAGAGTATTGGGAAGCTAGGTATACGGGGACAGTAACGGCAAGTAGAAGTGAATACTCGGCAGTGGTGTTGAAGAATTGTGGCATACGGACAGTCGGTGATACTGAGGCTGTGGAAGTTAGACAGAGAGTTACATAAATAGATAGATAGTGTTGTGAAAGAGGTGACTTCTGTCCGAGCAGTTGAATAAACAGACGCTGTTGAGTCAGTTGAGTATATAGACGCTATGGAGGTCGGTAGGCGGACAGTTGAACGTGATATATGTATATAGTGATATAAATATAGTGATATAAATATCGCGTAAACAGTCTAAAAGAGTCTGCAACAGACCGGCAGTCTAAGATTGGAACGCGTAGTGAAATAATTTGTAATATCGTGGAAATAAATACTAGTGTTAATAGGGTAAATAAATAGTGTTAGTGTTATCTATTTAATTATAGTTTTAGTCTTCATTACTTTTTAATAATTGTTTAATATTAGTAATAGTAACATTCATTACAGTATAATAAACACTTATTTTTAATTAATAATAATTGTCTAATATTTACACTTCGCCCAGATAAATAAACACGTTACAATATTTTGTTTATCAACTAATAAATGACAATATATTACATCGCACACCATCAGGTAGATTTTTCTCCGAAAATTCCAGTTTCCTTCTGTCGTAGGTATTATAACGTGTGAGCCCCGCTGCTACACTGAACAAGCGTCTAGGTACAGCGATGACGCAATCGCGCTAGCAGCCGGGCTACGTAAACAAACAAGCCGCGACGAGTTTAATTATTGCGAATACTCGGTAGGGTTGACAAGAATTGTGAAGCTAAGTATACAAGGATAGTAACAGCGAGTTGGAGTGGATACTCGGCATTGGTGTTGAAAAATTGTGGCATACAGATAGTTGGTGATACTGAGGCTGTGGAAGGAGAAAGTTAGTTACATAAATAGACAGACAGAGAGGTGAAATGTGTGACTTCTGTCCGAGCAGTTGAATATACAGACGCTGTTCAGTCAGTTAAGAATATAGACGCTATGGAGGTCGGTAGGCGGACATTTGAACGTGATATAAATAGTAGAAATAAATAATTAGTAATATCTTGGAAATAAATAGTAAAGCTAATTGGTTAAACAAATAAATAGTGTTAGTGTTATCTAGTTAATTATAGTTTTAGTCTTAATTAGTTTTTAAAAATTGTCTAATATTTACACTTCATTTGCGCTTTGACTATACAAAAAAGATCCGTACGAATCCACAATTTTTCGGGTCAATTCTCTGCATAGTCAAGCATATATGATAATGGACCAAACAGTTTGTAAGTAGGTAAGGACTATATTTTTTGGTGTAAGTACAACATTTGCAGTTTTCGGTATTGTTATCCTAATGGTACAGATTTAAAAGTAAAACAAATCAATTTGGTACGAACTATAGTCGACTGTACTTTCTGCATAACGTTACTTCATCTCTCGGGCAAAGCCATCTCTGTTCTCTACGGAAAATTCGAAGGATGCAATTGGGAGACCATCACAGATGTAAAAATTAATAATTAAAAATAATTTATGCTACATACTTTTGTCCATATATTTTTTAAGCAATTCTTTATATTAGAGTATCACCACTATAAAATTAATTAAAATAAAAAATCTACGATAAACAATTTTATAGAATATTTCTGATTAATTGTCAAAATCAAAATTTGATTATAGTTGCTCTTCACATCTGTGATACTGGTACTGATAATCACCGTTAGAGTATACTGAGTATAGTAATGAAATGGTATCATTGTATCACGATGTATCTAATGTTTAATAGTTTGAGAAGAGATTGCACGTGGTCTGCGTTTACACACGAGTGTCGAGACATAAATCAGGTGCTTATAGGGCATCTAATTGGCGCGTTTGACGTGTATATATCCATATGTCAGTCGTGTATGAACCTAAACCAACACTAAATCCAGAATTATAGTAGCCACTACGGATAACTTTAATCGCACTCCATAAAGTTCTTCCATATTCCAATATACTCGTTTCTTTTCAATATCATGATTGACATTTTCAAATAATGACCATAATCAATGAATATGCTAACCTACATATATCTACATATTAAATTGTTTTAATGCACTTATTTTTGCAACATTCAGAACTGTAGACGATGCAATTATTTTAATACAAAGATTTTTCTGAAAAATTCATGGACCGCAATTTGAACGCAGGACCTTTTTTAAGCTTTTTTAATAAATATCGTTCTGTTTTCGTATTAATTTTAAATTAATATTTTCAGGTACTAAAATTTCTTCAGAACTAGGAGATATTTTCTAGTATATTTTGTTCAGTAAAGAATTAGAAAAACACTTGCCATGTTTTACAAGATTTCAGCATTTGAATCAAACTCTCGGTCATTTTTCAGATACTGGCCCAGTTAGTAACCACAAACGGGTTTCGCTCTTATTGGAGCTCATCAGTGTGGTGTAACTGACATCCATAAGCTCCAATAAGAGCGAAACGCGTCTGTGGTTACTAAACGGGCAGTAGATAATTAGTGAGTTTACATGCACTTTTCAAACCGTTTTCAAAACGTTTTTAATTTTGAAAACGCCATGTAAACAGTGTGAAAACGATGGGTTTGACTTGAAAACTAGTTTCAAAACTACTTATGCAAACACTTAAAATTCAGTTTCGAAATTGCGCATGCGTACATAGCATAACGTTTCTATCGCTCTGTATAATTTGGTGTTACTAACCCACAAATAAACTGAGAGTTGTGTAATTTTAGTGCGTAATGATACAAAGTACAAAAATAATTGGAATAATGGTAAATTGAAGAAATTGGAGTGAAGAGGATCTGTCACTTACATCAGTCAAATGCGCATTTTTTTGAAAATTGCATGTAAACAGTTTTGCGAAATTTAGATTGAAAACTGAAACCATTTTCAAAACTGCATGTAAACGTAGTAATTGTTTCATCTAGAGTTCGCTATTGTACATTTGTTATTTTGTGCAGGTATATTTGCTGTTACTTCGTTATATTACTGGCGTTAAGCAGCTATTCTCGGTATAATCTAAGCCGGTAAAACAGAACCAGAAAACTGTTTTCTGTGTGAATCAATATATAGGCTGTCTCACAACTCGCGCCCCAGAGCGAATGAAGAAACACGAGACTGCACTCGGATGTGTAATTTCGAAGAAAAAAAATCTAGCTTAAAAGATATTCGAGAAAAGACGTCTTAAAATTAACCAATCAGAGACCTACACCTTTAACGTGTGTTTGCCGTAATTTTACGTTACTATGGTTTTATACAAACCAAATCTTCTTTAAAATGTGTGGTCGACTGTAGTTTTCGAAAAATGTCAGTGTCAAATTAAATATGACAAGGTGAATAAAAAAGGCAAATTCTTACCATATATTCAGCCGCTGATTACTTAGAAATGATTATAATTTTCGGAGAATGTGGACGTAAGGCCAGAGAGGCAGCACGAGTCTATTCGGAACGTTTTCCGGATAGAAATCTTATGGATCATAAAGTGATAACCTAAATTTGTTGACAGTGAAAAGTCAACTCTAAAGTGTCAAAATTACAGTAAGTCAAACAAATTTTGTAACTCACTAGTAGTATTTTTAAAACCTAGCAACCAGTTTCATTTTGTAATATCATCACACCTCAAGATATCCTTCTGGGATTGGTGGATTAAAAAGTCTTGTAACTCCGTTATGCAAGCAGCCGCAAATTATTTTCTTCTATTTTTTAGTAACCTATTGTCGTCGGCAAGTGTCAGTTTCATCTGGGGCACGAGTTGTGGGACACTCTGTATAACTTATTTATTAATTTTAATTAGGCAATTCGCAGTGTCCAGGAAATTATAATTGTTGTAATAATGGGTCTGGATGATATTCCGATAAACATTCATTTAAATATTCGAAAAATAATAAATAAATCATATTATAGGTATACGAGTACAAGCGGTGTTCTAGTTCGGATAAAATGATGGTCCGATTGGAAGCTGGGGAGTCCGCATCGTCCGCATCGCATTTATCGCGATATTGGTTCCATCTATTTAGAGGAAATATGCGACAACGAGGTGGCACAAACCCTGCTAAAAACGTATCGTTTTTATTCTCCTCGTACATCAGTTTAGCGAGAAAGAACAAAGTGAAAGCAAAAAGAAAGGCTGATGGAAGTTTCAAGGAGCGATTGTGGGTGAGGGCAGAAACAAGGGTGAGTAGGGAGCCGAACCGAAACAAGAGCAAGAGCCGGAGTATGGATTCTGGTTAGTCCAGCCCTGCGAGTTGCTGTAAACGATTTAGATCAATCCAGGCACGGTCCATTGGAAATGCCATGCACAGAGCCCGAGTCGACTGTGTCAGTCCGCAGTTCGCCATCTGATAAATCGGTAGCTGAAACAACTGACCGCTCGATCAACATCATTTTTTTATGCCTTCCATGTTTCCAAATAAATTTTTAATGCTTTCTTCCGTAAACAATCGCTATTATTATACTATCAATAAAAATATTTAATTCAGTGGTACATTAGTCCAATAGGTATCTAGACCAATGTTGTTTCCGTCCGCTAACAGTTTATCAAATTTGCCAGATTTTTTCCTAGGAATACTCTCAGTGCAAAAACGATACTCATACATTAAAATCTAAGCATGTATTTTGTCAATTATTTACAAATGTGGGAAAAAATGTATCTGTAAGATCATACCCTGATGAAAGTAGAAATATATTTTGAGTATATGTTAGCTGCTAGCATCTAGATGTCATTTACTAAGTATTGATAATTGGCTTAATCGAATTCAATCTTGGATTATCCGAAAAACGAGATAGTTGGTTAAGCGCTGAATTAAAGTGTAAACGCAATTAGCGATTGGACTTCGTTAAGGAAATGTACCGGGTCCATTGGCCAAACAACCACAGCAGCACCGCAATGGAAGCGTGATGTGGCAAAGATTGCGGACTTTTTATTTTTTTGTCACACATCCGAAGCCGCCGTGGTGCAGTCATAATGTGCACGTAACGATGCGCGCAGACGTTCTTTTTCGCCACACGTACCCTGTGTATGAGGCGCCGTTTGGACCAAAATAAAAGTTTCTGTAATATATATATATATATATTATTACGTAATATATATAAAATTTCGTGATACATAATATTTTACCATGTTGATGTATACAATTTTCATTGTGATAAATATAATGAGGGCGCTCACTTTTGTGCTTTTATCTATTTATGTTGGCAACATGCGCTTTATTTCCTGTCTAGATTTCTGTGTTACCGACTCACGTTGGACACTCGATTATCCGTTTGACATTTCAAATCTGGCTGTGTGAACATGGTATGAAATAAAGCTGACCAAACTGGGCTAAACTAAGGATCGAGTTGTTTTTGTTTAGTATAGTAGTTATCTAATTCTCCTTGTATCTAATCAAACAAACTAATATTTAAGCATTCTAAATTCGAAACCAAAACCCAGCGTGTACAAAAATACATCTTGGATCTAACCAACCCTAAATCGTTGCCAACATAAGTAGATAAAAGCACAAAAGTGAGCGCCCTCATTATATTGCGGCATTTCATAGAACTAAAAATTCTATATATCACAATGAAAATTGTATATATCAACATGGCAAAATATTGTATATTACGAAATTTATATATATATATATATATATATATATATATATATATATATATATATATATATATATATATATATATATATATATAACGGCGCCTCATACCTGTGCATCAGTGTTGCCGTCATACAATGCATGTAACAAGGCGTAGAACCGTAGTGCAGTCGAGTATCATATTTTATTTTTACAATTTTTTTGTAGTTATTATTAAATAAATAGACAAACAAATAAAAAGATGAGGAATAGTGCCAATTATGCCAATGTCTGTAAAATCATAAATAGTAAATAAAATCAGTAAATATTGCGGTACGACTTCTTACCATACAAAATATAAAAACCAAATATCCATAAAATCGTAGTCTAACCACAACAATAATTAATCGTTTTATCCTTATAACGTTCAAGACAGAAATTTAATTTATTTCTTTGACATTTTCCTTATTTATTGTTGTAGTATCAACCTTCATACAATAAGCTTTTAATAATGTACAAGGTAAGGTATTTCTGTAAAAAAAATGCAATCGAACGAAGATAGGCAATAATAATAATAATTAGACCAAAAAACGAATAAAAATCATACCGTTATTAATTCTCCAATAATATAATACTGAAGACTTATAATGAGCAAACAAAAAAAAATAACGAGATACAAGTCAAAACAAATAATAATTGGATAAATTCTATTCCCGATAAATTCAATTTTCAACATATGTAGTTGGAAATGTTTATTTTTTATTTTTTAATGGTTAGCCCTGCGAACAATATCGGGTTATTTAATAATCAACAGTTTCTCGCTTTGATATTTATTGGTCTATTACTAATTACTTTTCAATTATTATGGATAGGTTAACAAATATTTATTAAATTAAATAAATATCCGGTGTTATAGTTTATTATAAAAAACCAATTTGTGCACAGTAAAATTATCCAAATGTTTAAATCAAAAGTATGTATTTACATATTGGTTTATTTTACTTTGAACGCATAAATGTTAAAATTCAATTGCAATTCAATAGAATCAAATTATGTTTAGCACAGAAATAAATGAATTGAAAAATATCACTATTTTTATTTCTATTTTAGGTAAAAAGCAAACTACTAATTATTTGATACGTGGCAGGCAACTGATCCCTAGGCAGATTTTAATGCTATCTTAATAACTGACTTTCAGGATTAGTACATACATCATTATTACGTATCTACTTAAAAAAGTATGTAAGGGTTCAAATTGTGTATGTTAGGTTAGGTTATGTTTCTGTAGAACAGTTGCAAGCGGAAAATTTCTATACAAGGTGTTATGTAAGTAATGTGCCATATGTTACTACTTAATAAAAAAGGTTGCAATGCATCGTAATCTGCAATAATTTCTTTTCTAATGTGCTTGTTGCAGTAGTAAAAGTTCAAGATGGACTAATAAGAATTACTTATTTGAATAAAAAATTATTTAAAAATGACAGTAATTTAAGTGAAAACAACAACACTTGTCACTTTGGCAACTGTAAACCGTAAACCTAATGCATGGCGGTGTATTCTTGACTAGTCAGAGTAATAGGCATTTCTAAATATCCAAGTGCTACGCCAAATATTGAAAATTTGACGACATTTAAGACAACCAACAAATATTGTTTTTTAGAATAACTATATTTTTAGATTTTAATTTGTTAAGAAGTTGATTCATAATTGGTCGGTTTTATAGTCCCAAAACTTTTACAACTTGACTTGGCATATTACTTACATAACACCATATATATTTACAAAAACCGTAAATGAAAACTAACAATTTTTATAAATAAATAAATAAATAAATAAACAATTATGACATATTACTCATTTCTGAGAGTACCAATCTGCATCTAATAGTAGATATTGGTAGAGAACATATATCTGTATCATTAAAGGCGTTTACCAGGCGTCATCTCATGGGTTCTCAAATCTGTCGTGGAGAGAGTACCACAAAAATTATCATATATATCACAAACGGTCGCCTGACGCATAAACATAAATTTATTGAATTCGTATTTATCTAATGTATCTTGTCCCCTAAACTAGGTATAAGAAAAATATATTCTATTATTCTCAACTGGGAAGCCTTAGAAGCCAATGTGATGGATAGTAGCAGACCAGCACTAAAATTGGCCTATGGATTATTTTCCATGGGCCAAATAAGAAATCAGCGTACACCCAAAAGTGGATTAAATACGTCAAGACATTTTAGCAACTTCGCATAATAAAAAGGTATGAATGTTAATGGCGCCTTTATCATTTTATTTTCCTTAACAAGCTTTAAAGAGGAAGCGTCAAATTAGTGAAATTGGCCTATCTTTATTTACTAACGCTTTTAAACCTTGATCTTGTACATTTTTAGTTGTAAGATGTACATGATAGTCGTATAAATAATCTATACCAAGGGTGCTTAAACAGTCGATCGCAATCGACCTTCAGGTACACTTGCGACTTTGCTCTTGTTTGCATGGTCTGAAATTCATATAAATTTAATTATGGTTGCAGTTTAGCTGATTGAAATAAATGATTATAGACAAATTCAAATTATAAATGCATCGTTGGAAAGCTTAGAAAATCTCTTTTCAATGGAGTAATTTTCCAATATGGCATCCATATGAAAACTGAAACTTCGACATCATAACTCTAAATTCAAAAGTGATGATACTTTTTATGAAATGTCAATATAATATTAAAAATGAGTTAACAGTTTGTATATTTGAAATAAATTGTGATAAATTGTCAGCCATCGGGATTTGAACCCGAGACACCTACCTTGCCGGGATAGTGCTCTACCAACTAAGCTATTGGCAGCTCTCCTGTCGATGTCAACATACACAAAATATTCACTTATTTGTTTCATTGCATTCTGATTCTACGTAGAAAAAGTAACATGTATTCATTTTTTCCTATCGCGGCACTCTTTTTATAGTTGAATTTAAATCAAATTAATATAAAACGTAATAGGCATTTTTCTCATAAAAATTTTTATTTAAAGCTATGCAAAACATTATATCACAGAATTTAAAATAAAATTCTGTATCTAATAAATAAATAAAAAATGGTCCCATTTAAAAAAAAAATAGGCTCATTAAAATAGGCTTGTAAAACAGAAATTGTTTGCTAATTTAACCGACCTCGTAGCTCTTATAATTCTCGAGACAGCAATAGTGGACAAAATAAAATGAGCATTATGCATAAAGAAGTAATATTCAATTTTTATTTGCTATTGCCAAGTTAATATACTAAGATAATGAGCTTTTACAATAGTGTGAATGCTAGAAAACTGAGCAGAACATTTCAAAACTATAATTTTATTTTTATATCTTGCGTTCATAATGAAGTCATTTCGATACGCAATTTTTTATTTTAGACGGTTGGTACTAGACGACGTTTCTTTAACCCATTTTTACCTAATTTATTTTTAGTTAATTGACAATTCATTTTAATAATATAATGTCGAAGTTATTATTTATATTTAGGGAAGATTATTTACATGAAAATGTACAAATGGTTACAAATATAATCACAAATTGAGTAAGTAAATGTTATTGTAGAAGGCGCAAAATATAAAAAATGGTATAAAGAACTCATTTTATAAGACTTTCTTTCGAACTTGTCAATTTTGACGCGTGCGAAAAAAACATGTTTTATAAAACACGTTCTTTAATATACTATTCTTTGATATCATTTCAATGATACTCTGGCGATGTGCTTTCGTTATAATAATATGGTTGTAATAACATACACATTATGAATAAAACCGTTTCAAAATTACATTTCTGAAAAATATGGTATAACTAAAGGTCGTAAGTTAAATATATATTGTCCTGCAGAATAAATGAGCACTTAATACCATCTTCTGCAATGAAAATCTTTGTAAATAAAATGAAATGGGAAAAATAAGTTCAAACGTGGAGACCGTTATTTGGTAGAATTAATTTAATTCGCTGTTGAAATGGTCGCTAGTTGAGAAAGTGTTAATTTCACTGAAATTCTTATTCATAACCAAAGTTGGATCCATCGTGCCATCCCGGTACTTTGTATTTTTTATTATGGTAATTTTTAAACTCCTTTTATGCTGATAAACTTTATTCTAACCATCACTTTGTATTAATTATGTCATAGGAAGGTTAATATTCATAAATAACTTCCCATTTTACGGCAATTTGCACAATTATCATTCTAAAGATTATTTATTAATTAAAGGATTAAACTCATTTCCATTTTCTTGCTACTTACATTTTTCTTCCTTAGCTGAAACAATGAAATGTTGTAAAGAGAAATGGAAATTATGTCATTTAAATAACAAAGTATGAGTAGGTGGAATGGAATTCAAGATCAGAATCATTCATTATAAATAAGATAGCAAAATCCAATATTTATTCTACATTTACACATTATAATATGTAGATGATTGTGTACAAGCATTTGGTGTACAAAAAGTAAATAAAATTTATACTGTGAATGTAATCTAAATATATTATCCTACTACAATAACAATTCAATCTCAATCCAAATTATTTATGATTTATTTAAATCCATGATTTCCACACTATGAAATTTACAATATACATATGAAATTAATGCATATTATATCAAATTACAAATATTTTATTTCAATCAATTTCACTTTTCTAATTTGTGATATATATTTCACAAATTTCATAATAGTTATTTATGTAACAAGTGTGTAAAGTAGTACTTTTTTGGTCGAGTGCGATGTTTTAATTGTAGACAAAAAATACTATTTTACACACGTGTTGCATACAACATTTTTCCTACAACCGAAATGGTATTGATCTTTCTTATAAAATTGAGTGTACAGGCATCCAGCAGCTTCAAATACTGTTAGTACTCTTTCTCATAACACTGTACAAAATGTAACTTAAACACTTGGAAGAATCTCAGACAGACGATGATTAGTCTTTTATAATGTACAAATTGTACATTTAATATTAATATTAAAAATTAGGTTAGGTTAGAATACATGTCAAAAAAATGTTTATGTTCTTAAAAATTAGATTAGTACTCAATCTGTTAAAAAATATTAGATTTGTTTCATTTACAGTGTATATTCATATTTCTTAATAAATTTTATTATTTTCATTTTTATTTACTATCTAATTATATACTTGACAGGTAAATTAACCGAATTTTAATGTTGCCTACCAACGCTTATTTACTTTTCAAGCACTAGTGCGCGAAAAGTACTTTTCACGCACTAGTGCTTCGAGAAGTAACACTTTACACACTGTAATGAGTGCGTGAAAAGTACTTTTCACGCACGGTTGTAGGAAATAATTTTACTTGGATCTAGTGATGATGATGCTTATAATTCATAACAGTTGAAAGATTACCGAAATTTCTGAACAACTTTCGAACCTAGCGATGTTTTATATTTATATGTTTTTGTCATTAGTTTTTATACAGTTTTGTAAATATTACATTACAAAAATTATTGATGAAACATATACCGGTGACACTGAAAAACGTGCTAAATAACTATTTTATTTATAATTATTTTTTAATTTTCTTTATATACTTGTAAACTAGGCTTAAGGGCTCACAAGTCATGGTATTTGGCATGGTGACAGCGCTTCCGGCTTAACCGTAAGTCACATTAACTTCCATATTTCAAATGGAACATCCTATATATTTATATATGGCTTACCAGATTAATTATTCATAATTTTCTTTTACGTTTTATAATTTATTTCTTCAAAAAATATTAACTTCATGTATATCGTTGAATTCGTTATTTTACGTGTATTCCAAATATATTTTATATTTGAAAGTTAATGTCACTTCCGGTTAAACCGGAATCGCTTCCATAATGTCAAATTCCATGAATTTTGAGCCTAGTTTACAAATATATAAATAAAATTAAAAAATATTTATAAACAAAAATCTGATGTGGCCAACACCAAACCTCCCGCTATTTAATTTTTATTAATTTAAATATACATACTTACATATTTAGTTACTGCGGAAACTGTATTAAAGATCCATTTCATATAACTATGGTCCTATTCATCATTTTCTTTTTAAAACGTTACTATTATTAATTTGAAATGGTTAGTTCTTTGACAGTGACATTTATCTGTCAGTTACATACATTTGAGATATGAACTGTGTACCTAAGGAGTTTTGCTTGTTTAAAGCGTAGGCTCCGGGATTAAAATTATAGATAATTTTATAAATTTATCCATAAAATATATAGAAAAAGTAATTATGCAAATCTGTAGAAAATGTAGTAATCTTTAATTTTTATAATGAGACAAATCTTGAAAAAACAACATTTGAATGTATTTTTCAAAGAAAATATACTTTGAGCTTCAAGTAAAGTACCACTTCCGGTTATCTGATATACGCTCAAATCTAATGGTCTCTTCCCATATTAGAATAAGGTACAAATACAAGGTTTCAAAATTTTCTCAATGATAGTATTTGAGTTACAGTGAAGGATACACACACATCATCATCATCATCATCATCATCATCATCATCATCGTCATCATCATCATCGTGAAAATGTTAAAATTGGATTCTAGGAACCTTAAAACGTAGTCATTTACCAAAATATCGATATGCGATTTTTAGCACGATCCCTATACCTTTCTTACCAAGAGTAGCGGGAGGTAAAAAATGATTTTGAGTAGCTTCTTTTTCAGTGTCACTCGGTATACCTCGTGTTTATTTTCAAGATGTACATAAGAGATTAACATGGTAAATCAGTCATTTTTTTGCTGACTGTTGTCCCCTGTTTTGACGGAAAACAATGGTTGTGGAATCAATAGAAAGATAAAAAAATATGGATCAAGTGACACCAAATTCATGTAAATTATTTAATATTTTAGTCACATAAATTGATTACTGAATTTATTCATTTTTTATTAATAGTGGTAGCCATGCCATTTAAATGAAAAGACAAACAAATTTTATCTGTCAAAATTCGTTAGCTATAAAAAATTTTCGATTTAATTTATTTTATAACATTTAGAAAATGCTTAAAATCATTAAATTAATCAAATGAGTACTTAAAAAAATTTACACAAGTTATAGATTGTAACGAATTGTGACACTTCGGGCCCCCAATTAGTGATTCGGTCGAGACGAGACAAGACGAGAAATTCATTGTCTCGTCCCGTCTCGTCTTAAATTATTCAAACTTATGTCTCGTCTCGAAATTTTTCTCGTCTCGGCCGAGATTCTGACCCAGATTTCTCGACGCAAATTTAATATTAAATATTTAATATTTATGTTGTTTACTTTATTTTAATTAATTAATATAGGAAATATGACAATATAATGTCAAAAATGACACCGATTTTAGCGCGTTTTAAGAAATGCTTAATATTTTCTTTACAGCGCACAAGGCGTTCATGTAGGTACTTATAGAATAAATAATAGATTAAAAAATTAAAAATAAACTATCAATTTCAAATAACAATATAATAAATTCTACAAAAAAAAAAATGTAAATAACCCGAATGGTTATAGGTAATTATTTCTCCGATAGTAGATTAGCGTAATATGTCCATTTTTTTATTTATTACTGGTCCATTTGTATAATTCAAATTTTAAATTAACCAACTTTGAACCGAGTAAATATTATAGGTATTAACATACCTAGGATTGTTATGTATATCATAACTACCGCAGATGTCGGTTTGAAGTCCGACCTCTTAGAGCGAGGATTTTAAGACATCTAAGACTGTTAACAGAACATTTTTTTGACAAATGTCAATATGACAAATATTCAAATTATGTGCTTTATTTCTCATGTTTATTATTTAAGAATAAAATAAACCGCATTTAGAACGATACACTAACATTTATCTTAGGTATTAATGAAGAACATTATACTTTCATTTTATTTTATTTTATTTTCATTTTGTAAACCGTTGTTGATAAGTCAGTATGGTAATAATATTATAGTTATTATTTAGTTACCAGCCTACTTGTGTACATGTAAATAATGGATTAATATCCTGAAACCGGTAAAGATTTTAACCATCAAATATACAAAGATAAATAGAGACAGATATCACTGAAAATATATTAAATTTCACACGCTTGCAAATATAATTAATGAAAAAATAACAACCGAGAAATCTCGAAATTGTTTTCGAGAATCGAGATCTCGACAAATATATCTCTTTTCGAGACGTATTTTTTATAATCCTGTCTCGACTCGTCTCGAATACGAGACGAGACGATAATCGAGAAATTTATCGCCTCGACAACATCACTACACCAATAAAACCGACACTGTGTACTAAAATATTTTTATTCATATTTCGATAATAAAGATAAAGTAGACTTCTTCATCCGGGCATTCTTAACTGGTCTGGTGAGTAGGCCTTTGCGCAAAAAGGTAATTTTAAATAATTGTCCGTATGCGAACTCGAATCGGCAGAACCACAACCGATCAATTAGTGCACAGGGCAATGTATTCCATAAATAATAATCCAATAATTTTAATCAAATACACCACCAATTAACGCTATTAAGTTTTGTATAAATAATAAACAAAATGTGTGAATATGAGTAAATTGTTGAAATGTGGATAATTCGAGTATGTGTCATTTGAAATTGGAAAAGTTTTTGTTAAAACCGAGCAAAACATTCGATAAAGTTTGATTCAAACTAAAACAGTTCCGAGTGGTGCGGTTTCACTCAAAGAATACTTGTATGGAAGCCGAAACTAGTGCATACCATTACATAACTGATTTCTGTTTGTATCCTCTTTTATTCAGCCGAATTATTCCTATTATTCGCGCTGAGAACAGGTTACGTTAGAGCACAGGCGATTTCACTCTATTCACTGCACAAACATCAATGACGTTCAGTGCGGGGTTGGGGTTGGAGTTATCATTCGTCGGATCCGATTCGAATCCGACAAATATGTAAGATGCCACAGCCTCTAGACAAATACGGAGATAAACATCCATCCCAAAAAAGGCAACCGCAAAAATTACAATAAATTCAATAGTCCAGATTCGAATCTTCTTATAAACGTATAACATCATCAAGGTTTGATATTTATTAGGAAAAGGTAGTATCTAAGGACACGTTAATGTGAATCTCATATGAAATGCAGGTAAAAAAAAATTAATATGTTTAAATATTTAAAAGTTATTGATCCCTGATTATAAGCTAGTTGTTCGTCATTATTTTGCGCATCCGATAGTACCGGTTGTGAAATGTGTGGTGTGATAATGTTCGAATAATTTGGGGACGGCTAATTCGGTCTTGAGGGAGAGGGTGGGGGTCGTTCTTAAGTCCTACTCCTGTCTGTATTACCTCGCGAATCGGTTCAGATAAGTGCAAACTAATTCTGATTTTTTTCTCATCGAGCAGCCTGTCCAAATTGCACGTTTATCATAAAACGCTTCAGTGTTAAAAGTTAACACCGTCACCATCTCATGCAATCATCGAACAAATTCACGATTGGAAAACTCGTGCTAAGTTTTGTGCGTTAGGTTGGGTTACTGTTATTATATTTTAAAAAAATATATCATTTCACCATTTCATATCAACGTGCATAGTACAAATTTTGTACCTAATAATAAAGTTACACGTTAAATGCGTACGTGATAAGCGGTGGTGCTGTTTTAGCGTGTACCTAGATTTCATATTAGGTACACATTAACATTTCCCTAGACATAGCCTTAATTTTAATATAAACGTATATGATATTATTACAATAAACGAAATTGCAATTGCATTCGCCAAGCCACATGCCTTGGGAATCAGGCAAAAAAGATACGAAGTCAGGTACTGTGTGGGCCACGAGTCTTGATTTGGGAGACATGGGAAAGAAAAGCTTATTTCGTAATATTCCACAGGCGTTGTCAAAAAATAATTATTGTAGTAATAATTGTACTCCTAAACTTATTTAGGAACGCTCATGATCCGAATATAAATAAGATAAGACCGACTAATTGCACAGATTAACTATCAATTTCATAAAGGTTATGTAGCTTTGAAACTTATTTGGGTAATTGTTATATGTTATATTAGGTAAGCCGGTGAGCGCAATTTAAATTAACTGTATTTAGTGATGCCGCAAAATCTCGCATTTTCGAGATCTGGTCCCGAATTTCTCGAATTTTCGAGACGATAGTAATGCCCTCCAGATTTTCTCGAGACGAGAGTGAAAAATCGAGATCTCGAATGTACTTTTTTTAAAATTATCCAATTAAAATATAAGTACCTATAAAAGTACAAAATATTCATCGGTAAATACATATAAATATTTGAATTGTCTCTACATTTACATTCATATTTACTTATTCATTTTTAAGTTATTTTGGGTTTTAGCAAAAAAAGTGATACCTATGGTGTACTGTTCACACCAGCTACAAGTGCCCGCACTATACGAATATATAATTATAATTACCCAATATCTGCGTACAAAACAGATGGACACACCCAGCAACGGTTAATAAGCCCATGATATTGAGTATTTTTTATACCTAACCATTTAAATACCAGACAGTAAAATAATCAGTTATAATTAGTGGTATGTTATGACTAGCGAATGAAAGTTGACGTTTAGATTGTTTAATAGATGAGGTTTCTTTTTAAAACATTTCCCTATATATGATTTGAAAGGAAACTGACCCTCATGTATTCCATTACAGAAGATTAGAATTGGACTCAATACCAGGAAGCATTTAAAATGACCTTAGCAACAGGATTCAGGGATGTATTTAAAAAATGTAATACCGCAAATTCTAATTCGTTCGTCTCAGGTGTAAGCAACCCCTGAGTCGAAATTACTGTTAGAGGAAATTAAAAATAATCCTATTTCATAGAATTCCCAAACTAAATAGTTTAAAGATCAAAATATTTTGTTATAATCACCATAAACGAAAAATGCTAAAAATATTTTAAACGCACCCCTGTTTCGATATTCAGTTACCCTAGTCGGCCATCTATTTTCAGCCAGATACAGTAATGTATTTCTGTGCTTTCCTAGTCCAGTATTTAAATGGGTCCATGCAAAAATTTCATACCTGACTATTTCGCACAATTTTATTTTTCTCTAAAGTTTCAAAAGAAACCACATCTAGAAAATAATTTAAAATATTAATTAATTATAAATACGGGAAATTCAAGACTCTCGAGAAAAAGCAAGAAAAAATATGACAAGATGAGATACAGAGTAATCTCGTCTCGAAATTTCGAGACGAGACGAGAGTGGATTGATTCTCGCCGCTTCTCGTCTCGCGGCATCACTACCTGTATTTTATGTGGATTTACACGGAACGCATATATTTGAGAGCGACTCGTGCTAACATTCTTTCCGTAGCTCTTCATTCGTACCCCTTAGTGTTGTAATCATATACACACTAACCTTTATAATACTGAAACAAACTAAAGGTACATTCACAAATGAAAAATAGGTTTAGATTTATGGTTTATACTTTAGATTTAAAGACTTTGGCCGCATATTATGTAATGACTTCATTCACACTTCAGAATTTAGTGTCTCTAAATCCAGATCATAAAGCCAAACATTGCAAGGTCCAAACTTTAGGTTTATGATTTAGTTTGACGTCGCACACTTCACCAATGAGAACGAGTCTGAAACGATATAGATATATACACCCATCTTTATTTAGTATTTACTTGGTGGAACCAGCTTTTTAAAGAAATACGAGAAGAACATAGAACTGTCAAAATTTAATTGCTGAAATATAACCAATAATGCCAAGCGAATGACAGTTTCACGGCGCACGGTTATCTATTAATTATTGCTCTACCGATATTTTAATCTTGTTTTTGAAGCATTTTCATAGATGTCAGTACAATCAAAACTAAATTAGAGTTAAATTAAACTTGCATTTATGAATTACTTATTTAGATCTAAACAAAAACCATAAACCTAATTTTCATTTGTGAATGCACCTTAACTGTAACTGTGAACGTCCAGGAGAGCAAAGTATAGATATATGCATCTTTTGTACCGTTTCCTTATCGCGTTTTATGCGCATGGGCAGGTTGGAGCGAATTGATTGGCTGATTTTGAATGTGAAACTGACAAGCGGGAGAATGGCCAGTTGTAGTGGCAATATTTCGTACGCTTTTGTTTAATGCACGCATGCGTATTTCGATCACAACATGAAAGACAGAGTAAAGAAAAGAGATACTATTTTTCTATATGAAAGATAGGGATGGCTCAGTATATAAAGTTGTATTGACAACTGACACGACCGTTGGTGGCAGCACCGTCGCCAACTACACGTGCGTTTGATTTAGTACTCTTAACTACCATTCGTATTACTTCTGCAGGCGTCTTATACAATTTTGCAAATATAACACATTTCTGTAAAATTATTATATAAAATATCAACCGATTAATCTTGTATAGAAGGTATTTTAATAAATTAGGCATTATTAAAAAAATAAAACGTTATATTTAAGAGAAAATAAGGATAACTACTGCCGAGGTTATATTTCTACATGCAAATCCGACCTCAAGATGTTTTGTAAAAGGTACCAAGGTACGTTAATAAATTGAACATTACTAAATATGTGTCTAGTATATTTTTTAATTAGGCGAAAACGTAATAATGCACAACATATTACTGTATAATTTGAGGGAAAAGCAAGACCTATTCGTTTATTTATTTTGTGCTGTTTACAAACTGGTGTACTAAAATCGGCTTCTGATGAAATTGAAAATGTCCTCCACGAAGATAATGCATTAAAAACTTTATTTTATTTATTTCATTGATATTTTAATTCGAAATACAAACCCTTTATTGCACCCGTCAAAGTTTAATTTTCTACTCATTGTACTAGCGATAACTATAATATTTTCACCGAAGTTACGATAATTTTGAAAGCCGACAGTCCACTTCATGACTTACGACCGTACAACAAACAATCAGTTTTGCTTTTACCTTTATTTATATTCATTTTTACTATACAAGTTTTAATATCAAATCAGTTAGAGTACTAAATCACACAGTTACAAATTATGCCACCAAATGTCATGGCGCTTGGTGTCAGTTGTGAATATGGTTCTAATTAATCGTAAGGCTCGAGACTTGACAAACCTGGCTCGGCACTCGCCAAGCCACGCGACGTCTGAACGATTGTCTTGTCATGGCTCAGCTCGGCTTGAACCTTCCTAATTGTTGTCTAAACGGCGCGTGGTTTGGCGAAGTATTGATGGCTTGCAAGAAAATTGCCGCATTACGATAACATCTATGTATTTGTTTTACCGAAAATATGAATTGGTCAGTAAGCAAACATGTTAAGTTTTCTAAATTTTTTATCTCATTTTCCGCAAATTTAATTCTTCATTCAGAAAAAAGACGTAAAAATTAATTCTACTGCATTATATTAATATTAATAGGTAACTTTAATATTATTTGATTCTCTTATTAATCAGAATGTAAATGTTATTTTATAAATTACAATATTTACTTACAAACGTATTATTACCACGCAAAGATTAAATACTATACAATATTAAATTACATTATAATTAAATATAAGTTATCTACTGATTAGAAATATACATCAAAACTAAACAATTACATACGAAACAATCACAAAGCTTTGAGTTTTTAAAACAAAAACGTTAAATGTCAGTGCAAATCAATAAAATTCGCTAGATAAGGATATAAAAATACAGAATATTTTTTATTTACTCCGAACACAAAAACGTTGACCGATAGAAAAGAAAAGAAAACAAAATAAAAAAATCTGAAATGTCCAACAATATGACCTTCGAAACATCGTACGGTTTAAAAATAATTTCTGACATTTACATTTCACCCATCAATTTACGGAACATTTAACTAAATTTATTTCAATGATGCAAAAAAGATTTATATACCTTTTTAAAAATTTTAAAAATTACTATACATACATAAATAGTATAACATTTTCTACATAAATAAATTAAACATAATTTTGGCATATGGCACAATATTCTGAATAAAATTATTTAAAAATTTGAAAAACAATATAATGCACTTTATTTTATAACTTGTATTATATATTTGTGGGTAAAAAATATAAAAGCATGCAATATGTAGGCGGTATATATAATTAAATTAAATTCTCAAAAAAATTAAATTATTTTCCTACCCAAATAGAATTTTGAAAATCAATAATGTGCACCATTCACAAAAATCAAAATAAATTTTGGTATGAAAGATATGCCTAAACAAATATTGAATTTTTTACAAGCATAATGTATGCGTCACCAATTATTATTAAATTAGCTCCATTAAATAGTCATCTGTCGCAAATTTGAAACCAGTTCGACGCTTGACATAAATATGACATAACACAAATAATTCAATGTTTAGCGATGTATTTACCATCTTTTAAAATAGTGTATCTTTTACAATTTATATGGATATCGCTATAGCTTTATGTTACGTTTTATTAATATCGTATAATATATTAAAAATATTACACTTTCCGTCACAATAATTATTTATGTAACAGCAATAAAAAGTTATGCATAATTTCACGAATATGATGTTTTAGTATGAACTGATGAAATAATAATTTATTAGTTTAATTTTTAAAAAAACGGAATCGACTCTTGTATCTTGTATACAACTAACAAATATTACAGTAAAATATAGTATTATAAAATATGTATATTATGCACATATGTGTTACATTAAAACAAATGGACTACCTAGTTTATTTTATTAGTTTTAAACCAACTTATAATTTGTTTTCAAAAATAATATATGCAATTATCAATCAAATATAACACAGTTTTTAAAAAATTGTAAACTTCATATTTAATTTTGGCTTGAATCTGGGGAACCGGATTCGATCCCGAACGACACTAAATATTTCGAATTTTAAATGGCACAAAATTGACCCCTGTGGTTCACTCTCCACGTCAGCAATGAGTGCCCGTGAGGTGACGCCTGGTAAACGTCCGCACGGTACAAATATGTCTTCATCATTACCGAAATCTGCGTACAAAGCAGATTGGTACACCCAGCAATGAGTAATATGCCATGATGATATATTTATTTATTTATTTATTTATAACTAACATTAAATCTAAGTTAGATATACAGGGTGTTTTAAAGAAAGTGTAAAAAAAATTAAGGGCATATAGTACTGACAAAAATGAGCAAAAAGATTAATAAACATAGGTCTGATATTCAATTGTTTCCGAGAAAAACGAAAAATTGAAGAAAAACTAACAAATATAGCGATCGAACCAAATTTTGTCTATGTCAGTAAATAGACTACAAAAAAACAATAAAATTTCATATAAAACATTTTTCTCATTTTCTAATAGTTACGAAGTTATTTGAAAATTAAATATTTGTCAAGGTCGCCGCAACATTTAACTTAGTTCAATTATTTGATTTTAAAAAACAAAAAGCACATCTAAGATTACCTCTGAAAAGTAAACAAAAGATCTCGTATAGTTTTCGAGGTAGCAGAGGTAAACCCCGTAAAAACTAATTATTCACTGCCTTATATCTCGGAAACTATTGAAAATCGGACCCATGTTAAATAGCTTTTTTTACTTATTTTGGTCATTACTATATGCCCTTAATTTTTTTACAGTATTTTTGAAACAGCCTGTATATGAAACCTATAAAAGAGAATAATCTAAAAGTTTCTGTGGTGTTATTTACTATTTAATTCCGCAAACATACATACGAGGTCTGTTAGAAAAGTATCCGACCTTATTTTTTTGCGAAAACCTGATGGATTTGATTCAAGCGCGCTTGCATAAGTCGATCTTGAAACTTTGTGCGCATGTGTGAATTTTTTCCCGTCTGTCAATAGCGTCTGTTGCTGGCAAGCAGCATTTGAATGAGGTAGTGTGCAGTGCTCTCGTCGGTTTTTCATTGCAAGGAAAATGAAGGAACGACTAGAGCAGCGCTCTTGCATCAAATTTTGCCTGAAACTGGGCGACAGCTAGGTGGAAACCATTCGGAATATTTAGAAGGCTTTGGGTGACGATTCTATGGGCATCACAAGACCAAAGAAGGCCCGCCAAGTGCGCAGCAACGTCAAAGTGATGCTGATTGCGTTCTTTGACTCCCGCGGTGTGGTACACCACAAGTACGCACCACAGGATCAAACAATCACTAAAGAGTACTACAGGGATGTCCTCCGTCGCCTACGTGATGCTGTGCGGCGCAAGAGACCGGAGTTGTGGTCAACAGGAACTTGGCGCTTCCAGCACATTCCTCGTACTTGATTGATTCTTTTTTGGCGAAGAACAAGACTCCTGTGGTTCAACAAGGTCCTTACTCTCCTGATATGGCCCCGTGCGACTTCTGGCTGTTCCCCAAACTCAAGAGGCCATTGAAAGGAACGCGATTTAAGGCAAGAGAGAATATTATGGCTGCAACGACAGCCGAGCTAAACTCCATTCCGAAAGAGGCTTTCTCGGAATGCTTCCAACAATGGCGGCACCGCTAGGAGAAGTGTGTGGAGTCCCAAGGAGACTACTTTAAAAATTATTAGGTTTCCAACGGTCCAGGTTTGCCAGTTCCCCCCCCCCCCCGGCCAAAGGTCGGATACTTTTCTAACAGACCTCCTATGTCAAAATTTTAATATTTCAACTAATGTATGTACGTAAATTAAGAAATCTTAAATACGGTAGGTGATGTATAATAGTTATTTATGTAACAAGTGTGTAAAGTAGTACTTTTTTGGTCGAGTGCGATGTTTTACGCATGAGGCGCAGCCGAATGCGGAAATTGTAGCACGAGACAAAAAATACTATTTTACACACGTGTTGCATACAACATTTTTCCTACAACCGAAATGGTATTGATGTTTCTCATAATACTGAGTGTACAGGCATTCAGCAGCTTCAAATATTGTTAGTGCTCTTTCTCATAACACTGTACAAAATGTAACTTAAACACTTGGAAGAATCTCAGACAGACGATGATTAGTATTTTATAATGTACAAATTGTACATTTAATATTAATATTAAACATTAGGTTAGGTTAGAATACATGTCAAAAAAATGTTAATGTTCTTAAAAATTAGATTAGTACTCAATCTGTTAAAAAAATATTAGATTTTTTTCATTTATATGTATATTCATATTTCTCAATAAATTTTATTACTTTCATTATTATTTACTACCTAATTATATACTTGACAGGTAAATTAACCAAATTTTAATGTTGCCTAGCAACGCCTATATACTTTTCAAGCACTTATGCGTGAAAAGTACTTTTCACGCACTAGTGCTTGAAAGGTGACACTTTACACACTGTAATGAGTGCGTGAAAAGTACTTTTCACGCACGGTTGTAGGAAAAATAAATTTTATGTATATTAAAAATGTTATAAATTTGCACCTAGCTCACTTGTTTGCTTTTGTTTTTTTTATTTATATTTTTACTCTAAAAGCAGCCGTATATGCTGCCGAAACGTTGGTTTGGATTAATATAAACAGAACTTAAACTCAAATGTTATTTCATTATTATGAGTTCTGTTTTTTACAAACACAATATGAATTTCTTTTTATAAAATTAATTAGCAATTTGAATGAATACTACCAATAATCGGAATATAAATTGCTAAATGTAACAACTATTATGGGATACTAATCACATGCAACTTCTTGGAGACCGCCTACAAATTAATATAAGTTTCTCATAAAACTTGTAAGTCGACAACCTACCGCATAAAAATGCATTTAAAAATTCTAATTAAAACTGGTGGAATGCTTATTACACGGTACCTACGTAAATAAATAAGAGAAGGCTTGTGTATGTGTTTGTGTATGTAGCTCGTCTATATTATTTTGTTATGTAATTATAAAGTCTCCAATAAATAACACTGAAATTTAAATATTTATGCTTTACAAATTTATAATAAAAATATGTAAACGATGGAACAAGTAAAACAAAAGGTATTTTTTTTATAAAAAGTTAAAAATCTTATAATTCTTGATAAGAAATTTATACTGCATTCTTCTGTAAACACTTTTTTATTTTTGTTATATTTATAACCAAGTTAGAAACTATTATTTCCTTTTTGTTTATGTTACATTTACTTTCATTGCATAAAGAGAGAAGTCTGTGCTAACACAATAATCTGACCATATTTTTCCTTGATATTTACGAAAAGTTTCGCAGCTTTTCGCATCGACATTATTTTAGCGTGAATATATTTTTATTACCGAGGCTTGACTAAGAAAATGCACTGTAACATATTTCCTTTAAAACTGATTAGGTGCGGGATCTAACGTTTTTTGCTCGATAAAAATCTTTTTCGACGTTATTCACTTCCTAAAATATGATGTAGCAGAGTCCTTTAAGAATTTTAAAGCAGTTTTCCGAAGAAAATATTACAAGCTATTCGAAAAATAAATAATTGTTTTTATTCACAAACAAAATTATCTGACTGCAATTATCGTAGGTTATTAAAAAAAGTATTTTTATATAAAAATTAATTGATTTTAATACACGCACTATATGTTTTTATGATTAATTATTAAAAACAACAACAATCCTAATTATAGGAAATTGATGTATATACAACTATGTACAATGTACTCATATTTCAATTTCATTAAAATACGAAAGCTATAGCGTAAAAATAGTAAATATTGTTGACTTCTAATTATATCAATTATTTTAAGTTTTGATACACATACATACATATATATATATATATATATATATATATATATATATATATATATATATATATATATATATATATATATATATATATACAGCGTGTTTCCTTTAAAACATCCAGCGCTTTTTTGGGCGAACTAACAACTTTAGAGAAAAATGTTTTATACCAAAAATGATCAAGAATAAGAGGATAATGTATAAATAGTTAAAAACCGAATATTTAACCAGTGGTTCTCAAACGGTAGAACAAAATTATGTTTTTTTAAATGACACCCTATATAATTTTATAGCCCTTTAAATAGAATATTATTTTCTGATTTCAACGATATGAATATAGCATAAGATTGTATAACAATTATTTCGAGAAAAATGGTATTAAAAACTAGAAAAAATAATGTAATAAAAAATAGGTTTACTACTAGCGTAACTAGGCAACGACCTGAGTATTGCATAGCCTATTGTAATATTATAACATTATTTTTAATATCATTTTTCTCGAAATAATTGTTTTACAACCATATACCATATTTACCTATATCGTTGAAATCAGAAAAACATTCTCTATCTAATGAGCTAAAAAATTATATAGGATACCATTTAAAAAATATAATTTTGTTCCGCCGTTTGAGAACCTCTGGTCAAATTTTCCCTCATTCTTGATCATTTCTTGTATATAACATTTTTTTCTAAAATCATTAGTTCGCCCAAAAAAGCGGTGGTTGTTTTAAAAGAAACACCCTATATATATATATATGTATAAAGAAACACCGCAACTTTTCTTGCTATTTGTCGCAAATTATCGTAATCATCTCTCAACGCATTTTTACATGATTATTGTCACAAATTTCTGTCTTTTTTTTTTCTTATTTTTATTCTTCACAAAACATCTTTCTTCAATATTCAATACTTGAATCGGCCACGATTGCGAATGTTGTACAAATAACTGTGTAAAACAATTCGTATTATTTTAAATAAGATGTGATTCCTAAACCCATCAGTGTGACGCGTTGTTAGATGAGTATTCAATACTATGAATAAAAGAGTGTAACTCCTCGTTAAAAACCAGCAAAAGATAGGTGAAGAATTTACTGATTTCAACAGTGAACGAACTGAGAAGATAGCTCGAATAAAACTCACTAAAAACATGAAATATAATGCTATTATGTATTTCAAAAAAGAAAAGGTAAATAGTGACAATAATATAGCAAAATATTCACTTTTATTGTTTATGTTGGTAGGTACATTGATATTTATAAATTCGCAGGTGTACCTAAGCATATTTTTTTCTATATTTCGTTTAGGAAGTCAATTTTGGGACACTGTTTTTGGGGATTTTTTTATTTGTGAAATTTGTAACGTAACCTAAGTGTCAAACACATATCTTTTATTTTACTTGTCATTACTCATAAAAAATTACTGCAATTAGATTTTTATAATAAAATAATTATATCAAATAGTAAAACACATTAACGCGAAATAGAAGAAATTGTATGAAAAACACGTATTACAAATTACAATGTCCAAATTTCATACGGGCATCTACAGTTAGCGTAATTGTACCGTAGAGGTTCAGTGAAACAAAATGAACATTTTTTAGCATATAAAAAATAGTGATTGCAATTTTATTAATAACTAATTATGATAAAATTAAATTAAGCAAAGCAAATTTATAATAAAATAAAATTGAATAGGAATGAAGTAGATATATCATCATGGCCTTTTGCACATTGGTGCAAAAGAGCAAATGCCAACACACTACGCAAATTTTGATAATGACTAATTACTTGTTCCAAGAGGGCGTCGCCACCTCGGCGCACATAGTTTGTATTAAGAGTGCATCTTAGCTCTTCACACAAGAATAATTTTTGTACGAGAAATATTTTTTTTAACAAGATATCAATAAATATTTTGATATCAATTTATTATGCAGTATCGCGAATTACAAAAAATATATTAAAAAATAATAATAAATCTACAATAAACCGTAAAACGTAAAATACTACATTTCAATGAATAAACAATTAAGTTGATATTTAAAAATATTTCATGTATTTGCAATTTAATACCATGAGGCAATTTATTAAATTTTATAAGTACTCTATAAAAATAGTTTCAGTTTAATTGTATTTAGTTCTATAAATATAGTAAATTTGTACAATAATATATTTAAGATTTTTTTATCCAATTTAAATTATATATATATATATATATATATATATATATATATATATATATATATATATATATATATATATATATATATATACCGTGTGTCTATCTTAAAGGTGTACATAGGAGATTTAACATGGGAAATCAGTTTTTTTACAATTTCCTGCTCGCCTAATTATTTTAAGCAAAAATACTTCAAATAAAAGTTTTAGAGCATAAAATTCTGCATCTAAATCAATAAAAAGAATTACCTTTCCATGCATTGTAACGACAGAAATTAAATATGAAAATATCGAAAATTACGTTGAAAATATCGACAGCCATGGAATTGAACAAAAAATAAATAATGGTTGACGTTTTATCTGTCACAACGTAAGTTAACTTATTTGACGTTTCTAACAATTTCATTTGAACAAATATCGTTAATTATGGGAGTAATAGAAATATAAAATTAATAAAGTTAAGAAAATACAGTTTTGTTTAAATAATATGAATATATCAAAAATTCAACATTGCGTAACAAAATTATGTTTGATGTTGTTATGTACGCTCAACTCATTTCCAATACTGTATTTTCTTAACTTTATTAATTTTATATTTCTATTACTCCCATAATTAACGATATTTCTTCAAATTGTCAGAAACGTCAAATAAGTTAGTTTACGTTGTGACAGATAAAACGTCAAGCATTTATTTATTTTTTGTTCAATTCCATGGCTGTCGATATTTTTAACATAATTTTCGACATTTTCATATTTAATTTCTGTCGTTATGAAGCATGTAAAAGGGATTCTGTTTGTTTTAGATGTAGAATTTTATACCCTAAAACTTTTATTTGACGCATTTTTGCTTAAAATAATTAGGCGAGCAGGAAATTTCAAAAAACTTATTTCCCATGTTAATCTCCTATGTACACCTTTAAAATAAACACACGGTATATATATATACACGGTATATATATATATATATATATATATATATATATATATATATATATATATATATATATATATATATATATATATATATATTTCTGCAACTTTTGCGCATCTATTACACCTTTAGAATAAAGCGTATTGCTATCTTAAAACATTTCTAATATTGGTATAATTACACATACACGTAATTGAATTATAACATATATGTATAAACATCGGACAAACAATGGTATTATAAATCACAAATGTTTAAACGTTACACGACTATGATATAAAATTTGGTGATGGAACTACATACTCGTACTATCTTCTTTTAACTACGCTAATAATAAAATTAAAAAATAATGGTTGTTACTGCTTCACAAGACTCTCAAGATAATATCCATATACACTTATTTTGGAAACAAATTTCTTTCTCACTGTAGTATTCTACAATGTTGAGATTAAAAATAGATTCATATTCTGTAATTCATCGATGAAAGATTATAGAACGGCTGATTACGTTCCGTATTTAATATAGATAGATAATGCATTGCATGTACTAATCATATATATTTACACGCTTGCAGTGCGTCAAACATTATCAAATTAATATCACAATTGCAATTAGTTCGCACATATAAACAATTTGGGACACTCCCCAAATAGATGGCTTCCTGAATGGCAAAAACTAGTCACCACAAATATACTCAACTATATAAGTATCACTAATATGCAGTATTGGTACTATCTGCACAATTTGTTACATACAACTTCGCAAACATACAGAACAAATTATTCTAAAATGCAATAATGGATTGTAAACGAAATAAAAGTTCAAGTAATAAAACTGCAAATATTTTCTCTGAATAGTTTCAGAGAAACTTTTCAGCGGTGTTTCGAAAAATAAATATTTATTAAAACGATTTACAAGGTAAGGATAAGGAAAATTAATTTAATTTTAAAATACTTTAAAATTTATGAAATAATTACAATTATTTTTTTGTTCTAGAATTTAAGAAAAAATGTACACATATATTAAATGCTCGATTAAATATTAATAAAATATTTATAATTACGAATAAATAATATAAAATTAGTTTATTTGCGAACTAATACTTTAAATATTATTATTGATATTTCGAGCACCCAAATTAATACACGATTTACTAGTAATTAATTTATTAAATGTACTTATATTATTTAAGTATTAAAATATAGATCACTGAAAATATAAACAATTTGTTTTAATATAACTTTAATAATTACCTAAACAATAAAAAATAGTTTATTTCAAATAAACTAATAAAATTTTAATTATTATAATAACATAGCAGTAAACAAAATATACTTATCGGAGATTATAAGAAGAAATTAGTGTGTAAAAATATACATACATATATTTTTAGTACCATAATAAATTATTGTATTACTAGAAATAAACTATTTTGTTCAAAATAAACATTTTGATAATTTAGTTTGATAAACTACTATTTTTATGAATATGTTTATGTTATTTATTATTATAAACAATTTTAGTTTTAGTAGTAGGTATATATTTTCGATTATAGATAAAAATTAAAAAAATGTATATACAGATTTTGATTCGCCTAGTAATTAAAAATTTGAAATGTTTAAAAAGTGAGAACTTAGAAAACGGCAAACTATAAACATGTAATTTTATTAAACTAATATAGCACAAAAAATATATTTAAACTGTTTATATGTGAACATGATTATGTTTAGAAATTAAAAATTAAAATTGGATAAAAAGAGAGAAGTTTGCAAATGGAAAACAATTGTAGAAAGTCGGAAAATAGATTAATAAAAAAGTGAGGAATTAAAAAGGTTGATGAATAAAAATGAGAGAATGTTTGTGTACTTACGAAAGAGTTTGTCAAGTTCGAACTGGCTTCGATAATTAGAGAGGTGCTCCTTGGAAATAAATGAAGCGCAACTTTTTTCACCTAATGTATTGTAATTTTATTCATTGAATGCAGAGTCCTGTTGGGATTTGTGGCACTTAACTCCGTACTCCGGTAGTGGGTAGCGAGTGTTCGCGTGCGATGCGGTGCGGACGCTACGCGTGCTGTGATGCGATCCGGCGCGACTGCAAGTTGCGGCGCTTGTGACAGACGGCACGGCCGCGACAAGCGCCAAGCGAAGCGCGTCCCGACGACTTGCCACCGAGTGCAGGAGGCGCGCGCACGGCCCGCTCGGATGGGCCGCTGCCTGTGCCTGCTTGCCTCTCCTGTTGCTTCTTCCACGACAACAGAAGCATGGTCAGCGTCAGCAAACCAAACCAAAGCACCAGACCATACATACTCTATTACACTATCGGTTGCAGCACCACACAATTCAAACTAAACTCCTTCAATATGACTTTTAGTCAAATAAGTTAAAAGGAAGTGTCGATGGACATTTTAATGTATACCCAATATATACACGCTAAAATGTCATCACCGCTTATGTTATGACGTACAACAACGCGATTTTGACCGACACCTAGTACGTTTATACTTTTTTCTACAGTCTATATACAAAGTAGCCATTTGCGCTCTCTTTTGTTAACGCAAAATGTCACTTTGCCGCTCTAGAGCGACAAAGTAGAAAAAACGCTCGCTCCTCAAATTTCTAACTATACAATGTTGAGAAATGTTACTTGGTTACATTCTTAATGGAAACGTTTAGTCAGGTAGTTACACATTACCCACTTACATAACCAAACAAAATGCCGCACTCGTGTGAAAATAAAATAGGGCATTCGTTTACAAAAACGAAAGTTTAAATGCTTAGATTAGATTGAAGCAATAGCTTCAGAAGAATGGAAAATATCGATAAGTAAAAATAAATAAAAAATAAATTTTTGTTATGTTGGAGGACCCCATTGTGGCGACTGTAGAAAAAAATCTTGTGTGTGTTTCGAGCGCAAATGGAAATTGTCGATTTCGAGAGAATGCCGCGCGACGCAGGACAATGTCCCATTTTGCGCTCTTAATACACAAATAGCTATTTTCTACAGTTTATATAGAAAGTAGCTATTTGCGCTCTCTTTTGTCAACGCAAAATGTAACTTTGCCGCTCATGCGCGACAAAGTAGAAAAACGCTCGCTGTCCAAATTTCTAACTATACAATGTTACGAAATGTCGCTTGTCTACATTGTTAATAGAAACGTTTAGTCAGGAACTAATGACACTGTAGTTACACATTTACCACCTTCACAAGTCAATCTGACATAACTGCTCTGTCGGTATATTACATAACCAAACAAAATGCCGCACTGCTGTAAAAATAAAATATGGCATTTATTTACAAAAACGAAAGTATAAAATGCTTAGATTAGATTGAAGCTATAGCTCACGAAGAATGGAAAGTAACGATAAATTAAAATTAAATATAAAATAAATTGTGTGAACAGTCGTGCTACCACCTGCAAAAGTTTGGCGTGAACGCTCCAAGTGGACATCCACTTTTCCACTGCGCTAGCTTAATGTACTTGAAACAAATAAATTATACAAAACATAATATTCATTACAAAATTGGCATTATTTTTTTGTAAAAACGAAAGCCAAAACAATATCTTGAAGTCATATTTGAATACGTTCCTATCTTCACTGAAAAACTGTTGAGTAGTACTGTAGGTACAAAGTGTTCATTTTATTATTTTTTTATGGTGGAGGACAGTAGAAAAAATCTTGTGTGTTTCGAGCGCAAATGGACATTGTGGATTTCGAGAGAATGCGTCACGCGTCAACAACCTATCAATCGACAATGTCCCATTTTGCGCTCTCAATACACAAATAGCTATTTCGTAGTACCATACCCGTTATGATTTAATAAGACTAAAAAAAGTGAAAAAGTGCCCTTAATGGCCGTCGACCGTTAAGGTTAAAAACGGACACCAGAACAAAAAACAAAACTGAATAGGTGTCTATAACGGCTGCCGGGCTTTAAAGTTTATAACGGACGCCTGCAAGTAAGGGTAAACTCTTTCTAATACATATAAAATCACAGTATCGTAAAGAGCTTTATGGTATTACGAAAAATTTTGCACGCCAGATGGCCGATATGCAAATAACGAGTTATAGCCTCGGATAACAAACTTCAGCCGCATCCGTTATTTGTTTTATATCGGCCTAATGGCATTAATAACTATTGCGATTCAGTATTCTGGGTGTTAAATAACATTAGAATCAACAAAAGAAAACGACTCACAGATGAAGTTAGTGTTGCTTGTTTGAACTAGATTTTGAAATATTCGAAATTCGAAAAATAAGCTTTATACTTTTTCGAATTACGAATTCGGAATATTTTTCGAATTTTGTAATTCGATAGTTGAAGCCGCCATCTATTTATTCGTGTTTCACAATGAAATAACTTGTTTAAACTTGCTCTCTGAGTCCAAACACCGAGATTTGTCGCTCATTTGTTGAAAGTAAAATATTCTTAATTAACATGTCGCCGCGAAGTACAATTTGGAAATATTTTTCCTAAAATTAATATGAACAAAGCAAAGTGTAATAAATGCCAATTAACTAACACTTGAAAATATGTAATTCTAACTTCATATATACTTGAAATTAGAATTTTGAATATGTATGAAATTAGAATTTTGTTAAAAATTCGAAATTTCGAATTTAGATTAAAATTCGAAATCCGAATTTTCGAATTTCGAATTATTTTTCAACTGAATTTTCGAATTCTATTTTTTTCAAAATCAACAGCACTAGTATTAACCTTCAATTGGCTCTATTCAGTAACACAGTGGTTAATTTTAAACCACTGGTTAAATTTTCTAACCAATCCAGTATGTTGACATATAAAACAAAAAAGCGGATTTTTACTTGTTAAATCAATATCTATTGGATAAAAATTTTAACCAGTGGTTAAAAATAAACCACTGATTTACAGAATAGGGCCGAATATCAGATTTATCAATTTACATTCCAACAACAAAAGGCATTAATATGTAAAAAATTGTTTATTACAGTACTAAATTTGTCACACCAACAGAGTTAAGTATTTTCCGAATTTTTGAAAGGCCTAGCCCTACATGTTCGCCATCGCTGAGATAAGGAATAGAGCATTTAATATAAAAATAAATATGAGTAAAACCCTCTATATTTTTACATAGTATCCATTTAGAAATATTAAACAAATCGTAAAGTATTGAATTATCCTATCCCAATGTATTTCTCATGAGACCATTCTAATACAGATTCTTTTAAAAATCTCTTGAAACACATATCCCAGAAGTATTGAAAGGGTAAAAGTAAAAGCAAAGCGTTATTCCAATGCTTTGAAATCCGTTCTCTAGTTAAATTATAATATCCAGCATTAAAGATTATGGGGACTACTTCAATAGTAAACTTATTTTTGGTGTTCTATTGACTAGTATAAGCTCTCCTGCTGCATTTTCCGTAATGTCCAAAAATAACACGACTCAAAATTATTTCTAGTTTCGTCTTGGACATTAGACAAGAAATTTAAATGATAACAAAACGATAACCTCTATTCGAATAGGGGGGTGTATAGTTGTTGGTCCGTCGTAGCACCCTGTGTAACGCTAAATGAAACAGCTCAAGTAGGCGATTAGATAATCCTCAAGGAACTTGGGTATCAACCATGGTATGGTCACTACATTCGTCAAATGGCTGGTACTACAAGCCTTGTTTTGGAAACGCTGTTTTCAAAATGCAGAATTTCAATGTTTAATTTCACCTTTATAAAGAACGATTTTTTTCAAAATATTTATATGAATACGAACTATGTTCTGCTTTAAAACAATATTTTGACAAATATCGTTCTTTAAACATAAGGGTGAAATTAAATGTTGGAATTTGGCATTTTCATATCAGCGTTTTCAAAACAAGACTAGTGGTACCCAATGACTCAAACACAGTGCTATCAACGTAGCAGTTTCAGTAGTACCTTCCGGCAGTCGAAAACAAAATAGTACTAGATCTACTTCAACGGTGTCTTCCACTACCTGGACCAACCTGTCTTTTCAAATGTAGTACCGAATTTTTTCACTCATTTTGGTCCGTGCTTTATGCTCCTATATTTTTAGAAAAGTTTGTTTGTTTAACATCCTTTGCGTAGTGCTAGTTTTGATGAAGCACCAAAGTTTACCTAATGTATTTTATGGTTATAATAATAACCGAAAGTAGTATCTACTATAATTTAAAAGTACACTCTAAAATATGCTTTGTAAATAAACACTAAAATTGGTTTAGATCCACATGATGTGTAAATTTAACCACTTACAAATTTGGTGCACGAGTAAAAAAACACAATGAATTGGTTTGAAATTGAATTCGCATATTTTCGTAACATAGCACCAACTATTGTATTTTGACTATGTAATAATGTTACAAGATATATATTGTTTGAAATTTCCTGCTTCCCTAATTATTTTAGGTAAAAAAGCTTAAAAGTTGTAGAGCATAATTAATTTTAAATAATAATAAATTTATTGCCCAGCAGTTTACAAGAAAAACCAATTATAAGTGAAAGATAGAACAAAAAAAGATAAAACGAAATAACGAATTATATAAGTAAATAAATATAAATATAGAGCCATCTATGAACAGCACGATTAAATACAAAACTGCATAAAATAAAGAATATACTTAAAAATATTTATAATGGAATACATTCTTTCAGTAGTGTTACACGCGAAAAATGTCTTCATAGTTTTCAGCATTACGGCACATGATATGTATTGGTTAACGCTGAAAAATATTCGTTTTGGTTTTCGTCAGGTAGAATGCTCTATTACGGTAGAAATTAGTTATGAAAATATCAAAAATCACCACAAAAATAGCGATAGCCATAGAATTGAAACAAAATATTAACAAATGTTCAACGATTTATCTGTCAAGTTAGATTTTTTCATTTGTAATTTATGTTCATTGAATAATTATGTATTTAAATAATAGATAATTATTCACTTGAACAGAAATTATTAATAAAAATATATTAACCTGAATTGACAGATAAATGATTAAACATTCAATAATTTATTTGTTTCAATTCCACGGTTATCGTTATTTTTGGGGTGATTTTCGACATTTTCATACCTAATTTCTGCCGTTAAAAAGCACTCAAAATTAATTGTTCTTATTGATTCAGACGCAGCATTATGCTGTACAACTTTTATTTGAATTTTTTTGCCTAAAATAATTAGGACGAGCTTACGCTATCGTTATTTTAAAAACTATTTAATATTATTTTACGAAATTTGGTTTCTAGAAGTTTTCCGACATGCCCGTTTCAATTAAAATATTTTCAAAGCAGTAGCATTTCCGGTTTAACCGGAAGTAGACCCACACTTTCTTATTTTAAATGGAATGCTATATTTTTTATTTAAAAAAATTGAGTTTTTTGAATTTTGTGAACTGCAACTTTACGTTCACGTAGAAATTACAATTTGTATTATTGTAAACTAAAGCTTTCTTTATAAAACTTGTTTTTACAGATTAGAAATTCGATTCCGTTCTCGAGATATAGAGTGATAAAAAGTGGCCGTTTTGAGAAGAAAAAAAAATGAATTACGCCGGAAGTAGCTGAGCATGAGTAACATTTTTTTATGGTTTTATATGTAAAATTTTCTGCTGAATTTAACGGTAAAATAAAAAATATAACATTCCATTTAATATAAGAAAGTTAAGATCTACTTCCGGTTAAACCGCAAATGCTACTGCTTTGAAAATATTTTAGTTAAAACGGCCATGTCGGAAAACCCCTAGATACCAAATTTCGTAAAATAATATTGAATAGTTTTTAAAATAACGATAGCGTATATATATATATACCGTGTGTCTAACTTAAAGGTGTACATAGGAGATTAACATGGGAAATCAGTTTTTTGCAATTTCCTGCTCGCCTAAATATTTTAAGCACAAACGCGTCAAATAAAAGTTTTAGGGCATAAAATTCTGCATCTAAATCAATAAACAGAATTACGTTTGCATGCTTTGTAACGACAGAAATTAATTATGAAAATATTGATAATTACGTTGAAAATATCGACAGCCATGGAATTGAACAAAAAATAAATAAATGCTTGACGTTTTATCTGTCAGAACGTAAGTTAACTTATTTGTCGTTTCTGACAATTTGATAAAACGTCAAGCATTTATTTATTTTTTGTTCAATTCCATGGCTGTCGATATTTTCAACGTAATTTTCTTAATTTTCAAATTTAGTTTCTGTCGTTACAAAGTATGTACAGGTAATTCTGTTTATTGATTTAGATGCAGAATATTATGCCCTAAAACTTTTATTTGACGCGTTTTTGCTTAAAGTAATTAGGCGAGCAGGAAATTGCAAAAAACTGATTTCCCATGTTAATCTCCTATGCACACCTTTAAGACAGACACACGGTATATATATATATATATATATATATATGCATATTATAAATGAATAATTATATAAGAACAATGTTTATATTTCACTTTAAACGTTAGTTTGCACATTGTCATTTAACACACAGAAATAAATATATATATATATATATATATATATATATATATATATATATATATATATATATATATATATATATATATATATATATATATACGTCCATACATTGCTAAGTATCACAGCAAACTGTGTCTGTGCACTTACTACCTGATTTTCTTGTTAGGAACACGATAGCACTCGTAACGTAGAATAAATTTTTTATAAATTACATTATTCAGCACTAAAAAATTATTATCACATCTTATTATTTACAATTTGTAAATTGATTCTACTCTGAATAGAACATGGTAAATATTTTCATCTTTGATACCTACTATTCATAGTATACCATGTACATGACACTTCAAATGAACCATTTTAGATTATGCTAATTCGAAGTGCATAATTTTGACCAAAATTGAACTTAGATTAACCAATCCGTTCAGTGTCGTACTGTTTGAACATTCTGACCTAAATTCAATATCAACGAAAACAATACGCTAATCTTGCATAGGATTAGGCTGCCAAATTGCACCACGCAGGCAAGAAAATAGATTCTAGGTACCGTGATAATTCAATTCACTACGCAATACGGAATTACTATCTTCTGAAAACAGTAACAATATCATATTCATAAGTACACTTGAGTTTCTATTTCGCAGTATATAAAATTAAATGACCAGTCTATTGTTTTTTTTTTAATTTGAGGTTTAATTTTTTTTAAGTTCCTTATTGTTAAAGATTTCTGTGCCTTAGAGTGCATTCACAAATGAAAATTAGGTTTATGGTTTTGTTCAGGTTTAAGTAAGTCATTCATAAATGTAAGTTTAAATTACCTGAAAATTAGTTTTGATATGTACAGACATCTGTGTAAATGCTTCAAAAACAAGATGAAAATATCGGTAGAGCAGTACTCAACAAAACACTTATGACAGTCTCCATGTTCTTCTCGCATTTGTTTAAAAAGCCGAATCCATCAAGTGGATACTAAATAAAGATGGGTGTATATATCTATATCATTTCAGACTCGTTCTCATTGGTGAAGTTTGTGACGTCAAACTAAATCATAAACCTAAAGTTATTATTTATTGCATGTTAAGTAATTAAAAAAGAAACATTAATGAGCAGTTACATATTAATTAGTAACCTTAATAATGTAAGTTATTTATGCGAGAAACAGTTTTACCAAACTGTTTGGCATCCTTGAAAATAGATGTCGCTTTATGTAACAGCTCATATTTGCAATTTTTGCCAAATGCTCCTCAATGGGGTATGTGACCATATTCGAATTTAAAAATATTTGTCATAAAATATAAAAACTAACCACTATTGCTTCTCATTATAATAATAAAAACTAAATATTAATTTGTAATAATTTTGTTATTAACAATTTAATGTTTTGGAGAAGAGATATATGCCGTAAGTATGTTAGAACCGTGGGCGAATACAGATAGACTGCGGGAAGGAAAGAGACAGTTATAAATCAACCTATCAGCATCGCGTTTAAGTTGTGGTAGGTGTGGCATGGTCACATTTGGCTATAACTATCTCTTTCCCTCCCAGTCTAACCGTCTTTTTTCACGCTTCTGCCATTGTCACGTCACAAATCCCTTCCCCAAGTACGAATAATTAATCGATGTAAAAAATACGGGTATTTTATGTTTTTGTCGAGTATCATATTATGTAAAAATAAAAATTTGGTCACATATCCCATTGTGTAAAAGCAGAGGTCGTCCGAATTTTTGTATAATGAACTTCTGCGAAGGAGATATAAATATGCGCATTTATAGACGCAAAAAACAAAAGAAATATAATGAGGAAGGCTACTTATTTTCTTTTAATAAATCTCGTCTCAGAAAATCTCTTTATTTTTAACTTTAAATCATTTGTCTTATAGTATTTATAACATTGTTTGAGCATTCATTTCTACTTCGACTCTGTTTATTTTAAAAACTATCAATCATACTTATTCCTGACAAACTATTTTAATATTCTACTTATTATGTAATACATCAATAAAAATTTTCTTTCTGAAATGAGAATTTTTCTAAATACGATTTAGTTTCTTTTTAGATATTTTGTTGCTAAGAAAGAAGAAAAATTCTTGTGTCTAGTGTCTGCTCCACATCTATGTACCTTAACAGAATTCTATGTCTCGTAAGTTTTTCGAAAACAAAAGATCATGAAATTACAAAATGAATTTCGTAAATACGTGTGAGTAAATGTAACAATTTCTTTGAAAGCATTGATTCTATCAACCACTACGGCGACCGCTTTCAACTTTGAAAGACATTTTAAAGCAATGAATATTTTTGTGAAAATGTATTACTTTATTATTATTAAACGTAAAAGATGAAATAATTTAAATGGTTCTAAGCACTATTTGCTTTAAAGGTATTTAAAGAAAAACATTCTAATGGATACAAGAACGCTATCTATGTCTTCTCTGGTTATTAATATTTTTGCCTATCTAACTTTTATAAATTTTAGTCGTGTAAAACCGATTTGGTATGTGGTGAAATATAGGTAAGTAGTGTCGAACTCAACACCACAATAATTGATCAAATTTCGCACATTGTAAATAATATAATGCGATAAAAATTATATATTATAATATCACACTGGAGTAATGTGTTATCTTAACGGGTAAGTATCATCATTTATTTTATCTAAAGTACGTTCTATAGATGAGATAAAAGGCCAGTAGCTGATTAAATTTTTCTGTTCGGCTTTTCACACAGTTTGGAAAAATAAGTATAAGGAACAATAACAAAAAAAAACATTAAAATTGTGAATAAATTACTATACAGGTTGTTAAAAAAATACGTTTATATATTTAAAAAGGATGTAATATGATCAAAAAGAAGTAATAAAATCTTAAAATACATGGGTCCGAAAATTAATCGTTTTCGAGATACGAGGGATTTTATTTTTTGATAACTTAATAAATTTATGTTGTTTAGTTTATTTTGGACAGAAATAGAAAATGGGAGGCCTGCGTTTCTTTAGCAAAACAAATTTTGATTCATCACAAGTCCTGAGGAAGTGTTTAGCAGGAGCGAGGCCACACGAGAATATAGGCCTGAATGCCCAATTCGTGACGTCACAGCTAGCCTCTTGCTGCCAATTGAGTTTTTTGTACGCAAAAGCGACCAAAAAATTACTGTTTTTCGGCCGCTTTCATTATTATCCGATTTAAGAATTTTATAAAGAAGGTACACAAATAACTAACAAAAACTAAAATTGCTACATCTCGAAAACTATTCATTTTCGGACCACGCATATTAAGACTGTTTTACTTCTTTTTTTTAAAAAAAATTAAACACTGTATAGTAAGAAATTTTTAGTAAAATAGAACATTTAAACTAATGCATTTCATCCGAATAATTTTTTGCTTCTCCTCAAAAGTTACCGCCCTAGCCGTTTGCTAACTTACCCTATACTGAATCCACCCCTGCAAACAGCATGATAATATATGTATTTATTTTGAATGTAGTAATATTAGAATCCCCGTTACAGTGGCGTAACAATGCAGCCATGGGCATGTGTTCCCGAGTCAATCCGGGCCCCTATGTAGATAAGAAAATAGTTTTACTGATCCCATAATAGGACACTTTAAAAAAAATAATTAAAAAACAAAAAATATTACAAAAAATAAACACGAAACCAAGATAATATTGTACGTTTATATCAACAGCTTTTACTGACTTTTTTGCCAAAAGTTGATATTAGCGTTTTCGGCTTACGCGGTGTCAGTGCGAACTCAGTGCGACAATAATTTTATTTCAAATAGTCATATGAGTTTACACTCTTATATTTGTATTTGTATATTTATGTACAACATATAGTTTTATTATTTGATTTAATAACTCTTCATCGCTATCTGACATTGAAGAACTTTCTAATAATTTCTGGCAATTGTCAATATGATTTTATTTTTAGAAGCCATATTATTTCCACTGATCTTCGTGCACTTGCTCCTGTAGTCGGTGCACAAAAGTGCGCACTCACTGCGAACTGAGTGCAATTTCACGACAAGTCGAAAACGCTACTACGAAGAAAATGTAAACATATAAGTATGATGAAAACAAAACGAGAACTCAGTGCACGTTAGTGCACACTGAAATCAGAAGCTGAAAAGGTTATATGTTAGATACATCTACTGTTCTGGCAATTTCGTATTCTATTAAAATAATAGATGTCTGATGATGATAATCGTTGTTGCCCTGTATATCCCTTACAATTTTTTTACTAATTTTTATTTTGAAAAGGATCTTTCTGCTGTAAGACGTAAGGTCATTTAATATATTTGGAACATGTGGCTCTATCAGAGCTGGGCAATACTTGCAAGAAAATTACTTTATTAGGCTTGCAAGTACTTTCAGTACTTCAAATACTGTACTTAAAGTACTTTTTATTTATAGTACTTTGTACTTGACAAAGTAAGTCTATACACATGTACTTGGTACTTAATACTTGGAAAAATACTTGAAGTACAATGAAAAGTACTTGAAGTATTTTAAATGTACTTGAATTACTTTAAATGCACTTAAAGTGCGATGAATAATTTAAAAGTTAACAATGTTATGATAATTGTTTGTCTGTCAGTGTTTCTTTTCCAGTGGCGTGGTGGTATTCCTGTAGTACATAATTATGTGAATTTCATTAATAAATATATATTAGCGATAATATGAAAGTAAAGATATATTTGCAAATTTTTTGGTATAAATAAATTAATTCTATATTGCATATATAATGTTTATATTACCTAACTACAGTGCTGGTATCGCATGACGTAAAAATGACGTCATTCTAATATCAGTACAGCTTCTCGTATCGCTTGGCTATCATATGACGTCAATTTTACGTCATGCGATCGCTAGGTGATACGGCAATAACCCAATAAATATCGTATATTGAAATTTTTGTCAATTAGCACCTTTTAAGGTCCCTATATTCAGAAAAATATCAATTATCTGAAAAAGTACTTGCACCCAAATTTACAAGTACTTTTTTAAGTACTTGGTACTTTCAAGTACTTTAGAAACTAAAAAAGTACTTGTGCTTTAAGTACATCTAGAAACATTAAGATACTTGATACTTGTACCTCAAGTACTACTTTCCGGTAGGGGAGACCGGTGTCAATTTTAACAGGTGTCAAATGTAACAAGGGTAGGTAACAGGGCCATCTTTTCGAAGTAGATTTAAACGCGCTTGCAGAGTGAAGCAGAAAGAGTCATAGCTCTTTGGTATTTAGTGTAAGTACATACGCGCAAATACGGCGTCTGTTTCTGACGAATGTCTGTAAATCGACAATAAAGTAAATATAGGTAGTGACACACATTGTTTCTAAAACACTATAAGTGCTCTGCTCGGAAATATTTCAAGTTAAGGATCAGTTTGTGAGTTATATCTGCTTTTATTTTCCATTAAAAAACATTTCGAATTATTACCTAATAAATACAAAAAAGCAAATAATATCTTTATAAGTTAAGCGGTGTCAGTTGTAACACATGCCACGGTGTCGACTGTAACGTGTTTAATAATTAAGTACAGTATTGATCATGATAAAAATTACAAGAAAAAACCACTGCTATCGAAAACATAAAAGAAGACGAGCAAAAAAAAAAACGAAAAACAGTTCCGAAAGTAACAGTCGCAGATTACTCTTCAGATGGCTCCGATAAGGAAACTCTCTGATATGTATTGGCCCATATTTTTTCAGCACAGGAAATTGGTTGCAGTAGCGAAAATGTAAAATCTGGACACCGGGCAAGTTAAATTGTACGAAGAATGACCTATTTTATGTTTATCTAAACTGCAATTTCGTTAGCGACTAAAGGCATTGGTCAAAATGGTCCATATCACCAACAGAATATATATTTTGTTTGGTTTTAGTTGAGTCATCTGAATTTTTTATTTTCTGAGGTAATAAATAAATATTTATTTTCTCAATAATTTCTTCTTTTATCTGTTATTTTATGTTATTACATCACTATTAAAATTTGTTACAATTAACACTGGCCCTGTTACTTTTGACACCAGTTAGGTGTCAATTGAACCATTTGTAATGCCTGACTAAAAATCCTTATACTTTTATATTCGTCACATTTTCAAAAGTTTAAAATATTATTCACTAAGGTGGGTAGGTTCTCATATAGGTAATATAAAAATTTCTAAATGTAACGTTAACTCGTGAAAAATAAAATTTTTGTAACAATTGACACCGGTCTCCCCTACTTTGCCCAGCTCTGGGCTCTATTAAAATAAAAATATATTTTGACGTGCGTGCCGGGCCCTTTGAGGTACCGGGCCCGTGTTCCGCGAAACACGCGGAACACCGGTAGTTACGCCACTGCCCCGTTATATTATTTTGTTTCTGCGCTACTGTAAGGCACAGCACGGCACGACGCACTAGCAAGCGAACAAAACACAAAGAGCAGTGATCTGTTGACAGAGTTTGCAAAAGTGGTCGATCAGACGTTTGATCCCAACATCGTCAACAAGCCAGGATCTCGCATCTCGGCATGTAAGCAGGCATCTTCGTATTCGGAGTATCCGTGGTAGACGTAGACGTCCAGAGCCACTGCCACTGCAGCTCGTCTGTTCTGCTCGTCACGGCATTTCGCAGAGTTTACGTGCAAATATTCATTTTACCCGTGTCCGCAGGCTTAGCTGTCGGTCTTCTAAACTTATAAAGTTAAACAGACCCGGAACTTGGAGGTAAATTGACAATATTTGACATAGAGATGGCAGTTGTATCAATCCTTTATTCTCTCGGAAACGCTTGTCTCCGCACAAAGCAACTCGCGTGGATTCATATGAGCCAAGTTAGAGATAACTTCTTGTGGGTACAAATAAAGACCGAGATCTGCGATAAAAACAATAACACCAGTCGTTCATCATGCTTCTCACCCCGCTCTCCTATACTTACTCTATAACCTACTGCCTCTCATTCATATTTCCCGCCTTTGTTAACAACATTCGTTTGTTTCATTGCCGCCTGCGAATTTGTTCGCTATATTAGCTATAACTCTCGAGTAAATGTTCACATCAAAATAATATTATAATGCTAATGTTTGTATGCTGATAAAATACCAAGCAAACTCTTTTCACTTTACGTGACATGTAAAATAAAAACATTGTTAAGCTAAATGCCGGGACTAAACAATATGAAGTATATAACCAGATTGTTACTGCACCGCTATATAATATATAAATAGTAACCACTGTTCATGATCTATATACACCCCATGACTAAATCAATACCCATAGAATCATAGTCTTATGAATGGCTGTCAACAAAACTATTCAGATAACAAATTAATCCAAAACATGTTTTTTTTTTTTTAATCTAGGTGTTATGTTAATCGGTCTTAACCGATTATTTAATTGATTTTAACTGGTTACTAACTAAAAACTCGCCAGTAGGTTTTTCGGTTGGCTTCTTCGTAAAATAACAGTTAAAAAGCATATTTACCCCTGTCCTAAATTTGAAGCGAAAATTCAAATAAATTGTTCCTGTACTAGAGCTATTAATTTTTTTTTAAATCAACACAATACAAACATACTTCTGATATTAACCAGCATTTTATAGGCAGAACAAGAAATGCCGTTTTTCTTACAAAATCAAACTCAAATACTAATAGATTTCAATGATTATTTTATTAAAATTCTGGTTAATATCGGAATTATGTTTGTATTGTTAATTTTTTAAAAAAATATTTGAATTTTCGCTTCAAATTTAGGACGGGGGTAAATATGCGTCTTAACCGGTCTTTGTGACAACTATGAACTATGTCACAATACTTAAGTAACATTCTTTATTGTACATAAAAAAATTATTTATATTTCACATAAAAAATATGTATATTTTACATTAAAAATTATGTATATTTTACATAAAAAATTATGTATATTTTACATTAAATATTGTTATGTATATTTTAGATAAAATATTTATGTATATTTTACATAAAAAAAATATGTAAGTATATTTTATATAAAAAAATATGTATATTTTATATAAAAAAAATATGTATATTTTACATGAAAAAAATGTATGTACATTTTAAATTTAAAAAAATATGTGTATTTTACATTAAAAAATTATGTATATTTTATATAAAAAAGTTGTGTATATTTTACATTAAAAAAATTTATATATATATATATATATATATATATATATATATATATATATATATATATTTCACATAAAAAAATTATGTGGACAGGGAAAATAGTATCTGCCGTATTTCGGAGAGAAGCAATATGAAACAAAGTTCTCAAAAACCACCGTTATTCATTTATTTTAAATAAAGAGTGGAAAGAATCCTCCTTACGTTTTTTTCATTTATTTAAAGAATAGATTCCTGTTTTTCGGTAGTGATCTGAGATCTGAAGATGATAACAAAAACATTTTTTAATCAGTCAATACCTGCGCAATGCTAGGCACGATGCATCATTAAAGGCACTAATAGTGCTTGACTAACTGCGATGCTTTTTGGGCTAAGGCTGATGTTGGGTCGGTGCAACAGTTGGGGCCTAGGATCGGTGCGCCGTTGTGGCCCCGGCCTTAAGAATGTTAGCACCAAACGAAAATTAATTTTCAAGGATACATAGCTTTTTTTACTTTAAAATCGCAATCACAAAACATAAATGCCATGTTGGTTGATTTGCATTTAACGAAATAATACTAATATTCTCACTGTACTGGAGTATGTAATATATAAACGTGTAATATTTACATCATTAATAATTCGTCTTATGAATATAGAGATATCTTCATCGTTGTGCTAGTTAATAGCACCCTACTAAAGTTCTGACTTATTGATTTTGCCGATATTATACAGTGTGCTAATATACAACACTCAACGAGTCTAAAATTTACAGTTAATTATTTAAAATCATTATATACTATTCTCAAACAAATGTAATAAATTTATAGTACGAATATTTTATTATTTTTACCTTCCGTCATACCTTTAGGTAAGGAAGGTATTGTTTTTGGTCAAAAAATTCAATGGTGAGTTTTTAATGAATAAACACGTTTTAGAGTCCCTAGAATACGATTTTACTATTTTGCGATGATGTCTGGATGCCTGTGTATGTGTGTGTGTGTGACAATTTTTTCTCCGACGATAACTGTAACACTACAATTCTAAAAATTATAATTCTTTCGGTAATGTGCAATGCCACATAATTAAAGGATTATGTGATTCGATAGGGTGTCGTGGCCGCGTGCCTGAGTATCAGGTCGTGAATTTGGGAAACCGGGTTCGATCCCGACCGATGTCAAATATTTAGAATTTAAAATGGCACAAAGTTGACCCCTGTGGTGTACTCTCCTCGCCACCAATGAGTGTCCGTGAGGTGACGCCTGGTAAGCGCCCGCATGGTGCAAATATTTCATCATTACCGATATCTGTGTACAAAGCAGATTGGCACACACAGCAATGGGTTATAAGCCGTGATGATAAATTTATATTTATTTATTTATTTATTTATTTATAATTCATTCGTATTCCTCTTCGCTACATCCAGTTTTTCTTGAAAAAACGCTGTTAAATATAATTTTTTTCATATTTAGTGACATTATAAATATTAAAGAATATTCTCTATACGATTTGATTACATTTTATACTTCTTATTCAATGGATATTGAGTTAAAAATTACAAAGAAATTAAATTTCATAAAGCAGCCAGCCATACAATAACACTGGAAACAGCTAATATTATTTAAAAAATTCTGATGGACAGATATCAATGTCAACTGCGATTGACATGTTTGTGTTATAATTTTCCTGCAAATATACAATCAATTCAAAGAAACTTTCTGTACGGAATTTGTACAAAATACATAGAACTGAGGAAAGGTAATGTACTGGAAATATAGAATCTTTCACAAGAAACTGTCTGTATGGAATTTGTATAAAATATATAGAACTGACGGAAGGTAATGTGCTGGCCACATCAAATTTTTTGAATAAAAATCGTGATGACATTTATTTATGTAGTATAAATTTATAATAACATTTTCTTATTCTTGATATATCCATAAAATAATTCCATCCTTAACACATTTTATTTCATATAAAACTTTTTTTGTTCTATAATCCCTTTTGAATTAAATGTTTCAATTTTATATGCTTTGCTTTCGAATAGAAATAGTATGTATATTCTTTACGTGCCTAGTAAATTTACTTGTAAAAAGATGTTCGTTCTTTGATTAGTTTCCCAAGTTGTTGGAAGTGCGATATAATGAAGTAAACTATATTAATCTGGTAAAACGCAACCGAAAGTAAGCGAGTGCTAAGGTTTAGCAGCGTGATAAATAGCCTTTTTTCACATTCATTGCTCTAGTTATTTATTCATTTAGTAATCTGTTTAAAAGCACAAGTTAACACGATTTTATAGAATATAGCGTAGGCAGTGAAACATTTCGATATACAGATGCTTATCTCTTTTTATAAATTTACTGATGTAAATATCAAATAAATGTAAATAAATAAATATAATGATCTACAATCTTATATTAATTATAATCGTACGCTTTGACATATTTTTTAAGTATTCATTATGATTTCTAGAAAAATATAGTTCCATTGATTTTATTATAATTTATTTTACTTAAAAAAAGAAAACCATAACAAAATATCAATCAAATTCACAGTAACAAAATAAACATTTCATTTGGATGCAATTATAATTATTCATACTGCTTTTTGTTATATCTATATTTGACAATTATAATTATTAATTGCCAAACCACCCGACCCACAAACAAATCCTTGAGAAAACTAACCCTATACAAGTAAGACAATTCCTTTCTCTGTTAGACCAAATACAACTTATTTTCAACAAAATCAACCAATCATACACCCAATTAACCACTAATCACCTTTCTTCAATACCACAATGGACAAAACAGCGACCACTCTGCAACACAGAACTCCTAAAATACCCAAAAAAACACCAAAAGAAATATACATGATAAAGCTAGAAGAGATATTGGAGAACCACCCCGGGACTCACATATACACCGACGCAGCAAAAAATACAGAGAAACTTGATGCAGCAGTAATCATCAAAGAAGAAATCCTCAGATTCCGACTCCCACATTCTATAAATATCCAAACAGCTGAAAACTACGCCATATTAAAAGCACTCGAAGTAATATCTGACAGTAACGAAGAAAAATTTTTAATACTCACAGACTCAGCCAAATCCATAAAAAATATCCTTGACCCAATCCACAATTGTCTGATAATCATCCAAATCCAAGAACACATCCATAACTACAACTACTGAACAAACATATAGTGCTAATATGGATACCATCACACGCCGGAATTGAAGGCAATGAAAAGGTAGACCACCACGCCAAAGAAGCCATGAATGAAGACCACATAACCAATATGAATACCCCCAAAACCGACTTAAAAAAATAATAAAAGACCAAATTAAATACGACAACAAAATTGGAATGAAACTAGAAATAACAAACTAAGAGAAATAAACGAAAACCTAGAAACCTGGAACCAAATAATTTTTACAAGACTAAGAATAGGACATACCAAAACTACCCACAAACACATATTCGAAAAAACAACACCACCCACCTGCGACGCCTGTAACATCAGAATAACAACACAACATATTATCACAGAATGTACTAAATATATACAAGAAAGAACCACAAACAATATCCCAAATGACATCAAGGAAGCCCTCGAAAAAGACCAAGCCCAAGCATAAAAAATAATACAATACCTAAAAAAAAACCTATATGAACACATATAAAATAAAATAAATACATGTCAATATAAGCTTACAAACTGTATATATTACAAACCAAAACTGTAAACAATATTGTACCAACGCTATAACCACGTAGTTAAAGCGTCTTCATAATAATAAAAAAAATTATTAATTGTAATAAAATGTAACTAATTTTTATTTAATTTTGACCGCAAAATTTTACAACTAATAATTCTATTTGATTTGACGTATTTAACATGAGTCCGAAAATGAATAGCATTTCGGGCCTCCAAATATATAAAACCGGCACTGCATGTGGTCAATATAGAATTTTAAATTACTGTTTCTACTCGTAGTTCTGTACCAATATTTTAATATAACTTCTTGCTTCACGTTTTTATATTTGAAATAATACAATGCACATAAATACATTCCTGCATCCTTTTCTACTCAATTTTATTACAGACTCCTTTTTATAACCTATACATTTTTCGGTCCCGAGAGAATAAGTATAACCAGAAAATACTGTATTAGTTTTTGATAAAATGTGAACAATACAAGCTTTTTAGTTTATCATGTCGAAAACAATAAAAACAATTTTATTACTCGTAAAGAATACAGAGTGGTTAACAATAAATAGACATGTTCTTTTCTAGGATATGGCAGACGTAATAAATACTTTAATTACGTACTTATCGTATAATATAAATAATATATGTAATTCCACTTATTGCGAGCCATTTGAAAACAATTTTAAACACTGCTATATTCATTGAGCAGCCTACATTTTTATTCAGTTGCATTAAACAATAATACTGCACTTCAAATATTATCACATTTATTTGGATGATACTATATTCATAAATCATTTGTCGAATTATTATTATTAATATTATTACTATTTCATAATATAATCGTATTTGTGTCATTTAAATGAGAAAATCATAGAGATTTATGATTAAATCATTTGTATATTATAACAATATATGCACTTATTTGTCAATCGATAATGACCAGAAATGATGGTTCAGAGAAAATGAACACATACGTAAATATTTTAAATGGATGAATTTAATGTACATTATTATATAATACTCACATATACCGGGTGTCTACTATTTTATGGACCATAGAAATTACAATGGTAAAATTTTCATATGGCTGTAAATTCTGCCCTATTAATTTTAGAACTAAAGTGTAAATACAGGGGGGTATGGTATTTGGCGCAGCCTATAAAATGGCGCCCCTCCCCCTTGAGTGAGACGACTCTTTTGCCAAAATCCAAATAATAGTAGAACGAAACGATGTGTTCTATTCTTTGGACTAAATATTACATAATATGGAATTTTGGTTTGCTCTTCATTAGGAAACTTTTTCATACATTTTCGAACGATGATGATCATGCTTATGATTTATTACATATAGAAACAAAATCGATCCTTACGAATTTATGAGGGCTAACTATCGCCAAGATTTGTTTATAATATGTATATGTATTTATATTTATTCCCAGTTTAATGTTATAAATAAATAAATAAATATATCATCACGGCATATAACCCATTGCTGGATGTGCCAATCTGCTTTGTACGCAGATATCGGTAATGATGATATATTTGTACCGTGCGGGCGTTTACCAGGCGTCACCTCACGGGCACTCATTGATGACGTGAAGAGTGCACCACAGGGGTCAATTTTGTGCCATTTAAAATTCGAAATATTTGGTGTCGGTCGGGATCGAACCCGGTTCCCCAGATTCGCGACCAGACACTCAGGCACGCGGCCACGAGACCCCATTAACATTCATAGTTAACATTTAGAATTCTAACTTAGTTTTACTTTTTAATGCAAATACTCCACCTTGTTGCATGAAAGAAAAAAGATAAATACACGAAAACAAGACAATAATATAAAATTGAAAGTAACGCTGTGTTGGGGCGTTTCAAAGTGTAAAACTGAGTTTGGGCTTTTAAAATTTCGAATTGGAAAGACATATTTAACATTTCATTTGCTTTTTATAGAGGTATTTAAGAGTATCTATTAGGTATATATTTGAAGAATTATACGTAATTTTCTTGATAAATCTATAACTATATTTTAATTTTTAAAAAATTTAGGCGCCCTCTACATGTTGGCGCCCTTCTGCCACGCTTACCTCGCTTACCGCCGGCCCTGTGTAAATACTGCATCAAATGAACCTTAATTTGATAATTGATATAATATGTTCTACTCATGAGATAAACGTAAAATAAAATATCCGTCTTTAAGCTTCTTACAGAGTGCCATGCAAGACAAAACATACAATTCAAAGAGTCGTATTGTTTGACCATATTTAATTGTTAATATTCTTTTATTGAATTATTTCTGCGATGGTAAATGTATCCATACTTACTGATAAATAAATTAATGAATTCAATAATTATTAAAACTTTATGACCAGTGTTGTGACAGATCTTTATAATTAATATGTTCTAGATCAGATCATCAGATCTTTTTTTCAGATCAGATCATGAATTTGGGATCTGTTTTTCTTAGATCATAAAAAAGATCAGTAATAATTTTCAAGCTTTTTTCTTATTAATTAAATAGGAATGCAAAATGTAAATTAATTACAAAGAATATACCTTGTTCTATGCCTTACACATGGGAAAAAATTTGATACATAGTTTTATTAATACTGAATTAACAAATAAAGTAGAAGCAGAAACAAAAATAATAATTTTAAACATTAGAATTGTTGAAAAATAATAAATTAAGACAAGCCATATCAAATGGGCAGACAATCATGTTACGCCTTTGAATTTTTTAAGAGAGTTAAATAAATTACAACCCACTTTTCTTTAATTTGTTCTTGGATTTTCTGGTTTCAAATATTTGTATTTGTTTTCTCATTAGACATGGCTTAAACTGTTAGGTGCATAAAAAAATAATTTTCAACTTCTCCAATTTTATTCAAGTTTCCTTACATTAACGTATATCTGATTTTTTTTAAGATAATAGATTATAGTTTTTAGATCTAGATCCAGATCAAGATCTGAATTCATAAAAGTAGACACCCGGTATATTAAAATTCCATATTCTATAAAAGAGTAACTTTTACAAAATTTTAAAGTTAATTTACTCGGTTACAAAACATGCAAAAGAAAATGTTATTATTGAATTAGATGTAAAATTTAATTCTTTACAACATTTATTTGCAGCATTCTTGTCCACTTATGCGTAAGTAAAAATCTCTCGAAAAATCTGTTTTCCTATGTTAAACGCATATGGCCCGCTTTTCGTATTACACCCGGTATGTATGTAGTACAAAATATAAATTTATAGCTACATGAATTATTTTTCCCATATTTTGGACGACGGAGATTCATTCATATCATACAAAACACTAAGTAAAATATATTTTAGCATGGGAGCTATTGCTGGCCAAAATCTCACAAGTACTTACTTATGGAATGTAGCGAATATGTCTCCCGGAATTTTGACAGAATCAGTTCTTGCGGAGACATGTTCTTCGTAGATTTCAAAGTAACTAACTTTATGAAATCATATAAAAGTATTTGATATCCTAACAAATATAATCTTGATCTAAATTATACAAATTTAAAAAACGCATTTGTACATCCAAATATATTTTATCACTTGACATAAAAATAATATTATATGGTTCTTATGGCTATGGACATGTGAAGTAAAGTGAAGTTAAACCCTAACGGATATATGGTTTTGCCATTTTCAGAACATATTAACTGTTACAGTTTTCGAGTGTGTATTTTCGTTTCGGATTACATATACCTTGTTTCGGGTAAATAAGATCTTATAGATTCTTAAACATAAAATCATGTACATATAAATACATTCGCTTTTACATTCATTTTTGCAAACATCGTATATACGAGTACAGTCTGTTGTCGAATTTGGGAGTGATGGATATGCTTTTTGCCAATTTTTGTGCGAAGCTTGTAAAATTGAATGTTTAAACAAATGTTTTGTGTGTACATGATTTTATGTTTAAGATTCCATAAACATAAAAGATGGTATAACCGTATCTCTAAATGCTGTATGCCAAATATTTCGAGATTTGTTAACACCTGAATGAAATATAACATTTGTAGTTTGTGTACAACGTCAGACAGAGACATTCATTTCTGCTTACCAAGGTCATGAAAGTCACGTGACTGCCCGTGTTTTATTCAGATTGATACGAGTTTTCACGTAACGTCAAAATAAATAGCGTGTATTTTAATGCTCATTTTCACATCAATGCGCACGTAAATTTTTAACGGTATAGCGTCTAGTCTTATTTGTCCGGACGTAGCGTCCGTCGAAAATACTTTATATTTGACATTAAAGCAGACTTACCATCCCTTTTTGAGGAAGAAAGCTGCAACGTTTTAATTACATTTTATTTTGTGCAACTGTTTGTGGATGTTGTAAGACTGTATACAGGATGTTTCAAAAATACTGTAAAAAAAATTAAGAGCATATAGTACTGCCCAAAATAAGTAAAAAAGCTTAATCAACATAGGACTGATCTTCAACTGTTTCCGAGAAAAGCGAAAAATCAAAAAATACTGACAAAGATAGTGATCGAACAAAATTTTGTCTATGCCAGTAAATAGACTATAAAAAACAATAATTTTTTTATGAAACGTTTTTCTCAATTTCTAATAGTTATGAAGTTATTTGAAAATTAAATATTGGCCAAGGTCGCTGCAACATTTAACATAGTACAATTATTTGATTTAAAAAAAAAACGCACATCTAAGGTGACCTCTGAAAGGTAAACAAAAAATCGTATTTAATCAACGTCGTATCTCTTATAGTTTTCGAGATAGCAGACGTAAACCCCATAAAAACTTATTTTTCACTGCCTCAAATCTCGAAAACTCTGGAAGATCGGGCACATGTTGATTAAGCTTTTTTACTCATTTTGGTCAGTACTATATGGCTTTAAATTTTTTACAGTATTTTGAAACACCCTGTATAGTATTTTTATTTTAACTGTTATTTGTATGACCAATTTATTACGGCATCGTTGAAATCTTTCTCACTTAAATTTTCTAAAATCTGCAATCAAAAAAGACTTTCTAATTTGGCTTCCATTTTCATTGTTTGATAGATAAAATAACATGTACCGTATGATGTGAAAACATATTTTAATGTACAGAATAACGTTCACTCTATCTGGAATTCTAACGTTTACGCTATCTGTTTTGAAGTTCTGTGAAAACTCTTTATAATTCCTGCCAATCACTCTATTCACCTCGCCTTAACCTAACCTAACCTCAACAACAGACTGGGCTACAAGAAGGGCAAGTAAGTCGTGCGTCGTGGATCGTGATGTTTGACTTGTACAGATTTCACCGTATAAATTATTCCATTGTGGCAAAGCGTGAAGTGATTCTACTTGTACACAACACAACACGACCCACGCTGGCTGAGGCATAACGTGAGTACGTTTACGTTCGGACTGCACGTGATCGTGATCTGTGGAGAGAACTTTGTGCTTGACTTTGTGTTCAGAGGATAAAGGAATATATCTTCCGTTCTTCTATTTATTTTTGGATGGATGTTTGTTTTCATGTATTTATTATTATTGTAGATTTGGAATGATATAAAAATAAACCAGCAAAATTGAAAACACCTGATTTATAATAAACAGGGTGTAAATGAAATAAGTGCATTAAATTTAACCAGTAATGTAACTAGACGAGAGCAACAATATTTCTTAATAACTTTTTCTCGAAATCGCATATTTTTTTAGCATTTTTACCACCCCGTAAATTGAGGAGTCGTTCCACGTATTTTTCTAATAATTGAATGCAGTAGCAATAGCTATGAAAAAATTTGTTTTAGCAATTGACAGTTTTGTCAGTTGTTGCAATTATATTTTGACATTAGTAATAAACTTGTTTATCAGGTAAAATTCTGTCAAAATGCTTACGTTTATAAATAGCTAGTACACAGTTATTGTAATTACTTACCTATGGTTTATTTATTTATTCGTATCTTTACTACATTTTAATTTGTGGTTGATATAAAGACAGTATTATAAAGTTGCCAACGCATTTAGACGGAGCGTTTTCAAATCATACTGTTCCTAATATTCGCACATTTGTTAATCTTGTACGTCTTTATCACAATACGAAGTGTCACATATGACAATTTTAAATAAAGCAACAGTTGTATCCATATCATGTCCAAAAAGATCAAAGTTTTCAGCAGACTTCGATTTTGGGAATGGCTCATAATGTTCACTAATGAGACTGAATTTACTTGGGAAGGTGTTTCATTAAAAAAAGTGTGAGCGGAAACAATAAATGGACGACTAATTATTGGTACTCATGTACCTCGTTTAAATGGACAAAAGTTTGTACTTACATTTTTTGAATAACGTATTTAATCTATTATGATTTGTCGACGATAAATAATCATTTCATAACCTAATAACTATGCTTTTGCTCTTCCTCCCCTCGTTCCTCCTTGTCATCCTCTATTCACAGGTGATTAAAGCCTGGTTTAATACACAACTTTATAATTTTGTAATCCAAAATTTAAATTTCTTTATTTTAAAAATTGTGCTATTACGAATTAATTAATAATAAATGTTATTTCCGTTGTTTCGATTATTAATTACAGTGACTGCAAGTGTAACCGATAACCGACAATTTTTGAGCTGCTTGTATCCCACTTGAATACGGCAGCAGCCATTTGTTTTCCACGGGCGGGTAACGAAGTATGCAGCAAATCTTTAAAAAAAATTAACTCAAAATCTAAGACTTAGAAAAAAAAGTTATTAAGAAATATTGTTGCTCTCGTCGAGTTACATTACTGGTTAAATTTAATGCACTTATTTCATTTACACCCTGTATATAAAGGGTGTAAATGAAATAAGTACATTAAATTGAACCAGTAATATAACTCGTCGAAAGCAACAATATTTCTTAATAACTTTTTCTCGAAATCGCAAGTTTTTTAGCATTTTTACAACCCCGTAAATTGACGAGTCGTTTCAAATATTTTTGTAATAATTGAATACAGTAGCAATAGCTATGAAAAATTTTGTTTTAGTAATTGACAGTCCTGTCAGTTGTTGCAATTAAATTTTAACATTAGTAATAAACTTGTTTATAAGGTAAAATTCTGGCAAAATGTTTATGTTTATGAATAGCGGATACACAGACATTGTAATTACGTATGGTGAAGTTCTCAAGGTCAATGAAGTTACATGAAAATCATCCTCGTCGTAATATTCTTAAATTTATGTTGTACCACATACACTATCTTCGAGATTATCACAGTTTGATGTGTCACATATGACAATTTGGAATATTTTAAAAGAGTAACAGTTACTTCCATACCATGTGCAAAAATTTCATTGTTTCCAGCACTTCAATTTTTCGAATGGGTTGTATTGTTCACTGATAGGGCTGGATATATTAGAAGAAGTGTCTTTAATAATGCACAATACACTTATCTGGTCACAAAAATCCTCATACTGTAAGAAGGAAACACAATTTTCAACAAAAAATATCATTAATTGTTTGGGCGGGAATAAATTGACGAGTCATGGGTCCTCATATAATCCCACCTCGTTTAAATGGACAAAAGTATATACTTACATTTTTTGAATAACGTATTTAAACTATTATGATTTGCCGTGTTGACACACGAAAATTCATCTCATAATCTCATAACTATTATGCTCTTCCCACGCTCTTACTATATTCAAACAAGTTCAGAAACCTGTTTTAATACACAATTTTATAATTTTGTTATCCATATTTTAAATTTCTTAGTTTTAAAAATTGTACTATTACGAATTTAATAATAATAATAATTTTTTTCCAAAAAATGGCCAATAATTTTTGCATGACTCTCGTACAACAGATAGAGAAAACATTTTAAATTAGACTGTGTCTGGGGGAAAGTTATTATATACGAGTACATAATATGAAATGAAGCACAATACAAATATGTCATCATCATTACCGGAATCTGTGTACAAAACAGATTTGCACACCTAGCAATGGGTAATATGACGTGATAATATATTTTTCTTTTTTTATGAAAAGTAGGTACACGATAAAGTGTCATCACCGCTTATGACGTAAGCATTAAACTTGTACCTTTATAATTGTGTACAAAATGTACACCCTGCTTGTTAATTTACAGGCTGAAATCGTATATTTCTCTAAACATAATAACAATAACTTAACCTAACTCACAAAACTCGTTTTTGACAACCAAATATAACCTCAAAAACTTAAGGTGCACTTTTCATTATTTTGTCTACATCATAAGCGTGTACCTGCATTTCGAATTAGGTACAAAATAACGTACCCCTAGATAGTTCCTTTAAATTAAGTTTCCAATACAAATATACCAAATTCATCTTACACTTATTATAGTGTTTTAAACTGCTTAGTTAATTTACGATTTGTTTGTTTTATTCTCATAGATTTTATAGAATTTTCTGTAGCAAGCTTTAATAGAAAAATGAGTAGCAGAGACGTGTACGTCGAAATTCTAATGAGTGCACCTATCAACATCAATAAAATTATTAACAATTTGTACACGAAAACAATTTGATGAAGGTATGAGACGACTCGAATTATTCAATTCATCCATGACAACTCAAATTATTCTATTCATAGAGAGATCACTTTTAAGTATTTTATTAGATGGTGTTTTAAAATTGGGCTACGTCATTTCATCTGTTACTGTAGCGCAATAGTTTTCAGCCTTTTATGAATAGTCAATATTACAAGGTCATCAGAAGTAACTGTTTCAGTTGGTAATACAATTCAAGACATCTTTTTATTCTACAGTTTGCACAACGTACAGTAAAGGCGGAAATAATATTTGACAAGTCAGTTTTAGAATAAATACAAATAGGTTATGTCAGGGGTCTGGACCTGACAGCTAATAGGATTTTGAGTGATTGAAATACTTTAGATAGACTATTGCTCTTTGGGTATTGTTAAGAAATAAGAAGATGTGGGCAAGGGAAACAACTATTTTCATTAAAAATTGTAAATGTACTCAAATTTAAAGCTAGAAATAAATTTATTGATATCCAAAATTCATTAAATTAAATTAGAAATATCTCCAATTCAATTTCAGATATCTTAAATTTAAATAAGACTATGTTCCATAAGAACAATGTTAGATCACTAACGAATTAAGGATATCACTAAACAAATTAGAGATATCACCAAATAAATAAGAGATATCACTAAATGAATTAACAATACCACTAAATGACTTATGAATATCACTAAATGATTTAAGTATATCACTAAATGAATTACGCATATGTATTTTTATTTTTAAAGTAACATATTTAAAATTCGTTCAGTGATACCTGTAACTCACTTAGTGATATCCATAATTAGTTTAGTGATATTCTTCATTCAATTTAAGATATCTGTTATTAAATTTGAAATATCTCTCATTATTTGTTTGCAGATATCCCAAATTCAATTGTAGATATCTGAAAATGAATTATAGATATCACTAGACGAATTTCGTATATTACTAAATAAATTAAGAATATCACTAAACGAATTTTGAATATGTAACTTTTAAAATAAAAATACAATCCATATTTTATTTAGTGATATTCTTAATTTGCTTAGTGATATCCGAAATTCATTTAGTGATATTGCTAATTCTTTTAGTAATATCCGTAATTCATCTAGTGATGTCCCTAATTTGTTTAGTGATATCCTTAATTCGCTAGGGCTCTAATGCGACATAGTCTCATTTAAATTTAAGATATCTGAAATTAAATTGGAGATATCTCTAATTCAATTGTAGATATACTTAAATGAATTTTGGATATCTGAAATAGAATTATTAATGCCACATAATTATGGGGTCTCGTGGCCGCGTGCCTAAGTATCAGGTCGCGAATCTGGGGAACCGGGTTCGATCCGGACCGACGCCAAATATTTCGAATTTTAAATGGCACAAAATTTACCCCTATGGTGCACTCTCCACGCCAGCAATGAGTGCCCGTGAGGTGACTACTGCATGGCAAGCGCGCGCACGGTGCAAATATTTCATCATTATCGATATATGTGTACAAAGCAGATTGGCACACTAAGCAATGGGTAATATGTCGTGATGATATATTTATTTTATTCATAAAATGGAATTAAATATATCTTAAATTTAATTCGTGATATCTCAGATTTTATTTTGGATATGTGAATTTGTTTCAGAAATACAACTCAAATTTAATTAAAAGTAAAACGGCTTTCCATAGATTCGTTATAGTCATCATGAGGAATTAAATGTTAATATAATTTTTTTTCTACCATCGATTAAATATTGAAAAAGGAACACCATGTTTACGTCACTATATCCTTATTCTCAAACACTCAATTTTAAATAATAATTTAAAAAGTACATAAGCTATAGTGGTTAGTTTTTATATTTTGTCTACTCCCGTTGTTAATGTGATTTAACGTACTGATTTCCAAGACGCTAAATTAAATCTTAATCACAACCTGACAAACTATAGTTTTGATCGTATTGGACACGGCGTGAAGCGAGTTCCCAGTATGGTGTGTTTCAAGATATTTGCTAATTTACCTGCCTTCGTAATGACACGGTACACCGCAAAACAGCATGGTATGTATGATCCTATTCGCAGGGGAGGATTAGCAAAATTTTGGAAAACTTTCTCAAAATCCCGCTAATTAATATACCTGTTTTTATGTACAATTTGTAAAAATTTGGTGTACTGTAATGTCATATTCTTTGTTCTGTATTTCTTAAAATTCAAGTGAAACATTAAATTACACATAAATATTACGTGTGCTGGATTTCAAATATTTTGTAACAACCCTGTCATGTTTCCCATTAACAGTGGCGGATTTAGAAAATTATAATAGGGGGGGGGGGCACTAAATTCGGAAAAACAAATTTTAAATATATAAGGTGACCCTCCCCAGTTAATTTTGTATTATAAGTAATAGAAAAAAATTGTTCATAAAAAAGTTTTATTATACTATTTGATGGCAGATGTAGACATTTAATACAAAGTTGGAACTTTTATTTTTTAAATAGCAATTAATAATTATTTTACTAAAATATGAACCGCCATTTTTTGTCTTTTTAATAATCTATTATTTTTTATTAATGTATTTGAAACAATTCGAGATAAATAACAAGTAAATGAGTTTGTGAAATATGGGAAATAATCTTATTACTAGAATATTTATTCTAGTAGCTAGGTGAAAATAAACAAAATGGAACAATGTTATATTAAACAAGCTAAAACGTCAAATTAAGTAATACGAACAACTTAATACAAAAAAATGGCGGTTTATATTTTAGTGAAATAATTATTGTTTGCTATTTAAAAAATAAAAGTTGATAGTCGTATCTTGCAAACATAATTTTATAAAAAATATCTACAACCACAATCAAATAGTATAATTTAAATAATTTTTTTTTTTTTTTTTTATTTGCAATTTAATTTACAATCTGTCTTACATAGGACAATAAGTAAATGTTGTATGTTATGATAAATAACTTGTAGTAAAAATATCCATTGATATTTTTACTTTATGTTCACTTAACTATTCTTAATTACATTGTTCTTACACATTACATATATAATTTATTTAAACCTATATGGCAGGTCCAAAGGATCAGCTTTTTTCAGTCTGTAAGTGCTTGTGCTGTTGTCGAGTAAATTTACTGCATAGGAGTTCGGATGCTTTTCAAGTTTGGATAAGTATTTTTCGCTGGCGATGGTAATTTCCTCTTTCACTGTTTTCATATGTAGGTCTTCGTGTATTACCGTGTTTGTCACGTACCACGGTGCATTCACTATAGTTCTTAAGGTTTTACTTTGGAACCTTTGGATTATTTCTATATTAGAAACACTTGCTGTGCCCCACAGTTCTATTCCGTAGGTCCATATTGGTTTTAGGACCACTTTGTATAAAAGAAGTTTGTTTTCTAACGAGAGTTTAGAGTTGGGACCTAACATCCAATATATTTTTCTTAGTTTTAGGCCAAGCTGTTTCCTTTTGGTTTGAATGTGTTTGCGCCAGGTCAGTCCTCTATCTAGGTGTAGACCAAGGTATTTAGTGCTGTTTGCTTGAGGAAGGGCGTTGTTATTTAAGAATACTGGTGGGCAGGTTTTTCTACGGGTTGTGAATGTTATGTGTGTGGACTTTTCTTCGTTTACTTTTATTCTCCACGTGTCTAGCCATTCTTGTATTTCTATTAGGTGTCCTTGGAGTATATCTGATGCTACAGTGGGTTCTTCGTGTGAAGCTAAAATCGCGGTATCGTCAGCATATGTGGCTACTGTTATTTCTGGTTGAGTTGGGAGATCTGATGTGTATAGTAAGTATAGTGTCGGGCCCAGCACACTTCCTTGCGGAACACCTGCTTCAATGGGTTTTAGTTCGGAAAATTCATTCTGATATTTTATTTGGAAAAATCTACCAGTTAGGTATGATTTAATTACATTTAAATAATAAAACTTTTACATGAACCATCTGTTCTATTACTTAATAAAAAAATAAAAAAGTTAAGGGGGGGGGGAGGTCACCTTCCCATAGTCATCCTGTTTATTTTTATTTAATGTTTATTGTTCAAAATAATAAACAATTTGAAAAATAAGTAGACATTTTGTATTTTTATTAGTATGTTTATTCTTTTATTTATCTTTGACGTGCGTAATACGTGAATGATAATATGTAATAATTCAATTTTTTTTAAATAACAGGGGGGGCACGTGCCCGAGTGCCCCCCCTCTAAATCCGTCACTGCCCATTATGCCCATTTAAGAAGCTACCCGCTGCGTAAGTCGAGGCAGGTACGTTTGCAAATATCTTGAAACAAACTATAACAATTAATTCATTACGCATGGAGTGAAGGTAGCTGTTGAAGTTAACGGCTGTCATACAGCAAAAATAACTAATCTAAAAAGCGTATTTTTTTATTTCTACCTTCGTTGAAAAAGTATAGCACATGTGACTCGTTTTATAAACTCTTTAGATACTCGTTTTTTATACACTTACTCCGCTCATTTCGAAAAAGCTCAAGACTAAAACGACGTTTATAAAACTTGTTAACTTATATTAAACGTAGTACCGAATACTTGTTGCTTGCTTCTTAGTTTCAATTAGACTTAAGCAATTTGAATAATGTACCTAAAGGTAAATAGTCGATATGAAATTTCTTTTTTATTATTATTATTCATAGCCTGACATATTCGTAACTACTTTTTTTACTTATATACTCATTAAATAGTCAAAGCATTTTTTGCAATGAAACCCTAGATGTAAAAATTTTAAGGCAAGAATCGCAATCACAAAGTATTGATCAAGAATAAATACGAGAACATGAGTTATTTCTTGCCACTTATATTTTTTCCGAACCGCGAATATGTAGTAAATGATTTATTCAATGGAACGGTTGAAATTTATTTTCAGTTCCATAATGATAATAATGCGTTTAACAATTCTACGCATATACTTTGAATTTAAAATCCATAACTTTGCGTATAATGATCCTCTGAAAAAGTTTCAATACAATCAGCATCACATAATACGTACATCTTAATCCGACAATAGGAGCATCATAAAAGCCATGCATTTATATGAATATTAAATAGTACTTGCATTTTCTACTGGCTTAAATTCCCTTCAGTCTCCATAATTTTTATTCCACAGGAACGAAACTACAACATAAAACGAAATAACAAGTTAAACAAAGAATGGATTTCAAAAATTTTGTTTTATCATAAACAATACAAACAACTGTCAGACACTAAAGCTGCATCAGAACCAAATAATTTCAATTTCCAGTTTGAATTTCTACTTCGTAATTTTTACTTTGAATAGGGTAGTTCAGTAATTACGTCATATGCGGAGCGCTTCATTTAAACTACTGTCCTACCGGTAAACACATCTTTCAAAGAGAACCTTATTGCCACAGCAAATAAGAACGATAATTTTAAGCAGTTCATTTCGTCGCCAATATCTTAATTAAGAAAAGTTAGCTATTTATTCAATTAAGTTTGAATATTACCCTTTCAATTAACCAAAACATATTACCCTAATTTATAATAACAATTATTCTATTTAAGTTTTAAAAAACTTTGCATGGAATTACATGTTCGTTCAATCTCGAAGATGTTCGTGAAACATCGCGTGAAGCGGCCGGAAGAGCCCGTTTGAAAGACAGCGAACCATTTTTTAGGCAGGGATGGTAACCGGAACTGAAACCGAAACCGTAAACCGAAAAAAACCTAAAAATATTGATAACCGAAACTGAAACCTTCACCGAAATTCGAAACAGATACAAAACCGGAACCGAAAGCGTAACCTTTTTGTCTTTATCGGTTAACATCATTATATAACGGTTTCTTATTAGTTGTCAAATAATATAAATTTGTATTTTATTATATGAGTAAACAAGTATAAATTAATTAATATACATATATCCATTCATCCCGTGACACTGACATGATACAATGGTTATGTGAATTTGTTTTAATGTGTGTAAACTAGTTTGAACCTGTAATTTGTATACACCACTCAGCTCATGCCAGCGTTAATTTGTACGAAGAATTAAGGTATGAGTATTTTTGCAAGTATTTATTCTAGTACTGGTCAAGGAAATCCCAGAAATACATTATAATGGGTAGATATACTTGTAAATATTCTCCTACCTTAATTTTTGTGTAATTCTAATGTGCTGAAAAGAAAACATATGTACAAAATAATTTAAACGTCAACATTAATTCCTGGTCTACTATATGTAATTTATTTGATACAAATATGTTTTTTTTTTTAATTTAATAGTATTTTAGTTTTAATGTAGTACCTGCAGGTACGTACATATGTACTCGTTACAAAAATTAAAAATACAATTATATAAGTACTTGTACATTACTTTTGCAAAACCGAAACCTTTTTAATAAAACCTATATACCGAAACCGAATGCTGCATAAAACCCGAAAGCGAAATCAAACCCGAAATTTTATTTTCATGATAACCGAAACCAAAACCTAAATTTTTATTGGTTACCATCCCTGTTTTTAGGTTACATAACCCTAAGAACACGACATATTATTAATATATTAATGTGGATAGACAGAGTTATTTACGTACCTTAAACTTAAAATGAAGAAATCTAAAGTTCTGAAAAGAACTGATTTGAAAATCCTCAAAAACGCTGACAAACAAAATCTAAGTCGGTATGTCGGTAAACTCTCGGATATGCTTGAAACTGCGCAAACCTGTTACTCTTTAGTTCAGAATGAGCAGAGTTGATTTCAATTTGAAATAAAATTTTTGTTATTTATTAATGTGTATATATTTCATTACGAAGTAATAGAAAAATGTTTACAATTTGATGTTATTAATATCTTAAAGTTAACTTCTTCATAATAACAATAATATCAGCACCAAATTACAAGCCTTTAAATTCTGACCCTTATGTGTTCTGTCAATAGTGTCTACTTTGAAAGTATCGTTTTTGCTTAGGACAATGCTTCATATATCGCGCTATACTCTGACGTCACACTATTCTACACCATTTGATGCATGCACAATAGCATGCAATTTCAATTTGAGCTATGCGCAAATTATCAGATTACGCGTGCGTAGATTGTGCTTGTTGTCCACATTTCTGCACACGTATGTTTACATGGAGACTTTTGACAGAAGATAACTGAAGCTGAAGAGCTTTTTTACTGTTAACAGCAGAACTTGATATTTGACGTTCAACAATATTGTGCGCATGCGTAACCTCAAATTGGAATCGAAAAGTTGGCTTGGTGGCTGAGCGGCTTAGCGCACATCTCGTAGCTCGCAGTGACGTCACCCGAACCATGTTCTGTGGGTTCGATTCCCGTCGACCGACAATGTGTGATTTTTTGTAAAAAATAAAATACAGCTACTTGTATTTATCACACTCAGATGCTATAAGCTGGCCACTTATACATCTTAAATAAATGTAGCAATGGCTGAAATCCAACCGGCAGTACGGCAGTGGTAAAATAATGCGGCTCGGTGAGTCCGGTTGGAAGGGTAAACGACGACAGCTGTATTCAAACCCTAAATAGATAGATAGATAGATAGGTTTGGACCTTGCAAGGTTGTAATTGGAAATTGAAATTGGAAAGTAAAATTACGTTTTTTCAGTCAAGATCAAGTGCCGTATTATTGTAAGTTACATTTTTTCAAGGGATGTGAAGCTGCATGTTTTCCACCTTTTCCGTACAAAAATAAATTGCCAGATCACAAAACATTTAAAAAAAGTGAAAATATATAATTAATATCACCTACATTTGCGATCGATTTTAATACCTATAATTCGTCAAATTAAATTTTAATTTAATTCATTTTGGGAAGCCTGAATTCGGAGTTTTCTGTTATGCATGTAAAATATTGCAAAGTAATTATTTTCCACCAATTATCAGTTTAAAATGATTTTCCATTTTATCTAGTAGAACATTCACAAAATAACGGCTCTTGACAACATGAACCCGAAAATGCGCCCCTAAATTCTGTAAAGTGAGGCAGACGCCCCTCTGCCTCATGCCACCGCCCGGCCCTGAAATAGAAATACAAATTGGAAATTGAAATTATTTGGTTGTGTACGTCGCTTAAAGTTTTCATTCAATATTCAAATGAATAAATAATAAAATTTGGCGCTAATAAATAATATAAAGGAAAATTCGCTGATCCATCCCTGCGTCCATTCGCTAGCGGCAGTGACGTGTTAAAGTCTATTCACAATCACTTTTCCTTTTCATCAGTAATTTCTAAAACCTGTTGATGTGGTATGTTTTTGTAACATTTCAGATTTTCACTTTCTTGTTCACTGTATTACTTTAATTACTGAATTCATGCTATCAAAATATGATTAGATTTAATCTTACAAGTTCACTTTTAATTATGCGCAACATTTGTTATGCTCGTGCCTAAATAAACAGATATGAGAGCAATATTATGCGTTATAAAGCAAAATAGTTACAAAAGAAATAAAATTTGTAACACTTTATATGATTGTGTAAAGAAATGTAAATAGAAAACTTATAAACTTGGTTAAAATAGTACTGGCAAATACTGAAAACAGTGTTTGATTTAAGGGAGAAACGTCAGATAAATTTTAAGTTCGAATAGGTTTAATATATATATACAGGGTGAATCTGGGACGACGCCCCCCCCCCCTTAACTTTTTTATTATAAGTAATAGAAAAAAATGGCTCATATAAAAGTTTTATTATTTTACATATACTATTTGATGGCACATGTAGATATTTTTTATAAAGATACAAGATACGACTATCAACTTTTATTTTTCAAATGGCAACCTATAATTATTTTAATAAAATATAAACCGCCATTTTTTTTCTTTTCAACGATGTATTATTTTTTATTAATGTATTTGAAAACATTAGAGAAAAATAAGATAATTAAGATATCATTTTTATTCAAATATCCTAGATGGCAATGTGAAAATACGCAAAATGTAACAATGTTTTACAACTTAAAAAGCTAAAACAACAAATTCAATCAAAAAATAAAATTAAGTCAAAAAAACAATAAATATTTTATTTATATTCACATAGCCATAGTATTTAAGTAAAAATTATTTCTAAATTATCTCATTTTTCTCGAAATTTTTCAAATACATTAATAAAAAATAATACATCGTTGAAAAGAGAAAAAAAAACGGCGGTTTCTATTTTATTAAAATAATTATAGGTTGCCATTTGAAAAATAAAAGTTGATAGTCGTATCTTGTAAACCTGACTTCATAAAAAATATCTACATCAGCCATCAAATAGTATATGTAATATAATAAAACTTTTATATGAGCCATTTTTTTCTATTACTTATAATAAAAACGTTAAGGGCGGGGGGCGTCTTCCCAGACTGACCCTGTATATATATAGATCAGGCATTGTTTAGCATAAAAGACATCAGTGTCTAGCTTTCGCTGACGATATTGTACTACTTACCCGAAATAGACAAGAACTACGTAAAATCTTAGCATTGGAAAAAGAAGCAAGAAAAATGGGCCTTGAAAGAAATCAAGATAAAACTAAATATATATGGAATGGACGGACAAAAAATACTCCGAGTTGAAGAATTTTAGAGCCACAACAGATTCGGGACAAACCTGTAATTTTGAAGTGGTAGAATAATTTAAATATTTAGTAACCCTTTTCTCAAAAGAACCTAAGATAAATAGAAATCCAGGAGAGACTAATAGCAGGGAACCGATGCGTAGGGTAATTAAATAAAATCTTATGAAGTAAAATAATATCCCGGAGTCTAAAATTAAAATTATATAAAACTGTAATAAGACCAACAGTAATATATGGGAGGTATGGAACCTAAATCAAGTGGAACAAAGAATGCTAGGAATATGTAAAAAAAGAAAAGTACTTAGAAAGATCTTTGGTGGCAAAAAGGTGGAAAAAAGGTAGACGTGGGATGGGAGAGAAGAACCAATCAAGAACTTGCATCATTATACGAGTATAACGAGCCGAATATTATTGGAGTTATCAAAGCCCAAAGACTTAGGTGGTTAGGGCACATGATAAGAATGTCACCGAATCGACATCCAAAAGAACTTTTGAAAGCAGAGTAGGAAAAAAGGAAAGGAAGTCCAAGGACAAGGTGGAGGGATGAAGTTGAAAAGGACCTAAATAATCTCAAAATTCCGGATTGGAAGAATCAGGCAGAGAATAGAAGAGAATGGAGAATAATAAACCAAGCCATGGGCCTACTAGGCATGCAAAGCTGCTGTATGTATATATATATATATATATATATATATGTATATAAAAACTAAATAACATAATTATCACAAATTTATTATTACAAACTAAGTAAAATAAACATTATATTTATAAACCATACAAAAAATTCACGTTCGATAGTTATTGATGAAAAAAATATGCATCTTTAATTTTTGTAGTTGTATTTGTATTTTATATGCTAAAAAAGGCTGTCTAGAGATACGTTAATAAGTACCTAATATGAAAAAAATGTTAAAACGTCATCACCGCTTTTATTTTTTATAATTATGTACAAAATATAATAACAAAAACCTAACCGAGAAGCTAACCTAATGCACAAAACTCGGCCCGAGTTTTCCAAGCGTGACTATTATGCGTTAGGTTATTGTTGTTATATTAAGATAAATATAATAGCAGATTGTAAAACATCGCTAAATCAACAAAGGTTTGATATTCTGGACGCGTTTCACCCGTGTTTAATTAGAAGACGAGTATTACAAATATGGCGACGATATAATATAAAAATTCAAATCCAATTTGCAACTGCACTACTACGTTTTAATACCCAAACATAATGTCATTTATTTAACGTGCATTTGTGGGTATTTTGGGCGCAATAAATCGGTGCACGTTACATCAACGTGTCCCTAGACACTTCCACTTAAAAAAATATTTTCTTTGTTCTTTTACGAATTAGCGTGCATAATCTGATAATTTGTTAATCGTCCGCCAACATTTCTATAATGAAGAATAGCTTTAGAGCTCAAAAAGTTTAACAATTTTTGCTCTATTCGATATGTTTCGATGTAAAGTATATAGTGTAGAAATAAAATTCCAGTACCTACTTCGTTTAACAGATTAAAACAATAAAAAGCAAGAAAGTGCTGACACTGAAGTTGCACATAGTTAGAATTTCCCAACGGACGCTTTCTTCCGAGACTGTACAAGCAAATAAGATGTGACACACAAGAACATTGGTTCGTCGTTCAGACACAATGAAAATTAATGAATAGATTCGTGGATTGCAGCCAAGATGATTGTTACATCGTACTCTTACAGACACCACCACAACCAAAATTTTGTGATTAATCATTGAGCAAATTCGCTCATTTAAGTGTCTACTTGTACTCTGACACAAATAAATAAAATACATCACCTCGTCTTTTGCACAAATTAAATCATCAATAAACTACAAATATTACTCTTTTCACTACACATTTTTCACAATAACAGTTTTTTTTATTGAACCAAGATCTTTAGTTCTATATAAATAAATAAATATATCATCACGGCATATTACCCATTGCTGGGTGTACTAATCTGTTTTGTACACAGATTTCGGTAATGATGATGACATATTTGTACCATGAGGACATTTACCAGGCGTCACCTCACGGGCACTCATTTCTGGCGTTGGGAGTGCACCACAGGGGTCAATGTTGCGCCATTTAAAATTCGAAATATTTAGCGTCGGTCGGGATCGAACCCAGTTCCCCAAAGTCGCGACAGACGCTCAGGCACGCAGCCACGAGACCCCATCATAATTTACAGGGTGTTATGTAAGTAATGTGCCATACTTAATAAACAAGGTTGCAATATATCATAATCTGCAATATTTTTTTTCTAATTGATGCAATTATAAATCATTTCAAAATGGACCAATATGAATAATTTATTTGAATATAAAATAATTTAAAACTCGCAGTAGTTTGAATAAAAACAACAACACTTGTCATTTTTGAAGGTTTGAAGTCAGAGGCGGGGTATGGATAAAACATTTTTTATTAATGACGATAGTATATTAAGTATTCTACCTCGGTGGTCGTGCGACTTGAGGCAGCGAACAGCGCTCGAAGCGACCGTCACCGCTTGGCCCTGAGTTTCGTGGGTTCTATTCCCACCAGGGGTTTGGATGTTTTGGCGTCTTTATCATCTCGTCTCTATCAAACGCAACGAATAATTAGCAAGGTTACAAAAATTGTACGAAAAACTGACACCCCCATATCATCAATAGTAATAAAGTTGTACACTTTAAAATACAGTAAAGATTATTATTATTAATAGTATATTAAGTATTAAGAACGGTAAGAACAGTTTACCGATCGAAGACAATGTCTGGGGACTGAGCGAAGCGAAGACCCCAATTTTGTCTTCGATCAATAATTCCTTAACGTTCATGATGCTTATACTATTTGTTGCACGATCGACGCACAAAATTTAAAAGAAAAATAAGATTTGAAAATTATTTTGACGTAACTAAAAATTTATTTGTCATTTTTGAAGTAAGCTTTGATTTTTGTTTTTATTTATTTACCGTCTCGCCTCCTGAACGGTAAGTGAAGCACATCATTTACCGACGTGAGTCACATCACTTACCGTTCAGTAATTTGTAAATAAGACCTACTGTCTTAGAAACACTATCGGTAAGTATAAAAAAAATAACCTGATCGTGCAAAAAAATAGTTATAACAAATGTTCAAAGTTTTGACCATTTTGTTTGGGTAAAACTTCCTGTAGCGTCTAACAGCAGCAGCACTGTTTTGGCACACTTCTCCGTACACCCAATTCATGTCGATGTATTCTTGGTTACTGAAAGTAATAGGCATTTCCAAATATCAAATTACTACTCCACTGATTACAAATTCAACATCATTTATGACAAATATTGTTTTTGAAACATGATTTTTAGATTTTAACTTAATAAGAAGATGGTTTGGAATTGGTCGACTTTACAGTCCCATAACTTTTACAACTCGATAATAAAGCAAAATAAAGTTCAGATTATAACTTCTTTCAGTTATCTTTATCATACCATGACGTACGGCACATTATTTACATAACACCCTGTATAGGGTTAGATATTTATCTCGTCCAGCCTGATCGAGTCAGATCGCAACCAACAATACATATTCCAGAAACTTAATCGATTCATTTTATAATTAAAAATAAACATGAATAATGCTGGCTAAAAATCCAATGGAGGGTTATACAGACGTATATTTTCGGGCTGCCATCTATTGGTATTTTCCTTGTACTACACTTGTGACTCATTTCACTCCGTTGCTAGATTACAAACAAATCGCTGCCATGGTGACAGTTGCAAGATGGTACCAAGTATCAAGCGAGTGTATGGTCTTTGCAACGGGGACTCCCGCTATAATTATAAAGAATACATGACAAATGTGAAATTATTTAAGTTTCCACAGCCGTCCGAAGACATTGAATCACATGTAAAACTCAAATTCAAAACACAAGTGACAGAAGACAGAATTTTAAAAATGGCGTAGTTTGTTTGTAATCCGATCTTCCATCTCAACTTCTACATCGTCGCATTCTTTCTTGCGTGTGACGTCAAAATCATAACCCTCTATTGAAACATCTAATTTTGTGACAGTTGTTAGGTACTCAATTTTTTCAAAAAATAAACTATTGAACTGAATCAACGTATTATGAGTTGCATATCTTGATGAATCAGTATGGACAAAATAAATGACTAACCCTATAGATACTGTTTGTTTTGTTATCGCCTTACACTAGTATAGTATAGAGTTCTTAATTCGTGAGGTAACCTTTGTGAACCAACAAATGTCGAACATTGAGCTTTAAGAATAAGATAATATTTGGTCTCGCATATTCCAATACTACCCATATTATAATTATTACACACTATTCACACAAAATATGCATGGCCGTAAGGTGTTATCTTATAAACCAATAATAATTATATCCTCACGGTTTATTATCTATTTAAGAATGTGCCAATCTGCTTTTATTCGCAGGTTTGGTACCTGTTGATGATATATCTGTACTTGATAACATTTAACGGGCGTCATTTCAAGAACACTCAAAATTATTGTGCACCAAAATTTTATATTGTTTAAAAATGGAAAATAATTTCTATACCGTGTGTCTGTCTTAAAGGTGTACATAGGAGATTAACATGGGAAATCAGTTTTTTGCAATTTCCTGCTCGCCTAATTATTTTAAGCAAAAATGCGTCAAATATAAGTTTTAGGGCATAAAATTCTGCATCTAAATCAATAAACAGTATTACCTTTACATGCTTTGTAAGGCCAGTAATTAAATATGAAAATGTCGAAAATTACTTTGAAAATATCGACAGCCATGGAATTGAACAAAAAATAAATAAATGCTTGACGTTTTACCTGTCACAACGTAACTTATTTGACGTTTCTGACAATTTGAATTTGTCTCTAGTTTTATTGTCTGAAATTATTAGAAAATGAATATTTATACTAATGAAGAGCGTGATTTCACAATTGCTAAATTGGTCTCCAAATTTGAAGACTGCTAATGTGTCTTCAAAAAATACACGTTAGCCCCGTAATGAGAATATAGGACGAGAAGGAAAACGTGCGTTACTGGAAGAAAGAGCGTTAGGAATAAGTGTAGCCCCCTTCTGTATTACTAGATGTATTGGCAATGAGTTTGGAGTACATCACAGCATCATAGATAATTTTGTTACGCAGTTGAATTTTTAATAAATTCATATTATTTAAATAAAACTGTATTTTTTAATTTTAATTATTAGTCTAATATAAAATTATCATAATTAACGATATTTTTCAAATCAAATTGTCAGAAACGTCAAATAAGTTAACTTACGTTGTGACAGATAAAACGTCAAGCATTTATTTATTTTTTGGTCAATTCCATGGCTGTCGATATTTTCAAAGTAATTTTCGACATTTTCATATTTAATTACTGTCGTTACAAAGCTTGTAAAGGTAATACTGTTTATTGATTTACATGCAGAATTTTATGCCCTAAAACTTTTATTTGACGCGTTTTTGCTTAAAATAATTAGGCGAGCAGGAAATTGCAAAAAACTGATTTCCCATGTTAATCTCCTATGTACACCTTTAAGATAGACACACGGTATATGATGTCGAATGGAGTCGAACCTGAGTCGTCAGAAGCACATCCGGTCTCCTAACTCAGCTACGTGCCAACTTAAATATAAACGACGATCAAATTATTTCAAGAGCAATTTATAAATGAATGTAATATAAAATAATATAATACTTTATTAAATATTAATTCAAAATGTAATTTTCTAATAACTACATTGAAAAGAAATATGTATATTTACATTTAAATAACTGTATTAAGAAATCAATAGAACTTATTATAAATAAGTGAGTACCTGGTCGCGAATCTGGGGAACCGGGTTCGATCCCAACCGACGCCAAATATTTCAAATTTTAAATGGCACAAAATCGACCCCTGCGGTGTACTCTCCACGCCATCAATGAGTGCCCGTGAGGTGACGCCTGGTAAACGCCCGCACGATACAAATATGTCATCATCATTACCGATATCTGCGTACAAAGCAGATTGGCACACCAAACAATGGGTAATATGCCATGATGTTATATTTATTTATTTATTTTTATTTATAATATGATCTATATAGTAATTTTAATTGTTACTAAATGTGGCTAAATATAGAGCGCAATATATTAAACATAGTACATTATATAAATTCGCATGGTAAAATAATTGATTGATGAAATATGAAATTTATTAAAAATTTATGGCTAAACGATATTAATAGGTGCTATAACATTAACCGTGCAATAAAATAGATTAATAACAACTTAACAAAACAATTTAGTTAATATACACATAATTTTCAAATCAGAATTACAATAAGTAAATTAATAAATTTAGTTTAAACAAATAAATATTTTGAATTTTAAATGGCTCAAAAGTGGTGCATTCTCCACATCAGCAATGAGTGACTATGCAGTGACGCCTGGAAACGCCCGCACGGTACAAATATATCATCAGTACCAAAATCTGTGTACAAAGCAGATTGACACATTCAGCAATGGGTAATATGCTGTGATGATTTTTTATTCTTTATAGTTTAAACTAATGTTTGAATTATATTCCAGATTTATCTCTACAGTTCTTATTTACGTCATTAGATGAATATAAATATATTATATAACAAGTTTTATAAGAGAAAAATGTATAGTTTATAAAGCGAATCACATACTATACGATTTGGACGACTATAAATTATGATAATATTTTATTTAGAATGAATCTAAAATTTTATAAAAGTTTCTTTTGATTGGGTTATTGAATTAAAATCACAAACAAATGTAATGATATTTTACCTGTCAGAAATTATAAAATATAATTTGCATCAAAATAATACTTTTTAATAATTTGTTACTTTTCTTCGAGTGAATAATTCTCCATTTTCAATAATAATGACTCTAAAAGATACAAACAAATTGACAGATACGTTTCTGACAGGTCAACTTTCATTACATTTGTTTCTGATTTTAATTCAATACCATGGCTAACACTATAAAACAGTAAATTTTATAAAAAATTTAAATTCAATTCGCTCCGATATGGAACGTGCCAAATAAAATATGATTACTGAATTATATGCAGAATTTAATTCTCTAAAACATTCATTTGAAATATTATTGTCTAAAATTAATAGACCACATTTAAGTAACGAAAAACTGTTTTCCCATTTTAAATGCTTGTAGCCCGGTTTTCGTGCTACGATTTATCTCTACCCATTTTTGAGTTATTAAGCCAAAACGTCATAAATACTAATAATTATATAAAACATTTAATTTTTTAAGAATTTAATATTTTAGTAATTACAAAACTAATTACGGCGGAATTCCTATTCTTAAACATTTCGTTTTATAAATATAAAATTATTTCCGCCAATAACTTAAGGGGATTTTTGAATAAAGAAAATGTATGCATCTTTGGAAAATACTTGTCATAAAGTTGTCTACTATTATAGGAAGAAATAATCTTATATCAGGGTCTTACACCTTTCGCTATTAAATAAATTTAATGCTGAACTATATTTTCGCCCCTTCAAGCAACAACGTTCATCCTGTATGGTTTTGTATCTGGATGAAGAAGGATATATTTTATTTCTTAACTTAATGCATCTTTTATTACAGTGAAAAACTATTTACGATATATCAATCTATAGAATTCCGTTAGCAATTTTAATTCTCTTGATTAGATACATTAATATCAGTAATAAGTATCTATTATGTGTATCAGTATCACATGTTCGGACAATAATATCAAAGGCATACAAATTATCTATAATGGTAATAAGATACTCCACTTTTTTTGTAATATAACTTCATCTAAATTAAAAGCCATGTGTAACTCTAGAAAGTCTTAATTATTATTCGTTAAGCCGTAATATTTGTTAAAATATTCTATGACGTTAAGCTCATTTTGTTTTCAAACAGCAGAGTTTGGTTATAATTGGATATAAATTAATCTATTTCAATACTTATAAATATATATATATATATATATATATATATATATATATATATATATATATATATATATTTATGAAAGAAGAGTGTAATGCAACAGTGAAATTTCTGTAACTCATAGTTACCATCAAATGTATTATAAACGAAGACGGATTTGTGAAAAATTCACGGACCCCAGCGGGATTCGAACCCACGGCAGAGCGCCCGACTGGAAATTGGGAGGCCGTGGGTTCGAATCCCGCTGGGGTCCGTGAATTTTTCACAAATCCGTCTTCGTTTATAATATATTTTTATATTTTTAAATAATTTTCATGGTCAATAATTGGAAATATGCAGGAATAATAACTAATATTGTACATATTTTTATTTTCCTTTAACATATGTTTTACTTTCATACAAACCCAAGTGTTTTCTATGTGTGATGTAGATGATACGCGCGAGGTTAAGGACATTAAAACTCGAAAATTTTAAAAACTTTGATGACCCCTACCATACAGTTTTAAGGTCTAGTTATAATTATTATTTATTTCTCATAACCAAACTATATGTATAATGTAGTTAATAAAAATAGGCTAATATTTGAATCAGTATTTTAAATACAGCAATGACATATAATGGGTTCTATTTGGTACCCACAGTTGTACATATTTACTGCACATTTTTCTACTTGACTTCGTAGGCGATTTAAATTTTTCCAAATGGATCATTTTTGTCATTTCCTGGTGGTAGTTTCTCATAAGGGGGTTACCCATTGCTTTATCTTCTGGTTTCAATGTCACATTTCTCATTAAGGGTTTTGTTGCAGATTTGGTTTCTGTTCTGTTAGAGTAAAAATATGAAAAACATATTTCACATTGTTTTATTTGCATAGAAAGTAATATTTATTACAATCCGAACATGTCACTAGATTTAGATTAGATTAGATTTATTCTTATCAAATTGGCTTAGAATCTACATTATTTATAAATTAGCCTTCCGTTTTTTGATGGCTTCTTTTATCCAGTCTTGTCCTGCCCTAAGTCGTCTAACAGAACCTTTTCATTTCTTCTTTCTTTTTGAACCTCTCTGCATGATGTCCTTAGATGCCTAAATGTTTCCTCTTCTCTCCCACATAGCCTGTATTTTCTCTCTTCACTCGATAACCAGTATTTGTTGTTTCTCTCTTCATTTCCACATCTGAATCTGGCAATCATCTAGATATTTTTCTTTTCGTCCAGTAAATACTATGGTATTGACGTCGTTTAGATTGATTCCTATAGTTAATTGTAATTTGAATTGTTGATCTTACATTGTTGTTCGTGCTGTTGTATGTCTCAATCTCTCTGATTAGTTTGTTGTTTTCCTCTTCTTGTCTTGTTACCCGCCAGAATTCTTGCAGAATTTAATTTTTGTTGTTTTTTATTCGCTCCTCGTATTTTACTGCTCTCTTTCCTGTTCTACTCTAATTTTTACTGCTTTCATCTCTTCCATTACTTTGTACTGTGGTGTGTATCTATCCAGGCCCAAAATCCACTTTATGTACCGTACTTGCATGTCTTCTGTTCATCCGTCCACCCCGTAGAGTAAGATACTTTTGACTACAGCTTGAAACATCATCCATCTTATTCTGAGATATCTTTGAAATTTTCTTTCCCCTAAACTTCATATTTGTTTCATATAGCCAATTGCTTGACTCAAAAATTTAAAAAATATAGCATTATTCATTCTTCACTATGTTATTTCTCTTTTAAATATCAGAAGAAGTAGAAATTATGTTAATGTTAACAATAACTAATTAGATATATATTTACTTGAAGTAAATTATACATGTAAGCATATTATAGCTTATATGTAACCATATTATAGAACTTCGAAATATATGTGAGTTCTCTATTATGTACAAAGATATAAAATAATATATCATCGTAGTAAAATTTCCATGTTTTCTATATGAATCTGCTATGTAACAATGTTATATAACTTCTAAATGTTTGTGAGCTTTCTTTGTTATGTATCAAATATATTTGTGTGTGCTGGGTACTTTATTTTAAAGTCACACATTGTAAAATAAAGCAGAGGTATTTAATTGATAAACATGAATGAAATATAATTAGAAAAGCATGTTCGATTCGTAGGAGCATATAAATTAATGAAAACCCTGCATGAGGAAGTTCATTCGCTGGTTGGAAATCTGTGTGTAATCAAGATTTGACGCGTTTACTTTATTCCCGCTACGCGAATTCCAAAGTGAACAATCTTGAAATGAATGACTGCCAAGTAGTGAAATCCATAGTCTACTCTACTCTATGTGACTTCGGGGTTCTCTTCTCTCACACACAGGATTTGTTCGTGTATGTGTGAACACGTGCGTTGTGAATGTGTAAAAGTGTAGATGTATTTGTGAGTGAGTAACTGAACGATTGTTTGCCGTGCATAAATATGGAGGAACTGCGTACGAAAACAGGACAGAATTCAGGGGGATTATTACTTAATGCTAATTTTGCAATATTAAATATGAATGAGGGTGCAACATCGAGTGCATCATTGATTGTACATTGGACAAACCAAATTCAAATCCAAGCCAAATTAAATCGAACAAGTTCATCTATTGAAGTTTCCGGTTTATAGTACAATTACTACGTTTACATGCAGTTTTGAGAATGGTTTCAGTTTTCAGTGAAAATTACGCAAAACTGTTTACAAGCAGTTTTTAAAACAAGTTTAAAAATTGATTTGAAATCAGTTTCGGCGCATGCGCATTTAGCTGATATAAGCGAGAGATCCTCTTTACTCCAAATACTTCGTTTTGCCATTATTCCAATTATTTTTTATATTTCGTACCACTACGCACTAAAACTACACAACTGCCAGTTTATTTGTAAATCAGAAAAACAGAGCGATAGAAACGTTATGCTGTGTACGCATGCGCAGTAGTATCGAAACTTAATTTTAACTGTTTACATGAGAGTTTTGAAACTAGTTTTCAAGTCAAAACCATGAATTTTAGTTTTGGTTTGAGATAATTTAAAACCGTTTTGACACTGTATACATGGCGTTTTAAAAACTAAAAACGTTTTGAAAACGGTTTCAAAACTGCATGTGAACTTAGTAAATATCGTTCGATTCTAGTCGCGTCACATTACACAACAAAAGCTGCAAAAAGCCTTTGTCAAAATGTAAGTATCTAGAACACGAAAAAATAAGGGGTACGTTTGTAATTCCAAAAGAACCAAATTAGTCCCTTTTGTTTTTGAAACTATATTTATAAAAAGTTTGAGATTTTTTTTTAACAAAAAAGTTGAAAAATGTATCTTACTTTATTTTCTAAACATCATTTCCTTATTCATTTTCGTAATTTTCATTGGGTACCTATATACAAAATTCGTAGAAAAACCAAATAAATCCATATTTTTTATTTATTTTAATAAATAATAAATCATTACAACAAAATTTCAAACTGGACACCTTGTTTTCATACTTATTATATGTATAGAAAAAAATTGCCACAGTCGTATACCGTGTGTCGGTCTTAAAGGTGTACATAGGAGATTAACATGGGAAATCAGATTTTTGCAATTTCCTGCTCGCATAATTATTTTAAGCAAAAACGCGTCAAATAAAGGTTTTAGGGCATAAAATACTACATCTAAATAAATCAACAGAATTACCTTTACATGCTTTGTAACGACAGAAATTAAATATGAAAATGTCGAAAAATTAGGTTGATAATATTGACAGCCACGGAATTGAATAAAAAATAAATAAATAATTGACGTTTTATCTGTCACAACGTAAGTGACGTTTCTGACAATTGGAATTTGTCTCTAGTTTTATTGTCTAAAATTATTAAAAAATGAAGATTTACACTAATGAAGAGCGTGTTTTCACTATTGCAAAATTCGTGACAAAATTTTAAAAGATTGCATATGTTTCTTCAAAAAATAGGCGTGGGTCGCGTAATCAGAATGTAGAACGAGCAGGAGAATGTGCGTTACTGGAAAAAAGAGTGTTAGGAAGGATAAGAGGATAAGAGTAGACGGTAAACCCCTTCTGCAGTACTAGATGTATTGGAAATGAGTTGAGAGGAGTAATCACAGCATCATACATAATTTTGTTGCACAATATTAAGTTTTTAATAAATTCATATTATTTAACCAAAACTGTTTTTTTAACTTTATTTATTAATCTATTTCTATTATTTTCATAATTAACTTGTCGGAAACGTCAAATAAGTTTAACTTACGATGTGACAGATAAAACGTTAACCATTTATTTATTTTTTGTTCAGTTCCATGGTTGTCAACAACGACCAAATATAACTAGACAAAACATTCCATATCCCTCCTCACTGAATGTTTTGATTTCGGCTGGCCAGACAGAGAAACTATAGATAGAGATATGTCTTGTCTAGTTCGAGTATTTCTCACTAGAGGCCACGTAGAGTGTCAGTGTGTAGTCTAGTTTTTATTTTGAATGTTGCTCACTAGAGGCCACATAGAAGCATGTGTATTTTGTCTTTGTTTTGAAGTTGTAGTAGTTTTGTGAGTAACACTTTGATTTTTTTAAAATTTTAAACCTTATAAATTATTTAATGTTAACGTTAAATGTTAACCACGAAATTTTAACGAAGAACACTTGCGCCTCTAGTGAGCAACTTTCAAACTAGACACTGATACTCTACGTGGCCTCAGTGCTGACCTCGAGTGAGTAATACTCGGACTAAACAAGACATATCTCTATCTCTAGTTTCTCTGTCTGGCCAGCCGAAATCAAAACAAACCAAATAAAATTTTGTCCAGTTCTATTTGGTCTTTGGTTGTCAATATATTCAACGTAATTTTTGACATATTCATATTTAATTTCTGTCGTTACAAAGTATGTAAAGGTAATTCTGTTTATTGATATAGATGCAGAGTTTATGTCCTAAAACTTTTATTTGACGCGTTTTTACTTAAAGTAATTACGCCAGTGGCGGCGCTAAGGGGGGGGGGGGGGCAGGGTGTTCACGTGCCCACCCGAAAAAGACTTGTGCCCACCCAAGTGCCCACCTATTACCAACATACAAATAATAATTTTAGTATACAAAATATTTGTAAATAAAGTTTTATTTTTAATTCCGTTTGCATGACCTTTTACGACCCCCCCCCCTGATGCCCACTCGTTTTTTGATTGTGCCTTGTGCCCACCCTATATTTATATCCTGGCGCCGCCACTGAATTACGCGAACAGAATATTGCAAAATACTGATTTCCCGTGTTAATCTCCTATGTACATCTTTAAGACAGACACACGGTATAATAAACGGTTTAAAAATGAGAAAATGTTTTTGTGTCCAGAAAATAAATTTTTTGGTTATGTTAAATAAAATAAACACCCCCCCCCCCCCATTAAATAATTGTGATAAAATTCCTTTTGAATTTTATAATATGCAATAATAACAACTTTTACTATGGTTTATAGTAATTCATAATTCATATTATTTTTCAGCAAAACATGCATGAAAGTCGCCATTTAGTATAAAAATATAATAAAATTTATATAATTACATAAATAATCATATAGAAGAGGAGTAAATGGCAAGCATGTCACTTAAGGACACAAGCCAAAGAGAAAAAAAAACATAAATAATAAAATATGAACTAACATGATATATTAAACATTTACAAAAACATATTAAATATATCTATATTCTTATCAGAGGATTGGAAGTGTTAGTGCTGGCCTTCTGAAAGAAAACTATAGGTATATGTATTTTAATTATATTTTCAATTTCAAAGTTATTGTAAAAGAATTTTGTGTAACAATTATAAAGCATTTGGATTGAGATTTCTTACGAATGTGATGTAATAAATTAAGCGAGATGTGCAGTTATAGGTCAACACGTTACGATATCCACAGCCAGCAATGTTGGTTGATGTGGTACACCACACATGTTTTTGACAGCGGTTACCATCCATTTGCCGACTGCAATTAATGATGCTTTTAACTCATGTTATCATATAAGCCAATATCACTGTGACGAACTTACAATAACTTATACACCACAAACCATTACAAGTATATCTCTCGGGTTTTTTTTTCCGGAAAAAATATATAATAATTAACAATTAAAACAAAATTTAATTGTCTTTAAGCTTTTTATATATATATATATATATATATATATATATATATATATATATATATATATATATATATATATATATAAATACGTTTAAATTTTTGTTGTATAAATGTATAAAACAAATTGAGGAGCTTTTGGAAAAAAAACAACCACAGTCCAGATACACGGTGAGTCTGGGAAGACGCCCCCCCCCTTTAACTTTTTTATTATAAGTAATAGAAAAAAATGGCTCAAATAAAAGTTTTATTATTTTACATATACTATTTGATGGCAGATGTAGATATATTTTATAAAGTCAGGTTTACAAGATTTGACTATCAACTTTTATTTTTCAAATAGCAACCTATAATTATTTTAATAAAATAGAAATCGCCATTTTTTCTATTTTCAACGATGTATTATTTTTTATTAATGTATTTGGAAAATTTCGAGAAAAATGAGATAATTTAGAAATATTAGAAATAATTTTTAAACAAATATTATAGGTGGCTATGTGAAAATAAACAAAACGTAACAATGTAAAACAATTAAATTAATGTCAAAAAAGTATACATTTGTTTGTTACTTAATTTAACTTATTTTGTAAACAAAAAAAAACATAGCCACCTATAATATTTGTTTAAAAATTATTTCTAATATTTCTAAATTATCTCATTTTTCTCAAATTTTTTCAAATACATTAATAAAAAATAATACATCGTTGAAAAGGGAAAAAAATGTCGGTTTCTATTTTATTAAAATAATTATAGGTTGCCATTCGAAAAATAAAAGTTGATAGTCGTATCTTGTAAACCTGACTTTATAAAAATATCTACATCTGCCAGCAAATAGTATATGTAAAATAATAAAACTTTTATATGAGCTATTTTTTTCTATTACTTATAATAAAAAAGTTAAAGGGGGGGGGGCGTCTTCCCAGACTCACCCTGTATAGTACATATGAGTTGCATACAGCAACATCTACTCCCAAGGTAGCTTTAGACGATCAAATATTTACATCAATTTTCTTCTTACTGAACTAATTTTTTTCTATTACTTATAATAAAAAAGTTAAAGGGGGGGGGGGGCGTCTTCCCAGACTCACCCTGTATAGTACATATGAGTTGCATACAGCAACATCTACTCCCAAGGTAGCTTTAGACGATCAAATATTTACATCAATTTTCTTCTTACTGAACTATAAGATGCTGGAACTTCACACACGTTCAAAGAAATTTGAACGTTCGATGTTCAAACCATTTAATCAAAAAATCCAACTTAAAGCATATTTTAAATATCAAGGTCATTTACTTCAAATTTTAGTTACATCGAGAGATTATTTCATCCTAGGTTACATACACTGTATTTTGTAATGTTGACATAAAGATTTTTTGATAAATGTCAGATTTGTTTTTGTTTTAACTAAATTTCATAGTATTTTCAGTAAAGAAAAATGAACGCGCAATATTAAAACTCACCCTAGAGACAAGCTAAACCACAAACGCGCAGATGAAATATCAAACCAAAATAAAATGTAATTATGTAGCCCACTTATAAGCAAATAATGTTAATATAATTTGAACGTGCAAAGCGTAACCATTTGATCAAAAATTATGTTGTAAATATTTATCCAATATAAAAGTTCAATTTATTTGATCGTCTAAAGCCACCTTCAAGAATGCCAAGATCAGAAAAAGTATTTGTCACAAGTTATTACATTGTAAAGATTGAGCGTTTGAACGACCAATTAAAATTACTAATTAATATGTAATTGCTCATCATCATTACTTTTATATAACTTAACATCCAGTAAATAATTTTCTAATATTTAACCATGAGTTAAATTAAGTTACAGAAATCTTTAACCGTAAGTTTCAAGTATATTAGTTTTTTGATTTGGTTAAAATTTAATTACTTAGTCACAAGATAAATACAAAATTAATTAAAAATTAAGTTGATGTGAAGGAATGATGTAACTGAACATCTTTTTTTACTGTTTATTAGAGGTGGGCGCGGGCCGTGATTTTGTCGGGTCACGATGGGTCACGACGTGACCCGCGTGATCGTGAATATAATTTAGATTTTGCGTCGTGATTCGACGTGAGCGTGAGGCACGAAGAAATTATCGTGCGTGATCAGACGTGATTGAAATTTAATCGGGCGTGAATACAAGTTTTCTTCTATTTTTTATTAAAAAAATGTCAATTTCCATCTTTTACTTTACATTCTTGTTATTATTATTATGTCCAAATATGACATCAACAGTATTTTTTGTATAAAAATAGTGTTATTGTTGTACCCAAAATTGTATACACAATTGCTCCGATTTTACTAAATAGACAAATCTTTAGGCCCGTTTGACACAATCATAATTTTGTTAACAAATTTGTTACCAAATTTATAATGATATTTGTGATGGAATAGAACAACCTATTTGTCCATAAACATTCGTTTCCAATGAAACAAATCTGTTACCTAACTTATTACCAATTTGTTAACAAATTTGATAACAACTTATGACTGTGTTAAACAGGCTTAAATGTACATAGAAACAATTACGTGACACGAACGTGACCCGCCGGGCGGGATCGGGCGTGAGTGCCAAAATAAAATCGTGAGCGTGAGTGTTCGTGAATCAAACATAAAAAGTCGTGCGTGATTGGTCGTGATTACAATTTTAGGTCCGTGAGCGTGCGTGATCGTGAACAAAAAGTTACTCACGCGCCCACCTCTACTGTTTATTATTATATAAAAAAAGTAAATATACTAATTGATCCAGATTTGGTTTATAGCAAGATTGGTTGATTTTATCATTGTATGAATCAATTAGAAAATAGGTTTCTTTTATTTTAATGAGTTAAAAGATAAAGAAACTTAATTTGAACCAAGACTGTCGAACTACAAGGTTTGTTCCAACATAAAGTTCAGGCCCGTTCAGAACGTGATTCAGAACTGCTTAGAATCCATGCGCGAACTTATAGTTCTAGAACCGACTTGACTATACTAAATTCATCGAAGAAACAGAGTAATAAATGTGTGTGATCTTCACGTAATTTGACAAAGCGTTGCCGCTATTAGCTGAGAAGAAAGAAAAAAGTTGCCAAGAGCCGGGTTTACAATATGTAAATTTAATAGGCATTTGCTGACATATAACTTCTGAACAGCTGATATAGTTGCCGTGATTACTCTGTTTTTTCGTTGTGTTTAGTATAGTGTTGGAACGATTTAGAACTGGTTGAGAATTTTGTTTGTATATCCTAACCTATTAAATTACACCTGTCAGAAAACATTGTGCTTTTGATTAGGTATAATACATTTAAACTGAAGAAATGGAAGGTAAGTTCATGATTAAAATATACGTATATAATTCGAAAATGTTCCGAAAAAAAAATTGATCACTGTATTGAGGCACTATCATCTGTAGGTAATTTTCATTGTTTTGCCTGATTTCTATAACATCGTCCAAGAATTCTCCATCACTTTCGCTACAAAACTCGGAAAAATCACTGTCTTCTCCCATTGATAATTTCATTAATAACAAAAACAAAATAAGTCAGGTTAGATAGCACGTCAAACTTAGATAGAATTAAAAATTCTGGTAAAATCCTGGAAATTTAAGAACGGTTCAGAATCGGTTCGGAACACAATTCACTCGTTCTTGGACCACTGCACTATAAGTTCTAAGTATTAAATTCCACTTGTCAGAACTTTTGTTGGAACAAACCTACAATTTGTTTTTATCTGGTGAACCATAATGTCTATAAGACTCTATTTAAATATTACTGATTTATTTATAAAAAATTGTCATTGATAAAAGCATTATCACTCATTTTGTTCATTATTGTTTTATAAACAAATTCCGACATGTACTTTAAGTTTTAGAAAAAAAAAGACAATATACATTTATTTTAACAGTATTATGAAGAATAATGGGCAAAGAAGGCTGTAGAATATTCTGAAAGGAGATGGTCTGAATGGCAAACGCGCGTGGACCAGATAGTCGGACGTACGTGACAATGGATAAGTATATAAAGCCCCCATTTTAGAATAATATCAAGTATTCCTGAATTACTGACGGAAGATATAAATTGTAACTAATGTGAAGCGACTACCTAATAAATCAATCGAAATGTAGTCAATCAAGATGATTTATTCACGTCATGTGAAAATTAAAGTTCGCAATTACTTAGTACACAGTTTTCACATACCGTCAAAATAAATATCTGAACGTTAAAACTCATTTCGTTTTCAATGCGCATGCGTACCTAAATTTCCACGGTAGATATGTAGCGTTTCACCTTATTTGTCCAGAAGTAGCGTCCGTCGAAAATTACTTTTTTGTCTACCTAAACTAAAAGTGAAACTTTACGTACTTATTTTCGGACGACAAATGACACTTTTCAGAAGGTTATCACTTTTCGTTCGCAAACCTTTTCGTCTGCAAAACCTTTTTCGTACGCTAAGCCATCATTTTTCGTCCGCAAACTTTTTTGGTCCGCAAACATTTTTCGTCCGCTAAGCCTACTACGATTTAATATTATTGTAAATGTGTGTACTATCCTTCTAAATCTATTATTAGTAAGGTAGATAGAAAAAAGTAATATGCACCTCGGCAAAAAATGCATATTATAGCAGAGCTTGAGTTTTGAGAGGCAAAGAAGCGATTTTTTGTCCTAGGTACGTAAATAACTATTATATTTGATGTTAAAGCAGACATTATGGTACGTTCACGTTGGTATTTGTCTAAAGAGAGTTTTCACATAACGTCAAAATAAATAGCGTTAACGTTATAGCTCATTTTGACTTCAATGTGCATGCGTACGTGAATTTTTACGGTATGTATATATCGTTTAACCTCATTTGTCCAGAAATAGCGCCCGTCGAAAACTACTTTATATTTGACGTTAAAGCCGACAAACTTTTAGGAGCAAATAGGTGCAACGTTTTAGTTAAATTTCATTCTGCGCAACTGTAAGTAGAGGTTGCAAAAGTGTAAGTAATATTTCTATTTAAAATATTGTTCATGTGACAATTTATTAAGCCATCGATGAAATTTTTCTCACTTAAATTTGCTAACTCAGCAATTAAAATAAGACTTTCTAATTCACATTCCATTTTCCTTGTGTGACAGAGAAAATAACGCGTACAGTATGATGATTTACGTTCACGCTATCTATATCTGACGTTATATAAAAACTAAATTCAAAAAAAGGGTAAAATTAAAGTAAATTTAAATACAAATAATATTTTTTAATTCTTTCATAGAAAATAATCAAAAAACAAATGATACGCCACTGAAACGTCAAAATATATCTTTCGCGCGCAATTTTATAATTTAAAGATCTAAAATTAATAATAAAGAAAATAGTTATTTTTCCCTATTTCTTCAATCACCCTGTATTTTAGCCCGAAAAAGTATGCGATCCTGCACCATAACGAAAAATAATAAAATGTACACTTTATACTTAAGTATTACTCAATAAATAGGGATTAAGATGAAAAAAAAAACAATTTTTTAATAATTAGTTTGCGAGATATTTGAGGTTTATTGTCAGTGTCACTGTGACGTCACATTAGTGCTACCTTTCTCTCGCTGCCTACTATAGAGCTTGTGCGAGAGAAAGATATAGGTGTCGCCGTGACGTCAAATCAAAATCAAATGCAGTTAAACTAAAAACAATTAAGACTTTTTTGATACTACGAAATGCTTCAAAGTTAAAAGACCTTGCATTTAAAATAATAAAAAAATCAGAGTGCAGGACCCCAAGTAAATACTACCAATAACTAGAATACCCTTTAGTTTTATGAACGACAAATTGTAACAAGATTTATGTTAGGCTAACTTTTTGATAATTACTTTCCGCTGTGTTTATTTTTCCTCCTTGAGCCTATCCTGGATGGTAGTACCTCTGCGAGCCGCAGTGGCGCTCACTTCGCAGCAGTGTGATTGTCAGTGCGGGTGGCATGGCTGATTGATGAGACATATGTCCCGGCACAACACGAATATCAGCGCAGTACCCCTCTGTCCCCCCACAGCCACAACCAACGCAAAATCACCATACATGGTCTAGTATTTGCATGAAGAATACAAATTTACAAACCGTATCCGGTAAGCGGTATGGGAAACTATATCAATTATTACAAAATAAATAAGAAAAGATTTGTTAAAAAACAGCGATAAAAATTAGGATCTGTCTAGAGACATGTTAATGTGTAGGTACCTATAAAATGTAGGTAAAAAGTCAACACCACTTTATTACATAGGCATCTAACGTGTACTGAATTATTGTGCCCAAAAAAGGTACCCAAATTGGTCTTGCATTTCTATATGTCATAGCGAGGCCACACGAGAATACAGGCCTGAATGCTCAGTCCGTGTCGTCACAGCTAGCCTCTTGCTGTCATGCCACGCCTTGAATGACAGCAGTGTAACCATAGAAAATATACAGAATTTTAAACAAATAGGATTGTAAAATATGAATTATAAAGATATACAAATCGTAAATAACTATTCAAATATTATATAATAACTATTTTATATACATAACTAAACAAATTAAATAAAAAACGAATTATAAATGTACGAATAAACTCACGTTTTACTTTAAATTATTAATTGTTGTTTAAATAATACAAGAAATAATAAATACAATAGAAATAATAATAAAACAATAAATCTTTAGATCTGGTGCTAACAAATGGAATTAATATAACAGAACATACATTGATAAATACTGATAATAATGAAACTAAAATGAATAATATACGTAGGTACGCATATTATATACTCGTATTTAAAATAGCCATTACTTTGAAATAAAATACATTTAGATGCTCGCTATTTTTTTTTTTTTTGTTAAACTGCTTTTTATTACAAATTTGTTCTTTACAGTTTTTTCTATAATTATTTAATAAAATGTTCTAATTTCTCTAGTGTCGGGAATATCAATTTAGCCGGGTTACCGTAATTGCTCCTGCACATTGGCACAAAACATTTTAAAACCATTTTTTAACGAAAAACAATCGACATTTGACGGTCCGTGCCGCGCTGTGTCGTGTGTTCACTCGCAATGAATGCTGTAGTTCGACTGTGTAGCAGGCTAGACAAGTACGCTGGCCTCATAGTTTGGCGTGATGCACTGAGCAGAGATAAGCATTCAGGCCTATATTCTCGTGTGGCCTCGGTCGTAGTCATATTGTAAAATCCGGCTTTTAATTAAACGCGGCTAAATTGTCAAATCTTTCGTTGACTTAGCGATGTTTTACAATCTGGCTAGTATACTCGTATTTCTCTATACAAGGTGTTATGTAAGTACTGTGCCATACTTCAAGGTATGATAAAAAGAAGAAGAAAAGAAGTTATAATCTGAGATCTATTCTGCAAAATCCGTCAAATTTAAAAAGTTGTAGGACTATAAACTCGACCAATCAAGAAACAACTTCTTAATAAATTAAAATCTAAAAATCAAGTTGTTCCAAAAAAACAATATTTGTTTGTTGCGATAAATGTCGTCAAATTTGCAAACCAAGCATAGTACTTAGATATTTAAAAATGCCTGTTACATTCACTAGTCAAGAACACACCGACATACATTTGTTTTACGGTTTACAGTCGCCAAAGTATCTTATTTATCTTCCACATCTTATTTCAATCCTTTAAAAATTACAAGTGTAGTTTTTTTCACTCAAACTGCTGTGAATTTTAAATCATACTTTATTCAAATAAAGTTAACAATAATAACCTAATCTAACGCACAAAAGTCAAGCTTGGAAAACTCGGGTCGAGTTTTATGCGTTAGGTTATTGTTGTTTTTATTTAGAGAAAAATACTATTTCAGCCTGTAAATTAACGTGTATGGTGTAAATTTTGTACGCAATTATAGAGATACACATTAAATATCTACGTCATAAGCACTGATGACGTTTTGGCGTACCTACATTTCATATAGGTACACATTAACGTTAAAATTAACTGCAACTGACGACAGAACTAGGTGTAGTTTATGATTGTGATTTCCTTTCATAATTTTGAACTTTTAAAAATATTTATGTAAACGATGTACGTCGCAGTTTTAGAACATTGTCTCTACCTTTCGATTAAAATTGGAACTATTTGAGGTTTGTGTATTATTTTGAAATGTTTTTTTGTTCCCCCGATCTTATATTATTAATTTAGACTATTTCATTATTTTAAATAAAAAAACCACCTGCTGCAAGCTTAGTGTCACTTTCAAAATAGGCCCATAAACCAATTTTTTAATTTTTTTATTAAACTTTGTACCATTATTTTTTTTTTTATTTTATCGTATGGCATACTTTACAGAATAAAGGTACAACAAATAAGGTATATTATTCCTTAGAATGGCATTTGATTCCTATGCCTGTCAGGTGTCAGGTCGATCGTCGATTAATGAAAACCCGACTTGAAAATTCTTTATATTAATAAGCAAGATATGATTCTTTTTAAATAGGGGATTCCACCAAATTTTTTTTATAATTTCATCTGAACGTATAAGTAAAACTAAGACTGTCGGTGAAAATCTGGTGAAAAAATTCCTATTAATAAGTGAGTTATAGTCCTCCGAAATTTGAAAATATAGATGTGACGTCACGTATATAAGTTTTTATATCAAACTATTTTCTTCGTGGACCTAAATGTTTTTGAAATATATGCTATTTCTAAATTATATTTATAAAAATTAAATGAATATTATTATACTGTACAAGTCGACATGTTTAAATTATTAAGTTTAATACAAAATATTTATATTCAAATAAAAACTGTTTGAGAATTGCACTACTGGACTGATAGCCACGCCTCCGCTATTTGAATTTCTCTACTTCCATTGGTAGTAAGCTGCGCCCCTAACTCGGTATTCGTTATATAATTATAGGTAGCCTTTCAGTCGCCAATCAATATAATATATATGGATTTCATATGAGTGACGAGCTGCTAAAACAAAAACCCTCTTATTTCTGAAGTATTTCAATTAAATCATTTTATTTCTTTATTAATATTCATTATTAAGCATATACTTTCACTATTTTTTACTAATTTTTCTTAATTCGATTGAGCTTTAATCCCCTATTATTTTGAGTTTTGGCGTCACGTGTGGCAAACCAGTGATATTGTAACAATATTTTTCATGAGAGATCCGTCATCTTTCTCACCACTGAGAATGGGAAATGGATAGTCTGTGGAAGGGGCCCTGTAGAATTATAGGTGGCTTTCTCAGCTTTCACATTTTTGGCCAATAAAACTAAATATAAAACTATTACGTCATAAAGTGTTTATTTCATTTTAACTTTATAGTGAAGTATGTATTTAAAATTATTTAGCTTTACAACTTATTAATCAGTAAGTATTTTATGATTTTTATATACCTAAATTTGTATATTTATTATGGCGTATGGGCCTATTGTAGGTTATGTTAAAATAACCCAAACAGTTCTGAACTTGAATACTTCTAAGACCTAGGCTAAGTGCTAACATTTCACATAGAGTAATCTAACAATAACTATAAATAGTTAAGGTATACATATATCAATCTTCATCCTGTAAGCAAATTTTTATGTTATGTTTTTTCATTATTTTCATTTCTAGCCTCTTGTGATCTTTAAACAATTTAATATTCTTGGGAATTGATGAACCTAGGTTGTTTAATTTCAAAACTTTTTTTGCTTATTCTATTCTTTAAAAACATAATAATTATATAATGTTACAGAATTGATATATCATCTCAACTCAGCTACAGGAAAAACTCAATGGACGATATTTTTTAACAGTGAGATCGATTACCAATTGACATCTAAAGAGCACTCATGTATAGAATGTGGAGAGCACATACACCACAAGTGTTTTGAGAGCAGTTAATAGAAAGTAACTGAACAAAATTCAACCTTTAATGATAATAAAATCCTGTTATCTAATATTAACAATGAGTTAACAGTTTGTATATTTGAAATAAATTGTGAAAAATTGTCAGCCATCGGGTTTCTTGTGGTGTAATCGGGTTCGAATCCCGATGGCTGACAATTTTTCACAATTTATTTCCTGTTATCTACTCTACTATCTATTTCATAGCTATTAACGAAAAAAGAAAAGATATTTCATGGAAATTGTGTTATACATATTTTAGAATAATATTCGAAGCGATAATGAATAGCGTGACTAGCAATGAAAGAAAATTTTTTTTCTACAGTCTATATACATAGTAGCCATTTGCGCTCTCTTTTGTCAACGCAAAATGTCACTTTGTCGCTCATGCGCGACAAAGTAGAAAAAACGCTCGCTGTCCAAATTTCTAACTATACAATGTTGAGAAATGTCACTTGTCTACATTTTTAATGGAAACGTGTTTAGTCAGGAACTAATGGCATTGTAGTTAGACATTTATCACCTTCACAAGTTAATCTGACATATAACTACTGTGTCGGTATATTACATAACCAAACAAAATGCCGCACTGCTGTGAAAAAAATAAGGCATTTATTTACAAAAAACGAAAGTATAAAAAATGCAAAGATTAGATTGAAGCAATAGCTCAAGAAAAATGGAAAATAACGATAAATTAAAATTAAATATAAAATAAATTGTGTGAATAGTTGTGCTGCCACCTGCAATAGTTTGGCGTGAACGCTCCCAATGGATATCCACTTTTTCACTGCAATAGTTTAATGTACATGTAACAAATAAATTTTTGTCATGGTAGAGGACCCCATTGTAGCGATGGTAGAAAAAATCTTATTTGTGTTTCGAGCGCAAATGAACATTGTCGATTTCGAAAGAAACAACAACCTCTCAATCGACAATGTTCCATTTTGCGCTCTTAATACACAAATAGCTTTTATTTTTCTACATATTCACCTTTTATCTCAATGCAGCACTTTGTCTAACGATGCTTAAGTGTGAAGTTTTTGGATACCCTTCTTAAGGAGGTTCGAGCGAATCTCCTCGTGAAAAATTAATTTCCAACTTTATGGTTCAAAATTTATCTATTCTAAAAATTAGAAAACAATCTGTCTAGTACTTTAGAAAATCGCTTATAAAGTTGACGTTTTCAGCGTTCTAATACATAAACTCTTATGCTAGAAACATTTCCGTAGATACTTTTTTGTTTGTTTTACATTGATATTTCTAATTTTGATGAACAAAAAACTAGTATAATATAACTGAAGCCTTCTTACCGTTCAAATTAACTTGAAAATTAATGTTAAACATTTATTGTTCATTTTCGTTCGATAGTAACGGAACAGATGAAGAACTTGGAAACGTTACACTAATTATTTTAGTTATTTTAAATCTTTTTTCATGCTATAAAAAACTTTGTTTACTGAAATTGGTAGATAAATTATTTATTATTTATTTATTTATTATTACACGCTTTTTGTACATTTCGTATATAAGCGGTGATAGGATGAAGATGAGACAGTTTTCTTTGAAACATTTTATATCGTTGCATTGTTAATTTAATGTTAATGAAGATGAAATTATGAAAGACACACACAACAACTATGCCTTATCTGGGATTCAAACCCGAGACTCTTGGAACGTGAAGCGACAACGCTACCGTTACTTCTTCTGGGTCGGCTTGTAGATAAATTTACTATAATAATTTTACAATAAATAAGTAAATATAAGTAAATGAAAGCGAGCTCAAAGAACAAGACACGCTGTTGCCATATAACTTTCTTCGACGATATATGTTCAAAATACTGAAGAGATTTCAGTATCTTTTTTATTAAATACAAATTAATTATGTATTTATAAGCTCAATATACTTTTATTAATTAAAATTATAAGTTTTAGCAATTATTTTTGATATTAAAAGAACAAAAAAATATAAATGTTATTTTGGCTCATTAGTTTCGCTCAAACCTCCTTAAAGTGGTTTAGTGGCACTTTCGAGTACTAATTCGCAGTACTTTTTATTTCAACCTCGTAAATGTAAACATGAAAAGCTCATATACTTTTAATATTATATTTATTTTAAGTAGTTCAGAGCTCTAATGTTTTCGTTATGAGGCCTTTAAGAAAAGGATGTGTCTAGGGACACGTTAATGCGTACCTCATATGAAATGTAGGTACATGCTGAAACGTCATCACGCTTTTGACGTAGGCATCTAGCGTGGTGCATATTAAATGCCATAGCCATTTTGTAAAACCCGTCTTTTAATTAAATGACGGTGAAACGCGGCCAAATTGTCAAACCTTCGTTGACTTAGCGATGTTTTACAATCTGGGTAGTATATTTCTCTGAATATAACAACGATAACCTAACCTAACCAAAGTTACGTTTGGAAAACTTAAGCGGAGTTTTGTGCGTTAGGTTAGATTATTGTTGTTATATTTAGAGACATATACTATTTCAGCCTATAAATTAAAGAACATGTTGTAAATTTTGTACGTATAAATGTACAAATTAAATGCTTAAGTCATAAGCGGTGATGATGTTTTATCGTGTATCTATAGTTCATATTACATACACATTAACGTGTCCCTAGACAGTGGCGGTCAATGACCTCCCAAATTTATCAAAGCAGAAAAGATAAAGCAAAAGAATAAAAAATATTTTTAATTTACTAATTTTTAATAACATCAGTCCCTCACGTTCTTAGTGTTGCTTGCACACGACGCCACTGTGTTGAAAGCAAGACAACGGATGGCATGAGTGCGCGCGTTGCTTGGGTCATATAAAAATTGTGACCACATTGTGCTATATGCTGCATATACAAACCCATACATCAGACAGAGACGTTGTGTATTTTTTCATGATAAATAATTTTGCAGAGTCTAAAGAAAAAAGAATAGACAACATTCAAAAGTATTTAAATAAATTAGTAAACTTATATTACTAATTACATTGTTCCAAATCAAAGACAATTATACAAGTAAATATTTTGGTAAGAACATACATACTATAAATATTTACCAAATGTGACCCACCAAATCTTCAACCCACGAGCCGCCACTGTCTCTAGACAACCTTAAGAAAACCCGAGTTTCATTCCTTTTAATAAATTGGCATATTCTCAAAAATACATGCAGAAATTAGCATCGAAAAATGCGGGTTGAATGTAAAACATAAATAAATAAATATATCATCACGGCATATTACCCATTGCTGAGTGTGCCAATCTGCTTTGTACGCAAATATCGGTAATGATGATGACATATGTGTACCGTGCAGGCGTTTACCAGGCGACACCTCACGGGCACTCATTGCTGGCGTGGAGAGTGCACCACAGGGGTCAATTTTAGGCCATTTAAAATTCGAAATATTTGGCGTCGGTAGGGATCGAACCCGGTTCCCCAGATACGCGACCAGACACTCAGGCACGCGGCCACGAAACCCCATGATTGTAAAACATTTAATAAATAATTCACCGGACCGCGCTGAACTGAGCAAAGCTATTAGATCTTATTTTGAAACCTTTATTAGACAGGTGCGGGCACACTTGATAAACTAATTAAAAGGGAGTACATTTTTCACTGTGAAGTGACAGACCATTTTTCTTAGTTTTCCTTTCGATTCTATTTGGTTGCAAGTTAACAAATCTGAGGTTCCGCCAACAGATGCGCAACACGAACTCGATCCTTCGTCCTTCGCTCTAGAACGAATTTACCCGACCAGCTAGGACGAAAACGAAAGACTGCCCCTACTTATCTACAGTCAACATTTCACGGACTTCTACTTTCTAAAATGAAACAAAACTCTTTAAAATTAAAATTATATTCATAGGAATCATAGTTATTTTCAAATGCTGTTAGCGGTTTTAAATTTCTACTTAATTATTTTCCAAACTTCTTTAATTCAGTTGGTTTTTACCTTCCGTCACCTTTAGGTATGGAAAGTATTGTCTTTGGTCAAAAAATTCGATGATAAGTTTTTAATTAATAAGCACGTTTTAGGGTCCCTAGAATACGATTTTACTCATTTTACGATGATGTCTGTATGTGTGTATGTATGGAGGGATGTATGTATGTATGTATGTATGTATGTGTGTGTGTGTGTGTGACGATTTTTTCGGACCGCATAACTCCAATACCACCTTTCCAAAAATTATAATTTTTGCGTATTCCATTTCTTTAGATCCTTGTTTAGATCCATAAGAAGAGCTGATTAGATTTTGGTTATAATTGGTCGACCAGAAGTACCCTAATTTGAACATTTTAACAGTTTTTCTTGAAAAAATGCTGTTAAATGTCACTTTTTCACATTTAATGTTATCATAAATATTTAAGAATATTTTATTCTCTACATGATTTCATTACATTTTATACTTCATATTCAATGGATATAACGTTAAAAAGTTATAAAGAAATTAAAATAAACATGGAAACATCTGCTACATTAAGAAAATTCTGATTGACGAATGTCAGTGTCAAAGTGCAATTTACATAATATGTTTGATTTACAATTTTACTGGAAATATATAGAATCTTACAAGGAACTTTCTGTATGGAATTTGTACAAAATACTTAGAACGGACTGAAGGTAATGTACTGAAAATATGGAATCATTTGCAAAAAAACTTTCTGTGTGGAATTTGTACAAAATATATAGAACTGAAGGAAGGTAATGTGCTGGCCACATCAGATTTTTTCAGGTTATCTTCGTAACCAACACAAGCTATACGTACAGTCATAATTTAAATCTTATCTAAATATTATGCATGACAACAAACGAATTCTAAGAAAGAGGCCACACTGTCTTATTACTGCTAAAAACCTAGTCATATAAGATAAGAATAAAAACATAGCTGCATATCTGGTTGATGAATAAGTTCGTAGCGTTTCTATTGAATTCAAAATTGATTTACCTTTTAATATAGAAAATATATCAAGATTATATTCTCATCCATTATTTACGATTGTCTCCCAACAGTTTTTTTTTTTAATTCCACGTCTGAAGACACCCGGTGTGTTGGAAGTAAAAAAGTCGTCAAGCCAATTTTGAATCGCGACCTCGTTATTAAAGAAGATTCCTTGAACGTTGTTTGATAGAGAACAGATGAAAACCTCCTGGAGCAAGATCAGGAGAATAGGGCGAATGTGGCAGGAACTTTTTTATTAAACTCGAATAAAAGGGTATGTTGGGAATGCTTGTTTTTTTCTACTTCATTTACTTTTACGGATAATTTACATAATTTTTGCACAAATTTTCAAATTCAAAATTTATACAATTGAATAATACTCGTAGTATAACATTAAAGCAAGTTGATAGAATGCCTATCAAAATTGTTTTCCAAGGCATTCTTGCCCTAGAAACCCACTCTAATACATAAGAAGGTAAGATTAAAAAGAATTTGCAAAGATAATAAGTTTGTAGTTAAGTCAAAATGATAAATTATGTAATATATTAATTTGTATATCTTACGCACAAACATGTTTTCAGAAAATAGCAATGTAGTTAATTAGAAATTTATACATTATCTGTACTAGAGTATTAGATATATTAATTATAGTAAAGATTATTAGTAAAATCAGATCAGACTTTCGTAATTTCCTGCTTCCCTAATTATTATAGGTAAAAAAAGTTGTAGAGCATAAAATTCTACATCTGAATCAAAATTCAATTTATTTGCTTTATAAGCGCAGAAATTAGCTATGAAAATGTCGAAAATAACCCGTAAAATAGTCATGGAATTGAAACAAAATAATTAACAAATATCTAATGGTTTATCTGACAAATTAGGTTAATTTATTTTTATTAGGCATTATCTCAAATTTCTGTTTCAGTGAACAATTATCTATTAATTTAAAATGATCATTGATGCTTTGAACAGTAATTAAAAATAACATTAAAAATAAACTAACCTAACTGACAGATAAACCGTTGCACTTTTGTTATTTTTTGTCTCAATACCATTATTTTACAGGTGATTTTCGAGATTTTCATAGCTAATTTCTGCGGTTACAAAGCAAATTATATGAATTTTGCTTATTGATTCAGATGCAGAATTTTATTCACCTTTTATTTGAATCTATTTAACCTAAAATAATTAAAGAAGCAGGAAATTACAAAAGTTTGATTTCATGTTAAATCCCTATGTTCGGGTGTTCGAGTCACCACCCTGTATATGCAAGCATATAAATATTATAAAAAAAATAATTTTTGTCGGTTCAAACTTATTGAGAAATGAAAATTTTTAAAATAAATAGGCTGCGTACCTGAGTGTCTGGTCGCGAATTAGGGGAATCGGGTTCGATCCCGACCGACGCCAAATATTTCGAATTTTAAATGGCACAAAATTGACTCCTGTGCTGCACTCTCCACGCCAGCAATGAGTGCCCGTGAGGTGTCGCCTGGTAAACGCCTGCGCGGTACAAATATGTCATCATCATTACCGATATCTGCGTACAAAGCAGATTGGCACACCCAGCAATGGGTAATATTATTTATTTCACAATATTTTTTTATTTTATTTTTTTCTTAAAGTGCTTAAAAATATAAGACCACATGTAAAATTCCAAGTTAAAAATAAACGAGATATTAAGGTCCGATTTATTATTTGCTTTATGTCGTAGGTAATGTGGGTATACCAGAAATAAATAAACAGTGGTTCACAGGCTTACAAAAAAATGTTGAGTAAATTACAAAATAATTTAAATTTAAATTGTAATGTTATATTTCATTATTAGAGTAATAATATAAATTATTGCACTTGATTTATTTCACTTTTTTCTCATTTTACAAAAACAAAGAAAAAAGAAAGTCACTTGGGAACAGATCCGACACACCGAATATTTGCTCAAACACACGCTTATATGCCCTGCGTCATCAAAAGCAAAATACCCCGTATTTTTTAGAGAAAGTAATTTATAATAAAAATGAAAAGGCATTTGTCCCACTATTTATATTTGAGTTTTGGTACGTTTTCCTCTAAACGAATTGCGAATGTGGGAGAGTGAAATGTGGGGTGAATGAAGTTGTTCAGATTTGGGAGAATGGTGGTAAATTTGTGTGAAATCGATCTGCGAGTAAAGGTATCAACGGCATGGAATGTTCTGTCATGCTGGAAAATTTGATAATTGCTAATGACGGGTGTGGGAAATCGAATTTTCCGGAAAAGTTCGTCGGACTGTGGTATTGAATACTGTTGCCTGAGGCTGAAAGCCACTCCTCTAAGTAAAATCACTTTTCTTCGCTTTCAAACAACAGAAATCAATTTTTATCAAATTTAAGCTTAACGTACTATATTGACATTTACAGCTCGAGCGAAAATAAAAAAGTCATTCTACGGTCACACAAATATTAAATAGAGTTATTGTTATTTGAACCACTGGAAAATAATTCCAAATTAGTGTCAATTTATTTTTCTGATTTATAATTTTCCTGCAAACCACAATTGATTTGGCAGCAATTTAAAAAATTTCCAACCAAAATTCAGAGCTAATGATTTGGAATTTGAAATGATTCGAATGACAGATGCCTTTCGGACGCTGTAACAAAATCGAATCACATGATTGGATGCTGATGGACCATGCGCTTGTTATTGCTATCCTATACAAAAATAATATTTGGTTCTGGCAACAATGAGATATTTTTAGCTCTCCAATTGATGCTACGTCATTTTTTTGGGTAAATATTGGGCAAAATACATGTCATCAAACAAAATTAATTTCTGAACCTGTACAGCGAATATACGGAAAGCAAATCCGTTTATTGCTAACCACTCGTCAATTATTCAAGGATTTACATATAGATTTTCGAAGTTAATCAGCTTGTTATTAACAGAATATAAAGATAATGGCAAATGGCTGTAATTGCTGCCCTATTAATTTTAGAACAAAAGTGTAAAGAAAATAAATGTTCAGAATCTAAAACTACAAAAGTCCAAATTATTATTTACATTCGGTTAATTCGCGAGAGAGAGGCAAAATAAAATTTATAATTTTAGCTATTTACAGACTGCCTTGAAAAATATAACAAAAATGTTAAACAGTTGTATTGTTATGTTTAAGTTTGACAGATTACATGTGTAATAATAATTTATTTCATTAATCATTTATTATCTCAGAAAAATATAATTAGGTAATTAATTCAATGCAATTAATAATTATCTATTAAAACTTTATGATAGATGTCATCCTATGATCTTTGTAGTAATAATGAATGGACTAGAGATGGTCGAATTGATAGAGGAATTGAAAGGAGAGTGAGTGCGGGGTGTAAGGTAATGGGTGCTCTGGGTACGCTTGCTCGAAACGTAAACGTATCTAGAGAAGCTCGTTTATGTGTGTATAATGGAGTGCTAGTGCTTGCTTTGATGTATGGAAGCGAATGTTGGGCATGGACGAAAGCATAAAAAGAGAATGACTGCCGTGGAAATGAGGTATTTACGTGGAGTATGTGGATATGTAAGTCGGGATCGCGTGAGCAATAATTTGGTGTATGAAGAATGTATGGTTAGGAAGGATGTTGTTAAGAGAGTAGGAATGAGCCAGTTGAGATGGTTTGGTCATGTGGAGAGAATGAAGAGTGAACGGCTTGTAAAGAGTATATATCTTGGTGAAATTGAGGGTGTTCGATTGCGTGGCCGTCCAGTGTGTAAGTGGATGGATGTGATTGATAAGGTACTAAAAGAGAGAAAGTTTCCGAGTGGGAAGAGAAGAAGAGCGTGTATGAATGTGGCCGAGGCGAAAGAAGTGTGCTTAGACAGGAATGTGTGGCGATGGATGATTGTTTCGTAACTATTATTGCGGTCCGGTTGCGGTATTTCGCTACCGAAAATCGCTCACTTTAATATGTTAAGAGTGAGGAATATATGTTGTACCTATGATGTCAGGTTAGTAAGAATGTTGTTGAAAGAGAGAATGATTATTTTTTGGTTGATTTTATTTTTATTCTTTCGGGTTTGTACTAACCCACTAAGTGGGAAATGCGTGATTTTATGTATGTATGTATGTATGTATGTATGTATGTATGTAAGATAGACTAGATAGGTACACCAAACACAAAACAAAGAATATCCAAATACTAATGGCAATAACAGATTAAAACAAATCAAATTAGACTCTTTATTATAAACGAATGATATAATATTGATATGATGAGATTCGGGCACAAAAATGAGCAAACAAGTAAAAATTTGAAAGGGAGAAATTAAAAAGATGGAAATGGAAATAAACATAAAAAGGCAAATTAATGATCATAAACAAACAACCATACAAAAAATTATAATGTAATAGAAATAAATGGAACATAATTGGAAATAATCACAGCACATGAATATCTAGGAAGCTTCATAAGTGATGATGGTAAAATAGATATGGAAATAAATAACAGATTAAGGTAAGAAAATAAGATATACTACACGATAAACTACACGATATTAAAGAAAAAAGAACTAAGATCAAACATAAAAGTTGAGATATATAATATAATAACCGCACCATGAGTGTCCGTGAGGTGACGCCTGGTAAGCGCCCGCACGGTGCAAATATTTCATCATTACCGATATCTGTGTTCAAAGCAGATTGGCACACCCAGCAATGGGTAATAAGCCTTGATGATATATTCATTTATTTATTTTTATAACCGCACCATCATTAATGTATGCTAATGAAATATGGAATATGCAAAAGAAACACGAGAGTAAAATAAATGCAATAGATATGAAATACCTAAGGAAGATCGCGGGGAAAACAAAATGGGATAAAGAAGGAAATGAGAACGGAGAATAGTTGGAGGAAGGAATCTATGAAACTGACTTATGCAGGGTTTACAACCTTTTATGGACGGATGGGCTTCTTTGCGGTCAGGATTCATAAATTATTCTAATTTGAATCCATCACTTTTAGGGCAAGAAATGGGCTGTATTAAAAAAAATCATACTAAATTTTTGTATAAATTTTGTAAATTGAAACTATATAATAAATAAGACAATGAAACAAAACTTTAGTTTATTTACTGAGAAAAATATGTACATATTAAAAAACAAGATATAATAAAATAGAGATTTAGTACAAAGTACATGTCCAGTACCGTGCAATCAGATTTAAAAAAAATACATATAACAAGTATACAAACAAGAATAGTAGTAGAAGCTGAAAGTATGAACAAAAGAAGCAGAGGAAGACCGAGAAAACATGGAAGGGAAAAATACCAGAACTTGGTAAAAAGAGAGGCAAAAACCTTGGAAGAAATGAAAACATGGCAAAAGATAGAAAAAATTCAAAGGACTGGATTAAAAATCAACCTTAAGAAGAAAAAATCTTACACCCGATGACGTATGTGACCATATTCGAATTTCAATATATATGTCATAAAATATAAAAACTAACCACTGTAGCTTCTCATTATAATAATAAAAACTAAATATTAATTTGTAATAATCTTGTTATTAACAATTTAATGTTTTGGAGAAAGGATATATGCCGTAAATATGTTAGAACCGTGGACGAAGACAGATAGACTGCGGGAAGGAAAGAGACAGTTATAAATCAGCCTATCAGCGTCGCGTTTATGTTGTGGTAGGTGTGGCGGGGTGTGGCATTATCACATCTGGCTATAATTATCTCTTTCCCTCCCAGTCTAACCGTCTTTTTTCACGCTTCTACCATTGTCACGTCACAAATCCCTTCCCCAAATTTTTAATAACTATTTTCTCGTAAAGTACGAATAATTAATCGATGTAAAAAAATACGGGTATTTAATATTTTTGTCTAGTATCATATTATGTAAAAAATACAAATTTGGTCACATACCCCGTGTATTCAGAGGAGAAAAAGAAGAAGATAGATGTTATCTGTCAAACTCAAACGATACTGCACGTAAACATTAATTTTTATTAGATGCAATTTTTAATTCTGAACATTTTTGTATTTACAGTTTTGTTCTAAAATTAATAGGGGCGGAAATTACACCCATATAAAATCTTATCATTGTATATCGTATGGTCCATAAAAAGTAAGTACATAAACAGGATTTGTTTGCCCGAAGAAAAAAAAATTTATTTCTAATATATCAAGTTTGTTATATACAGAATGAACATTTGAAACCTGAAAATGGCGCGTTAACACGGGAAAATCGTTTTTCGCAGACTGTTCCTCCCCATTTTAATTAACTATAATGGTTGTGATATCAATAGAAAAAAAAATTCTGCATCTAATGACATCAAATATATGAAAATTACATCATATTTTAGACCCATAAATTAACTATTAAATTCAGGTTTCAATTATTTATCTGTACATATAAACCAAATTACTAATTTACTGAAATAATCTACTTTTATTACAGAATTCAGTATCCGAAATTATGGTAAATTTATGAATTCCAAGTCAGACATAAATTGAATAAACAAGTTTGCTAGTTGGTGTATTTATAAAAATAACAATTATTAAAGTTAGTACGTTCAAACAAAACTATAACTTTCACACATTAATGTGTTTCATAATTCTCACATAAAATTCAAAAATAAAATAATGAAAACATTAAAACAGCTTTATTTTATAATTGCACAGTATCATCCAGTATACTTTATGTATATAAATGTAGAAAATCCATCCTCAATATGAAATTCATTTTGCCCATCCAATTAAATGAGAAAAAACTTTGCGCAGATATAATTAGATTGTATTATGAGCGATGATACAGGCTGAAAAGGTCAGAATTCGCATTATCGTTATTTAAAATATTACTTAATATACACGAGGACCTGACGTCTACGCCTGCGAAAGGAGAGAGGAGAGAAGAGCAGGTTTATTTATGTTCCCGTATCATCACATTGTGGTAGTCGCAAGGGACACATAGCCTCCTTCCCTCAACAACATTTTGAATGAACGATTTTTTATACATAGTAAAATTGAACATTGCAATGGCGTACAGGGAAAATTTTATATATTTCCCTTGGTTTAAAACGAAAGTAAAAGTAATAAAATTATAAAACCGTTGTAAAGATGATGGATTGTGGATCGCGCAACCACCGTTCGATAACAGCTTGAATAAATTTTAACGAAAATGGATATTTGAACATACAGTCTAAACAAATAATTTGCTATATACATATACAGGGTGAGCCAAAAAACACGCCCTGCATAGGACAATCGAAAACTGTAAGAGATACGAAATTTGTTTATTAGATAAAAGTAGAAGATAATTTTAGTGGTGTATCGTTACTAAAATTATTTAAAAAATTGCATAGGTAACTACATAGGCGTTTGTAATTTATAAATTTAATAATTGATGCATTTTTGCTGTGTCAAACATATGAACATATATAAGTTACACACCTTTGGAAAGGTAAAAAAATATCTTTTTTCTACAGTCTATATACCAAGTAGCCATTTGCCCTCTCTTTTGTCAACGCAAAATGTCACTTTGCCGCTCATACGCGACAAAGTAGAAAAAACGCTCGCTGTCTAAATTTCTAACTATACAATGTTGAAAAATGTCACTTGTCTACATTCTTAATAGAAACGTTTAGTCAGGAACTAATGAGACTGTAGTTACACATTTACCACCTTCACAAGTCAATCTGACACATAACAAAACAAAATGCCGCACTACTGTGAAAATAAAATATGGCATTTATTTACGAAAAAGAAAGTATAAAATGCTTAGATTAGATTAAAACTATAGCTCAAGAAGAATGGAGAGTAACGATAATTTAAAATTAAATATAAAATAAATTGTGTGAACAGTTGTGCTGCCACCTGCAAAAGTTTGGATTGAACTCTCCCAGTGGACATCCACTTTTCCACTATACTAGTTTAATGTACTTGAAACAAATAAATTATACAAAACTTATAATATTCATTACAAAATTGGCATTAATTTTTTGTAAAAACGAAAGCCAAAACAATATCTTGAAATCATGTTTGAATATGTTCCTATCTTCACTGAAAAACTGTTGAGTAGTACTGTAAGTACAAAGTGTACATTTCATTATTTTTTTTATGGTGGAGGACTGTAGAAAAAATCCTGGTGTGTTTCGAGCGCAAATGGATATTGTCGATTTCGAGAGAATGAGAACAACCTCTCAATCGACAATGTCCCATTTTGCGCTCTTAATACACAAATAGCTATTTTAGTGTGGCGTCTATATAAAATTAAAAATATCACCATAAAATTCAGCAGTGATAAAAAAATTTAACATTGCAGAAAAAAGTACTTTAAAGAGATGCAAACCAAAATCTAGTATTATTTCACACTTGGAAGTTTTAGTAAATATAAAAACTAAAATTTACATTTTCGCCTACATCTTATGTGATAACCAACGGTTATATTGGAAAATTGTTCTATAGGCCCGCTCCTATTACCTCTAGTTAAAGCAACAGTTAGTGATACTAACCAACGGTTATATTGCAAAATTGTTCTTACCACTTTTCGTTAGAGCTAACTAAAAGTTAAAATTGTTCGCATTGCTTCTAACCTTCAGTTTAATTCTTAACTAATAGTTAATAAACTGTCACTTTAACTAGAGCTGGTAGGATCGGGCCATAGTCTTTTAGGGCAACTTTTGTCTAATTTTATCTCTTATATTTCTCGAGATCTCCATGCATGACGCGTTTTTGGAACAACCTGTATATATAATATACTAAACCCACATAAGCCTGAAATGATTGTTACATTTTTATTTTAAAATCACTTGCTTACTATGTTATTAACATTTTTAATAACCATTTTTTGTTCATTTTTTACTAATTTCAAGATAATTAGTGATCTTTTAAAAGGAGACTAACTCTACACGTCTGCTATTTATATTTAAAAAATCTTATTATCATTACCTATAATAAGCCGACCCAGGTGGAGTAGCGGTAGCGCTAACGCTCCAAGGGTCCTGGGTTCGAAACCCGGATAAAGCATGTTTGTTGTGTATGTCCATTTTCATCACCTCTTCCCCATCTCTGTGATATATACAAGACTAATGTTACAAAATATACGGCAAAAATGACTCATCCCCATATACAGGTGTAACACGAGGGAGGTGCGGAAGATGATGATACTACTAATACTATTATTGTTTCCCCATCAATGATACACTTTATTCTTACTGGTGGACGCTAGGGTGGTTGGCGTCCACGACATTGTGACAAGGAAGAACACACTACGGACATGGACATGACTTATGGAGATTTTCTGATTAACTAACTAAACTTTTAAACAAATTATATTGTTACATAGTGGGCTGGCAATGAGCCATGCGTCCACCAGTAAGAATAAAGTGTATCATCTTTGGCGGAAACAGTAATAGTATTAGTACTATCATCATCTTCCGCACACCCCTCGCGTTACAGTGGCGCAGTCGGTAGGATCAGTTTAGAAGAAATTGAGTCCTTGCTGGCAATAGAAGATCGTTTTGCGGTGGTAGACATACCACGAGCAGAAAGTTCGACAATAGCCGTCATAGCGAGTGTCAAGAGCGTACAAGAAGGAAAAATGGTTAATGAGAATTGCCTGCCGGAGAAAACAGACAATTGTGAGACTGAGGAAGAACACAGCGTAGTAACTGATGAACAGGACATGGACACAGCATATGACGACAACTTGCACGAAATGGATCAGCAGCTAGGAGACTCCCCTCGTGTTACACAGGGTGTAATCATACTTCGGGAAAAAATAAACGGGCATATAGTACTGACCAAAATGAGAAAAAAAGGCTTAATCAACATGAGTCCGATCTTCAACAGTTTCCGAGAAAGAGGCCATATACTATTAAAATCGAAAAAAATTGACAAAGATAGTGATTGAACAAAATTATTTTGTCTGTCATTTAATAGACTATAACAAAACAATAAAATTTTATATGAAACATTTTTCTCATTTTCTAAGAGTTACGAAGTTATTTGAAAATCAAATATTGGCCAAGGTTGTCACATTTAACTTAGTGCAATTATTTGATTTTAAAAAAACCAAAGCACATCTAAGTCGACCTCTGAAAGGTAAACAACAAGTCTTATTTAATGGAAGTCGTAACTTTTATAGTTATCGAGATAGTAGAGGTAAACCCCGTAAAAACTCATTTTTCACTGCCCTATATTTCGGAAACTACTGAAGATCGGACCCATGTTGATTAAGCCTTTTTTACTTATTTTGCTCAGTACTATATGCCCTTTCATTTTTTTCCCCGAAGTATGATTACACCCTGTATATCAATTGCAATAAGTATAATGTAAATATTTGATATACAATAAAGAATTATTATTACCATTACTTATAACAAAATGAAATTTATTAAAAATTGTAGATATCTAACACATAAAAATAGAGAATATTTTAAATTTTTATTTTGTTAAAAGGAATTTATTAAATAAAGAATATTACATTTAATTTTACATGGCACAAAATTGACCCCTGTGGTGCACTCTCCACGCCAGCAATGAGTGCCCGTGAGGTGACGCCTGGTAAGCGCCCGCACGGTGCAAATATATCATCTTTACCGATATCTGTGTACAAAAGCAGATTGGCAAACCCAGCAATGGGTAATAAGCCGTGATGATATATTTATATTTATTTTACATTTAATTTTGTACAATATAAAAGATTAATTATTACCTACATTTTTTCAATAGAACTCATGTCTAGACGATGAAAAACTAAAATAATATTCACTGCATAAAAATTAGTTAGTCGAAGTACAAAATATGTTCTAAATTCTAAATAAACAATTTTACTAGCTAAATCCTTTGATAATAACAAAAAAATTCAATTAATTAAAATGATGTCCACTATCCTTTTAAACTAAAACTATGATTATCTAGCTGTCTGTTTAGAACCATGTAGATAATGTGCATTAATAATTATAAGGCCTTAAAGTTCCAATGTTTATATATTTTATTTGTTGTTTATAAACGTTTCGAGCAAAATCCGCACATCTTCAGCAATAAACAATTGATGTTAAACAATAAAAGTAAATATACGTTAATGCAGAAGTACAGTGTTGTATAAAATCAAAAGTTGTAGGAAAACATGTTAAATATTTTCATCGTATAGATGGGGCACGTTGCACTGTTGAAGTGGGGGCCCATGTTCCATCTGATTACGATGAAAACATATACCATGTATTTCTACAACTTTTGATTTTATACAACATTATAATTGTGCATTAACGTAATATGTATTTTTATTGTTTAACATCAATTGTTAGTTGCTGAAGATGAGCGGATTTTACTCGAAACGTTCATAAACAACAAATAAAATAAATAAACCTTGGAAACTGAAGGCCTTATAATTATTAATGCACATTAAAAATATAAAAACAAAATATATCACGGCATGTTACCCATTGCCGGGTATGATTTATACACAGATATCGATAATTGTTTAAATACACTAGTTGAAGTCAAATAAAAATACATATAATTATAATTAGAATATTGTAGAAATATAATATGAGCTATCTTGTAAAAACGAATATCAGTTTTTAAAAGATAATTTTCATGTTGGTGTGCCAGATAATAATAATTAGTGCGTGTATATAGGGCGTAAAGTGCATTAATTGATTGATGTCGTTTCGAACAACTCGTTTTCGAATTACTGTAATACAGGTTAGATGTAATTTTTCGCAGACTAAAAAACGTTTTTTGTTTTTTTTTAATTAAAACATATCACAAAAAGCCCACGGGTTATGACACTTTTTGCCATATGAATAAAATCAATGTATAGTTTAATAGAAATATAAAATAATTGGGACAATATGTACTACCACCATATGCTACTTGAAAATTGGAATATTTTCACTTTAGTCAAATTTTGGATTTAAACCCAAGTCTTCTGAATAACAACCAGATAATTAGTAATATTTTTAATCATTTTAATTTGAAATCAAATAAAGACTATTTTATTTGAACAATTGAAGCAATTTTTTTAAATAATTGTTGGTATTGCTTAATGCACTGAACACTGGTAAGAAAATGAAACTTAAGTAATTTGAAATTAAACTAATAACATTGTTTCTGATCCTTACGAAATAATGATACTTAAAAAATCAAACCTAATTTATGCTGCAATTCTGTGCACACTCGTAACGTTAGTTACGATATCTGTAAGACTCGGATATCACTACGATCAAAAATGCAATTCTGACACTTATCGTAACAAATGAGTACTCATAAAACGTTCCGATTTCTCGTCAATATTTACTGTCAATTAATACTTGTCTGTAGAAATCGCAAAATATTTTAGGTTGTACGAATGTCCGTTACATATGAATAAGTGGACAATATTAAACAAATTTTGAATAGTATAAAAGCTTTTTTACAAGAACTGCGATATTGAGTATTTAATGAGATATTTATTAGACAATAAACTATACAATTTACAAAAAATTATTAATAAATTTAATGTGACACGCTCAAATTTAAGGTTTATTTAAAAGTGTCCTACGGGTTATCTGGATGCGGCAACGTGCTAGGATTGTTCCATGGGGTTGCTATATTGAGTATTTAATGAGATATATATTAGAAAATAAACTGTACAACATAAAAAAAATTATTAATTAATTTTATGTGACAGGCACAAATGTAGGGTTGCTTTAAAAGTGTCCTACGGGCTAGCCGGATACATCAACGTGCTAGGTTTGTTCCTTGGGGTTGCTTTATTGAGTATTTAATGAGATATACATTAGACAATAAAGAATACAACTGACAAAAATTAATTAATTAATTGAATGTGACAGGCTCAAATTTAGGGTTAATTTAAAAGTGTCCTACGGGTTAGCCGGATACAGAAACGTACTAGGATTGTTCCATGGGGTTGCTATATTGAGTATTTAATGAGATATTCATTATACAATAAACTGTACAACATAAAAAAAATTATTAATTAATTTTATGTGACAGGCACAAATTTAGGGTTGATTTAAAAGTGTCCTACGGGTTAGCCGGATACAGAAACGTGCTAGGATTGTTCCTTGGGGTTGCTTTATTGAGTATTTAATGAGATATTCATTAGACAATAAAGAATACAACTTACAAATTACTTAATTAATTAATTTAATGTGACAGGCTCAAATTTAGGGTTGATTTAAAAGTGTCCTACGAGTTAGCCGGATACGGCAACGTGCTAGGATTGTTCCATGGTGTTGCTTTATTGAGTATTTAATGAGATATTAATTAGACAATAAACTATACAACTTACAAAAATATATTAATTAATTTAATATGACAGGCTCAAATTTAGGGTTGATTTAAAACTGCCCTACGGGCTAGCCGGATACGGCAACGTGCTAGGATTGTTCTTTGGGATTGCTATATTGAGTATTTAATGAGATATTTATTAGACAATAAACTATACAACTTACAAAAAATATTAATTAATTGAATGTGACAGGGTCAAATTTCGGGTTGATTTTAAAGTCTTCTAAGGGTAGCAGGATACGGAAACGTGCTAGGATTGTTCCTTGGGGTTGCTATGTTGAGTATTTAATGAGATATTCATTAGACAATAAACTATACAACTTACAAAAAATTAATAATTAATTTGAGCGTGTCACATACACGCTCAAATTTAGGGTTGATTTGAAAGAGTCCTACGTGTTAGTCGGATATATTTTTAAATAATAATAAATATCTCAGCAAAAACTACTACAAAATATTTGATATTTATTAATTTTATTTTCAAGCGTTACGATAGACTCGTAACTAGGAGATTTACAGATTCCAGTTCAGAATTACATTTTTTGAAAATTTGTTACTCGATTAGTTTCGAGTCAATCGGTAGCTACGACTTTACGTAGTTACGACTTTACGATCTTTGTGTACAGAATACCAACCTGGTATCGGTCTCATTAGGTTTTTCTAAATATTAAACCTATACCTTATCATCATTTTTTTAGTACATATCTGGCGTAGTTTATTATTTTTATTTTTATTATTATAATTATATTATTTATTGGTTTTAAAGATAAAATACGCCATTTGAGCCATTTGAATTTATATAAATTAAAGTATCACTTTATTATTCCCTATACACTAAACTAAATAAAATTTTATTTGATGTAAATAGTCAGCAGCAGAGGCAACAAGTTGTGAGTTAGTTTTTTTATTATTATTATATTCGGCATTGTGCCCACTTCTACGACACTGGCAATAGTGGATATCTCTGGCGTTCCGTGGATGAAGAATACCTCCTATTTCATAGTCTAGTCGTGTCTGTGTGTATCAGTTATTTTCACTTCTTATCACGAATTCCACTCTCAGCTATTTTAAACGAAAGGCAAAGGCATAGTTGCCCCTGTGCCGTGCAGTGATATACGACACCCTGGCACCGTATTACATAATTCTTTCACCCCGTCAACACTTTCGCTTTTAACTAGACCACTCCGCCAACTTTTATGCATCAAAATCTTTATCCACACTGAATATACTTGTTAAGATGCGAATCAATATATAGATGCTAAATACAGGGAATTTATTTTAACGCGCAACATATGGTCAATCACTTCCGTGGTTACTACACTACTGTCAAAAAATGACAGCAATGTAATATTTGTCCATTTTAAAATGCAACAACATACAAAAATTTGTAGTTATGTATTTTCAATACTAATTTTCAATAAATTAGCCTACATACTATTAATAAAAAATCAAAACTTTAATATAGCACATCTTAACAAACTTTGGCTTACAAAAATTCATAATTTTAATATAAATGTTCAAGAATACTTCCATTCACACTGATGCAATATCCTAGTCGCTCGTAGAAAGAATTGATACCATTTGTGATGTGTTCTGGACGTATCTCCTGTGCTGCAATACTATTTATAATGTTGCATTTTATAATGGACAAAAATTACATTGCTGTCATTTTTTGACAGTAGTGTGTAACCATGGAAGTGATAAATCATATGTTGCATTTTTAAAATAAATTCTCTGTATAATCGGAAATATTGGTTTAGTGTTTAGTGAATAAGGTAAAATTATAAAACAATCAAAACCAATGATCCGGCATGTGGCATGTCGTTCCGATACTTTTTTAAAGATTAGTAACGCGTTCTGGATTTTTTTCGATATTTTCAATTAAAAATATTTTATTAGAACATTGGAACAAGTAATGTTTCTAACCTATAAATTTAATTATTATTGTATGTTCGCTGTTTAAAACAAATAAACAAGTTATAACATCCTTAGAAAGCTTTATAAAATCATTTTTCCTACAACCGTGCGTGAAAAGCACTTTTCACGCACTTATGACAGTGTGTAAAGTATAACTTTTCAAGCACTAGTGCTTGAAAAGTAAATAAGCGTTGCTAGGCAACATTAAAATTCGGTTAATTTACCTGTCAAGTATATAATTAGGTAGAAAATAATAATGAAAGTAACAAAATTTATTAAGAAATATGAATATACACTGTAAATGAAACAAATCTAATATTTTTTTAACAGATTGAGTACTAATCTAATTTTTAAGAAAATTAACATTTTTTTGACATGTATTCTAACCTAAATTAATTTTTAATATTAATATTAAATGTACAATTTGTACATTATAAAAGACTAATCATCGTCTGTCTGAGATTCTTCCAAGTGTTTCAGTTACATTTTGTACAGTGTTATGAGAAAGAATAGTAACAGTATTTGAAGCTGCTGGATGCCTGTACACTCAGTATTATGAGAAACATCAATACCATTTCGGTTATAGGAAAAATGTTGTATGCAACACGTGTGTAAAATAGTGCTAACTTTCCAATACGGCGCTCATATAAAAAATAAAACTTTGACAACATAACTAAAAATCCAATACTAAACAATTGAGCATCGTTTCGAAACAACATAAAATAGTGGCCAAAAAGGGTCTAAGCCAAAATCCAGTACTATTTCATATTTAAAAGTTATTCACAAAAATAATAACATCGCACTCGACCAAAAAAGTACTACTTTACACACTTGTTACATAAATAACTATTTCAAAGGAGTAACTTTCCAATATGGCACTCATATAAAAAATAAAACTTTGACAACATTACTAAAAATCCAATACTAAACAATTGAGCATCGTTTCGAAACAACATAAAAGAGTGGCCAAAAAAGATCTAAACCAAAAGCCAGCACTATTTCATATTTAAAAGTTATTAACAAAAATAATTTACACAATGTACCAGACGTTATTTTTCTGTGAATGAAGGACATAATGTATAGTCCATTCTGTGATTTTATGTTCTATAGAAAACAATAATCAATTTCAAGTAATATAGTTACTGATCTAAAATATCAGGTAAATTCAATAATAATACACTTCCTTGTAGTTGCAAATTGTGTAACCGGGTGTATTATCAGTACCTACGTTTCCTTGGTTTTCATTCGACCGTTCTATCAGCTCCTGTAGGAAACTCAATTTGTACCCAATGACTTTTAGCGAACAGTGTTTAGTTGCTTATAATCCAATTGAGCTAGCTCACGACAATTAACAGACTCTATAAAATGCGGTAGAAACCTATACAATTCATCCTTCTCATTCGCGGCTCGTTCCTAAAGCTCTTCCTCGTTTCCCTAATGTTCAATTCGGGAGGGGATAAATAAATTTAAAGTTTAATAAATCAAGTATGAAAGTTTGTTTCTAAGAATATACTTATAATAATAACTTTATAAACTACATAATAATCATTTTGTACAAAAACAATAAAGATTAAAATACTACAAAATAGATTTTAGAATATTCTTAAACTTATCAGTTGGTTTCAGCAAATACTACGCGATATACCGGGTGTCTCCTTTTTTTATAATCCACTAGCTGATACCCGCGGGCTTCGCAACCCCGAGTCAATTTATATTTTAATCCCGTACAACACGATTTTAGTGTTAATTTGAAAATACAATTCAGGATTTACGAGCATCCAAAAATGCATGTTTACAAATGGTTCAATTACTACGTTTACATGCAGTTTTGAAAATGATTTCAGTTTGCAGTCAAAATTACGCGAAAACTGTTTACATGTAATTTTTAAACAGGTTTACAGATTGATTTGAAAACAGTTTCGACGCTTGCGCATGTAAGTGACAAATCCTCTTCACTCCAAATTCTTCGTTTTGCTATTATTCCAATTATTTTTTCTACTTTGTACCACTACGCACTGAAACTACACAACTGTCAGTTTATTTGTAGGTTAGTAACACCAAATAACACACAGCGACAGAAACGGTATGCCATGTACGCATGCGCAATATCGAAACTGAATTTTAAGTGTTTACATGAGTAGTTTTGAAACTAGTTTTCAAGTCAAACCCATGAATTTTAGTTTTGGTTTGAGATAACTCAAAACCGTTTTGACACTGTATACATGGCGTTTTCAAAACTAAAAACGTTTTGAAAACGGTTTAAAAACTGCATGTAAACTAAGTAAATATGAGGTTAAAAATCGGTCAATATCTCGATTTCGGTTAAAAATAAATATTTCTAAAATGACGCCCGTTCAAATTTTTTCGCAATTCTTCCAAAACATCAAAATTTACAGGAAACACATAAAATTAAGTGAAAATCATTTATTTATATTTAATATTTGTTGAAAATATTGATTTTTTAATGAAAATATTTGATTGACAGCAGAAATATGTGGTTTTGACATTTTGACTCTGTCGGTAAAGCCAATGCTATTCTTATGTAAACTTTGAAAATTAATTATAAAAAAACTATGTAATATTTTGAATTCCAACAACTTCTACGACACGTGCTGAAGTTGATAGAACATCTCTACAAAATTTGGCAGTGATATGTAAAACGGTGTAGATTTGCCTAGCGGTTATTCTTTCATTTATATATATATATATATATATATATATATATATATATATATACAGGGTGAGTCTGGGAAGAAGCCCCCCCCCTTTAACTTTTTTATTATAAGTAATAGAGAAAAATGGCTCATATAAAAGTTTTATTATTTTACATATACTATTTGATGGCAGATGTAGATATTTTTTATAAAGTCAGCTTTACAAGATACGACTATCAACTTTTATTTTTCAAACGGCAACCTATAATTATTTTAATAAAATAGAAACCGCCATGTTTTTCTCTTTTCAACGAGGTATTATTTTTTATTAATATATCTAAAAAATTTCGAGAAAAATGAGAAATATTACAAATAATTTTTAAACAAATGTTATAGATGGCTATGTGAAAATAGGATCAAGGGTCTTGTCTATCAGAAGATACCTACAGATGTAGAAGACATGAAAGAGCGTATTCGAAATGCTTTTCAGAATATTTCGCGAAACATGCTGGCAAATGTTCGAACACATCACGTTCAACGCTTGAATTTTTGTATTACAGAACCTGGTCGTAATTTTGAACATTTGTTTTAAGTTGTATTTGCTACTAAATTTGTTGTTTTAGTTTGCTAAATTGTATAGCACTGTTACGTTTTGTTTATTTTCACATAGCCCCCTATAATATTTGTTTAAAAATTATTTCTAATATTTCTAAATTATATCATTTTTCTCGAAATTTTTCAAATACATTAATAAAAAATAATACATCGTTGAAAAGAGAAAAAAGGGCGGTTTCTATTTTATTAAAATAATTATAGGTTGCCATTTGAAAAATAAAAGTTGATAGTCGTAACTTGTAAACCTGACTTTACAAAAAATCTGCCATCAGATTTATGAGCCATTTTTTCTATTACTTATAATATAAAAGTTAAAGGGGGGGGGTCTTCCCAGACTCACCCTGTATATAAATATATATATATATATATATATATATATATATATATATATATATATATATATATATATATATATATATAAGATAATATGAAATACTCCGGTAAAATTTTCATGTCTGTAAGATCTCATACAAAGTGTATCAAGATAATGGAACAGTGCATTTTATTCGTGTAAATGAAAATTATACATAAAAGTGATTAAGATATTTTGTAAGACATAGAGGGGGACACATTTTGGCATAACCATTACTATTTTAAAGCCAGTGGTAATTATTTTTGTACTATTGCTCATGGTACTCTCTGAATAGCTGAATAATTATAACTTTTATTACTTTCTCGCGAACGAAACACATGTTAACAATAATTTTGGACTTATGAGATGCTGTTTTTGATTCTAATCATTTTTGTATTTACGCTTTTCTTCTAAAATTAATAAGGCAGAAATTACAGCTATATAAAAATTTTACTATAATATTCCGTTATTTATTTTTAAAAAAACTAGATACCCAATATGTATATTAAGATATGTTATAATAACCACAGCATATTTAAAATTTCATGAGAGATTATCATTTTATTTAGAAATTTGAAAATGAAAATTACGTCGCAATTTATGTTAAGATACCAAAATATTGCAGGAGAAAAAAATTATTTGTAATATCAAACTGGTTTACATTTGCAAGCTAAGTATTTAATGAATTTATTTTGTATATTTTCAATTCATTTAATATGAGTAATAATAAGATGGAGACCAGATAATTGACTGGATTCCAATTTAGCCATAATGAAAGCATTATAAGTTATTTTTAGAATAAGGCTGATATTCTTTTCAAGAAAGCTTATAATAATTGTATTGCTTTTTTATTATAAAATTGATATTTTATCTTAGAGGTACATTATTAATTTTACAGAAAAAAAACATGTTTTTTTTTTTAGAAAAACGCATATGTTTACATTCATCCAAGATGTAAATTCTTTGAAGTCATCTAGAAACATTGAAATTTTATCTAATCGTTTACAAGAACCCAATTATGCGACCCTGCGCAATACCATAAGTAACATTAATCATTATTAACTGTAATTTCTATTCCATTGGCAATATAAGATTGTAACCAATTCCTAAGTTATTTTATTTATAAATTAATAGTTAATATTCACCCTATCGAATGTCTTCTTTAAGTCTGTACACAGATTGTTGACAGATTTTCGATTTTATTTTTAAAGGGTGATACCATGGTCAAAAGCAGGCGATAAATGATCAAACACGTTATAATAGTTTATGATAACGGGCATTTTTTTTACGTGTAACGGGTATTATTCGGTCCAAAGACAGCCATAAACGTTTTTATAGAAGTTGTTTAATGTTGTGTCGGCTTGATGGCCGAGCGGATTAGCGCACATATCGTACCTCGCAGTGATGTCACTCGAATCATGTGCCGCGTGTTCGAGTCGCGTGAACCAACAATGTGTGATTCGCCGTAAAAAAATATACCTAGGTAATTGTATTTATGACACTCGCACTTGAATACTATAAGTTGACCACATAAATAAATGAATGTTGCATTGGCTGAAATCCAACCGCTAGTACAGTACTGGGTATTGGTAAAAATACTACGGCTCGGTGAGCCCAGTTGAAAAGAGTAAACGGAGACAGTTGAATACAAGCCCTAGATAGAGATGTTTAACACGTTAACGATCACGTGCACCATATTGGTACGCACTAGGTTTTCTGCAGAGACTGCGTGACCTTATTTGGGCACAATGAATGTCAATGTTTCAAGTCATGTGGGTCTAACAGGGACGCAGCTATAGAGTATTTAAATACGGTGTTTAGTAGGTCTGGACCTTGGGAAATTTAAAATAGCCGTGGGTTGGAAAAAATATTTTGTAGTATTTATTAAAAAAGTCATTATTGCTAATTTTATCAAAGAATGGTATATTATTTAGTTTATTATTGAATTTTTAACTTCAAATTTGCAAATGTGACTATAAAATAAACTACAAAAAACTGTAAACGATACGTTAGCCACGGCACTTTAAATTTTGGTTAGAATTTAATTAATTTTTTTAAGTTGCTATACTGCTTCTATACTGTCTGATTTTTTTGTAATTTATTAAAGTGTTTTAGTTATGTATATAATAAAAATAGAGACCCAATATGGTACACATAGTCTGAACCTATATACTTATTTAAATCAGATCTCGTGTACCAATTTAGTGCACATGTTTTTATTTAAAAAAAAACTCCTTCCCAAAAACTTATAAATAAATAAATATATCATCACGGCTGGTTACCCATTGCTGGGTATGCCAATCTGCTTTGTACACAGATATCGATAATGATGAAATATTTGCACCGTGCGGGCGCTTACCAGGCGTCACCTCACGGGTACTCATTGCTGACGTGGAGAGTGCATCACAGGGGTTTATTTTGTGCCATTTAAAATTCGAAATAATTGGCGTCGGCCGGGAAAAAAACCTATTATCCAAAGAAAAAATATTATACAGTCTATATACAAAATAGCCATTTGCGCTCTCTTTTGTCAACGCAAAATGTCACTTTGCCGCTCTAGAGCGACAGAATAGAAAAAACGCTCGCTCCTCAAATTTCTAACTATACAATGTTGAGAAATGTTACTTGGCTACATTCTTAATGGAAACGTTTAGTCAGGAATTAATGACACTGTCGTTACACATTCTCCATTTAACAAGTCAATCTGACATATAACTGCTTTGTCGGTATGTTACATAACCAAACAAAATGCCGCATTGCTGTGAAAATAAAATAGGGCATTCATTTACAAAAACGAAAGTATAAAATGCTTAGATTAGATTGAAGCAATAGCTCAAGAAGAATGAAAAATACCGATAAGTAAAAATAAATAAAAAATAAATTTTTGTTATGGTGGCGACTGTAGAAAAAATCTTGTGTGTGTTTCGAGCGCAAATGGACATTGTCGATTTCGAGAGAATGCCTCGCTCCTGCGTCTCCAGAGTCGCGATCAGACACGTAGGCACGCGGCCACGAGACCCCAGGACTAAAGTCTTAAAATGTAGCCCTGATCGTTACCGCATTAAAGTTGTCACCATGTTTTGAGTATCTACAAATTCTTAGTTACAAGAATACAACAATTTTTAAAATTACTAATCATTATCAACTACGAGATTTAAAAATTTAAACCCAGATTTTGTTATTCACTAATCGAGCGCATCAATGATTGTGCCACCACTGCCTATTGAAAGAAAACCAAATAAAAAGATCAATTTTTGAATAAGTGCTAACATGTTTGAATTCGACGCAATGTGATGTTTGCCAAACGCGTCCGGCATGCGAACGGCAGCAGGCCCGAATCGAGTCCAGACGAGATCGGGACGCGTTCCAACGCCGACCCTGCTGTCCCGGCGTCCTGCGTCCTGCGTCCTGCCGCACGACATCTATCCGCTATTTCGTATTTCCGTATCCTGCTAATATTGTCACCATTTTTCAACCATACATATCCCATTAAATTCAACCGCGTACAGTGTTTACGTCCGAACCGACTAAAAATAAATGTTTTTATTTTCGTGTGGCGTGAACCGTACCAGAAAACCGCGGTAACACGTCGCTAAACGAGGTTTTCATTCCCCTAAAACGATGTGAAATTTAACCAATTAATTTTGATCATTCTCAGCCGAAACAACTAGTTTGTATCACTAATAATTGTTTTCGTTTATCCATTACCCATTTATCAAATGGGGAAATGCTGTAGAAAAGGTACATAAATTAATATAAATATGCTTTTATTTACAGATTTCAGCAATGACAAAATAGGACGCGACCTGTCATACTGTGCAAGAAACATTTTATTAATTGCATCAATAGTTTTAAAGCCGTATCATCTACTCTTAATTTATATAGCTTACGAACTAGATGTATGGAGTTGGGAACGCATAAGAGTGAGAGAGATAGATGTATATATAGCGCGAACATTGTGCGCAAACTCATGTGGGGGTTTCAATTATTTTCATTTAGTCGGTGTCGAGATGTCGGGTAAAGCAGATTAAAAACAATTTGTGTGCGATTTGTGTAGTACGGAATAAAAATTAATATTCTTTGATTTTATTTCTTTTCCATATTTATTTACTGCACTATGAAAAAAACATAGGTACACCTATGCCATATATTGGCGTTTGTGTAGTTACCTCGCGCTATGAAGAGTTCTCTTTTTTCTCCTACTTACGACAATGTATAAATCTATCTTTCTTACTCTTAAGCGTTCCCTACAAATGCATTGTGTATTGTGTACAGGGCCGGTTCAGACTTCGGTTTTTCGGAATTTTTCCCGAGGCCCCGCGCTGGAACCCCTTCCGCTCAAAGAGGCGACGTATTTTCAAATTTCTAAGAAAATTTTATAATAAAATTGTTTACAAATACTAACCCTATTCCGGGAATTGAATAGGGTAGGGATAACACTTCGTTTCCCTAAAAACCGGGGAAGTTGATTGGGAAATGAAAGTGAAATGTAACGGGTATTTTTCGCTACAATTTCATAGCATTGTCTTTGTATCCCATTCCTATAGCTGTAGCTAATTGGCGCTCGTAGGGGTTGTGTGTAGAATTTAAACAAAGCGTGTTTCCAAGAAAAGAAAAATATATAATTATGAGAGTAATGATGAAATTGGAGACGATGCAGAACAATTATTTAAAGTAGAATATTTTTTGAAAATAATTGATTGTATCTTTTGAATGGAGGTTTGAACAGTACAAATATTATGACATTTTTGGTTTTCTGCACAATGTAAATGATTTAAAAAATAAAAGTAATGATGATTTTAAAAAAAGGTTGTACTGGTGTACATCTCTTTTTAAAAGATGGCGAGAGTGCTGATATTGATGGTTTCAATCTATTTTATGAGTTGAAGTTTTATTCTGGAATTATTCTAGAAGGCAGTACACCTTTTGACTGTTTGAAAAAAATTTGCGGAGATTATTTAGAAGATGTATATCCTAATAATATATATATATATTATTATTATTATTATTATTATTATTATTATTATTATTATTATTATTATTATTATTATTATTATTATTATTATTATTATTATTATTATTATTATTAGGATATACATATATGTAACATTAAGAATTTATGTTTAATAAAATTGTATGATTTATCGCTAATAACTTTTTCCCGAGGCACCGCGAAACCGCCAGCCGGCCCTGATTGTGTAGCATAGGGTTTCTTACATCTAGTTCGTAAGCTATATGATTTAAGCATCTAGTAGTGCCGACATTAATTGACCAGCAAAATCTTCCGATTTGACGCCATGTGACTAATTTTGTGAGGTTTTGTAAAATCAAAGGTCTATGCCAGCAACTCACAAACAATTCCCGAGTTCAAAACCAAATTCCAACGTGTTATTAATGCAATTGAACCATGTCTCTTTCAAAAAATCATTGCAAGGGTCGTTAGGGTAATTTATATGATATTCTTTTCCATAATTAATCTAAACCTGCAAACTTTAATATTCAATATAAATCAGATCAATTAAACGAAAAAATTGTTTTATTTAACACTTAACAAGTGCCATGTGGTACCAATGTGGTTTCACACTTTTTTGGCCGTTCTGGCCGCGTGAGACCTATGTGGACTCATAATGTCAAATTATATGCTCGGCTGCGTCGTACCGCACTGGTCTTGAAATTTATGTTAGAGGATAGAGTGCGGCCTGAACTACCAGAAACCATGTTGGCCTACTGATTTTGTGAGACCAATGTGACTTCACGCGGCCATAAATTCAAGGTTATACATATAGTAATTTTTGAAGTATATTTGTTCTTATTTGAAGAAAAATTTATTTAATATATAAAATACATTCAGTCAAGTATTATTATTAGAGTTATAAACATGGTTCAGACCTGAAATGTTGAGGTGTCACGTTTGTCTCACACGGCCATATTGGATAATATGAACATATTCAGACATGTAATGGTCAGGTGCCACGTTGGTCTCACACGGCCGTATTGGACAATTTTAAAAGCTGGAAACCGAGAGAGACCAATGTGTGACCACAAATTAATTTTGCTCTAATTAACGTAAAATTAATCCATTAAGTAATGGTGGCACTTAAAGTGTTATATATTAAATCCGGGGCTCTTAAGGTACATTCACAAATGAAAATGTGTCTATAAATCTAAATCATAAAGCCAAACATTGTAAGGTCCAAACTTTAGGTTTATGATTTAGTTTGACGTCACAAACTTCACCAGTGAGAACGAGTCTGAAACGATATAAATATATACACCCATCTTTATATAGTATTCACTTGGTGGAATCAGCTTTTTAAACAAATGCGAGAAGAGCATAGAATTGTCAAAATTTAATTGCTGAAATATAACTAATAATGCTAAGCGAATGACAGTTTCACGGCGCACGCGTACCTATCCATTAAGTATTGCTCTACCGATATTTTAGTCTTGTTTTTGAAGCATTTACATAGATATCAGTACAATCAAAACTAAATTAGAGTCAAATTAAACTTTATGAATGACTTACTTAAATCTAAATAAAAACCATAAACCTAATTTTCATTTGTGAATGCACCTTTATCAGAACACATTTACAAATGCTACTAATTTCCAAATATTTTTTTAGGGAGTAATTTTATTAGGACGCCGCTAGTTGTTTTAAAAAAAATTTAACCAAGAACCTCATCGTACGTACAGGATGTTTCATAACTTCAAATAAAAATTGAATGACTAGATTCACGCATCTACATATTTATGTTCAACATCGGCTACGTGATTAGATAATATATTATTTTTAGTAAAAATTTTGCTTCAGCCAGTGGTACTAAAAATGTATACTTCAAGAATGAAATAAATTATAAGAAATAATTTTCCGAATTTTGAAAATAAAATTTTGATTCGTGATCAGTATAATATAGTATCTGCCAAAGTTGTGAAGCAGCCTTTATAGCTACGCAAGTCAGCAATTTTTTTGTCATGATAATTCAAACTTTTTGTGTAATATCTAGGGCGAAGTATATTCTGAAAGTGATGTTGACAAGAATGAGTAAGAAAATACTTAGTTTTATTTTTATTCAAAGTTTAACATTTCACATTTTTATTTTTGATAGCGAACACATTTTTATGACATTTAAATATGAATTTATTCAGTAACTGAATCCTGCCGAAAACGGTTTTCAGCGCTGTTGCTATTAAAAACAGCCATTAAAAGCAATTAGCAGTACAGATCTTTCAACACAATACACGGAAATTGGCTGTCGGGTACAAACGAAGAAAGCGGTAACCGATAATCTATAGTTTTTACCCTGTAGGGGTGAAGGGTGAAAATAAAAGGCAGCAAGTTTCAATAAGCTTTGCACGGCAGCCGATTCGCCAATTGCTGCCCGTTTCACTTCAGTTTCTACTACTGTTGCTCTGTTACTACCCATTGTTGCCATTGTCTACGGCTACACATTGACAATTCAATAGTTTGCTTTATGCTTAAATATCCAATGTCACTTCATTTCTAATTACATTTGTCTTTCGTTTCAAATAAGCAATGCAATTCTCCATTCTCCTTGTTCCTTATTTGTTTGTTATTTCAAGTTGAAACCAGGGCCGGATTTACCAAAAAGCGGCCAGTTCGAGTCTATACATTTACAACGACCCATTTAAAAGATTTTTTTATTAATATACGGAATGAGATGGCGGGATAGCAAAGTGATAACCTCAGGACTCAAAGATCGTGAGTTCGAATCCGGATCAGATCAGAATTTTTTCTCAGCTAGCTTTGATTGGTATCCACTCCTGTTACCTATCCAACCAATAGCTGTAAGGCACCGGCTAGGGACATAACAAGTAACAGAAATGTCATTATTTATTACTATGTTTACATGCAGTGTTGATAATTGCAGCTTTTACACGAAATTACGAAAAACTGTTTCCAGATAAATTTGAAAACAGTTCTGACGCACGCGCATTTGGATGATGTAAATGACAGATCCTCTTACATACATACATACATACATACATAAAATCACGCATTTCCCACTTAGTGGGTTAGCACAAACCCGAAAGAATAACAATAACATCATCCAAAAAATAATCAGTCTCTCTTTCAACAACATTATTACTAACCTGACATCATAGGTACAACATATATTCCGCACTCTTAACATATTAAAGTGACCGATTTTCGGTAGCGAAATACCGCATCCGGACCACAATAATAGTTACGAAACAATCATCCTTCGCCACACATTCCTGTCTAAGCACACTTCTTTCGCCTCGGCCACATTCATAATCGCATTCATACACGCTCTTCTTCTCTTCCCACTCGGAAACTTTCTCTCTTTTAGTACCTTATCAATCACATCCATCCACTTACACACTGGACGGCCACGCAATCGAACACCCTCAATTTCACCAAGATATATACGCTTAACAAGCCGTTCACTCTTCATTCTCTCCACATGACCAAACCATCTCAACTGGCTCATTCCTACTCTCTTAACAACATTCTTCCTAACCATACATTCTTCATACACCAAATTATTCTTCACGCGATCCCGTCTTACATATCCACATACTCCACGTAAATACCTCATTTCTACGGCAGTCACTCTCTTTTTATGCTTTCCCGTCCATGCCCAACATTCGCTTCCATACATCAAAGCAGGCACTAGCACTCCATTATACACACTTAAACGAGCTTCTCTAGATACGTTTACGTTTCGAGCAAACATACCCAGAGCACCCATTACCTTACACCCCGCACTCACTCTCCTTTCAATTTCCCTATCAATTCGACCATCCCTTGACATCATACTACCCAAATATACAAACTCATTCACTTGCTCCAGTTTCACTCCATCCACCAACACATTGCACATAGTCACCAATTTACTCCTTTCAAATACTAACACCTTGGATTTATCAACATTTAACTCCAGATTCATACTTCTTCCAACTACATGTATTCTCTCTATCATTCTTCTGAGTTGCTCTTCATTTTCACCTAAAACAACTACATCATCCGCATACGCTAACGCAGGCACAATACTTTCACCAATTTGTACACCATCCATTTCACTCAATGCTCTCCGCAACAACACATCCATATACAAATTAAACAACCATGGAGACATACCACAGCCCTGTTTCACACCAACATTTATACGAAACCAATCACTCAACCTACCATCTATTCTTACAGCAGCCTCACTACCCTCATACAATGCACGAATTGCTCCCAGCAAGTTTCCATTCACGCCGTACTCCCTGAGTACATCCCACAAAGTATCTCGAAGAACACTATCATACGCCTTTTTTAGATCAAGAAAGCCACAGAACACCTTCTTGTTCTTATCAAGTGACTTCTCAACAATCGTACGAAGAGCAAACAATTGAACGACACATCCCCTCTCAGGCAAAAAGCCACCCTGAACGTCACTAATTTTTGAAATTGTTAAGGTTCGCACCTTATGAATTAAAACCTTACCAAAAAGTTTCCCGACTACACTCAACAAACTTATCGCGCGAAAATTCGTACATTCACTCGAACTGCCTTTGCCTTTGAATAATGGACAAATAACAGCTTTTTTCCAATCATCAGGAACCACACTACGTTTCAAACAAAATCTAAATAAATAAATTAACCATTCAAATACTTTTTCTCCTCCATATTTCAACATCTCATTTGTAATCCCATCCAAACCCGCAGCCTTACCATTCCTTACACGCCCCAATGCATCACATACATCACTTTCATCTATATCATAATCATCTTCATTATCATTTTCACTACCAGTTTCACTACAATCGTCCCTCTCAATCTCACCTCCATACAAACCTTTAAAATACTCGCACCACCTATTCCTCACATCTGATTCATCCCACAATAACTCTCCATTCGCACTTCTAACAGCTTTCACAACTCGACCACTTCCACAAAATATTTCTTTTTTTCATTATACAAAGTTTTTATTTCGCAATTCGTACCACTACGTACAAAAACTACACAATTGTGAGTTTATTTGTAAGTTAGTATGGTATGACTAGCGAATGAAAGTTGACGTTTAAATTATTTTATAGATGTGGTTTCTTTTGAAACCCCAGAGAAGAATAGAATTGTACGATATATTCAGGTATGACATTTTTGCATGAACCCATGTAAATACTGGACTAGGAAAGCACATAAATACATTACTATGCAGGGCCGCGCCGTGCGGGTGGGCAGGTTGTGCCCCGCACAGAGGCGCCTGACTTTGAGGGGCGCCGTTTCAAGACAGTAAAGTAAATAATAGTAAATTTTTATAAAATACGCTTATTCGTAAAGACAAAATTACTATAAAACTTACAAATTAACGTGATAGAAGTGAACAATATATTTTTTAATTTATTTGCATTAGAGCTCTAGTTACATATAAGTAAAATAATTATCGTATCAATCGGTTCGTTATTATTCTACCATTGTTATATTGAAATAATAACTATGAAAATGTTGATTACAACAATGAATATATTGATCATAACTCAAGAATATTGATTACAAGAATAAATCCCACAATGAATCCAATATTTAAATGCCTACTATTATTTTGCAAAGAATCAAATGCATATACAATTATGAAATCTGTTGTAAAATTGTTGATTACAACAAACGATTTTGATTATAACCTATTGATTACAAGAATGAATCTACGAAAATTTCATCAATATATTCAATCTAGCATTTTTAAACAAAAATTATAGTTTAAACTTTAATTTGCAAATTTTACATCATGAGGGGAAGGGGCGCTAAAATATAACATAGCACAAAGGCGACTTATACCCACGGAGCGGCCCTGTTACTATGTCTGGCTGAAAATAGATGGCCGACTAGAGCAACTGAAAATCAAAACAGGGGTGCGTTTAAAATATTTCAAACATTTTTCGTTTATGCTGATTATAACAAAATATTTTGATCTTTAAACTATTTAGTTTGGCAATTGAAATAGGATTATTTTTAATTTTCTCTAACAGTAATTCCAAATCAAGGGTTGCTTACACCTGCGACGAACGAACTAGAATTTGCAATAATAAATTTTTTAAATACATCCCTGAATCCTGTTGCTAAGGTCATTTGAAATGCCTCCTGGTATTGAGTACAATCCTAATCTTCTGTAACTGAATACATAAGGGTCAGTTTCCTTTCAAATCAAATATAGGGAAATGTTTTAAAAAGAAACCACATCTACTAAATAATCTAAACGTCAACTTTCATTCGCTAGTCATACTATAACACAAAGCGGCAAAAGCAGAAATATTAAGTTATGTACGCATGCGCAATATCGATACTGAATTTTATGTGTTTATATGATTCACAGGGGGTACAGTAGTTCGCAAGCTTGAAGCCAGGAGTCATTTGACGTTGACCTGTGACAGCCATCTTACGACGGGCAATAGTGTTTTGCGGTTTATTGTAATATTCGTGTTTTGTTTTTGGTTTTTGTTCGTTGTTATTTGTTTATATAGTAATTACGTAGGTTTTAGTGTTTATGGTATATTTTCGTATTAAGATGCAAAATATGAATTTTTACAATTTGTGATAGGTAGAAACAGGGTAAAATTATATTATTAGTTTTGATATTGTATTTACTATATTTTTGTGGTCTTTTTTCTCCTTATGCCTAGTTTTATGAAAGATGGATAAATAAATGACTAGCAAAGTAATAAATAGGTTATTTTAGAGATTTTCGGTTTATAAATAAAAATACTAGCTAAGAGTAATCTACAGAATAAATTACTCCACTGATTTTCGAAGAAGTAGATTTTATTCTGTAGAATCATTTTAACACGTCAACATTAATTAAATTAATAAAATTACAAATTTCATCCCATGCATTATTGCATAAAAGGGCAACGTATTTATCCAGTAGATAATGTAATTAATACGTGTAAGATAACTGAAAAAAAAACAAATATTAAACAAGTATTATTAGAAACTAGTGGAAAATTTTTGGCAAAGATTTTTAAATTTTCTTCTTGATGTCATCTGTTTTGACAACAAATATGTCAAGAGTTGGAAAATCTTGCACTGGAATAAAGCGCTTATGAAAACCATATAATTCAAATAATCAGAGCAATAACAGAAAAATACCTTCAATTTAGAATACATTTATATTATAAGCCCAATCAGAGGAAGATAAAAAGTGGTAGACAGCAGTTTAACAAATTTATACTGTTTATACTCTCTGGACATTAACTATATATTTTATTTTTACTATCTTTCCCTACACAAGCGTAGGTTATACTCTCTCCATTTATTCTTTCCTCCGAAATATGATTAATTTTGAAACTAGTTTTCAAGTCAAACCCATGAATTTTAGTTTTAATTTGAGATAACTCAAAACCGGTTTGACACTGTATACTAAAAACGTTTTTAAAACTGGATGTAAGCTTAATAACTGAAATCTGCGAATAAATGCAGTCAGTTTGACACACCCACCAATGAGTGATAAGCAGTAATATTTTGTTTATATTTAAATAAACAAGAAAAAAAATTAATTAAATCAAATATATCTCTCTAGTAAAAAAATATGCAACATAATAATTGTTATTTGAAACAGATTTAAAAAGTTTTAAACATAATATACGAAAGATAAAAGGCTAGCGACCTTTTCCTCTCGTTTGATTATTATGCCTAACTAATTATGATGTTCCCAATGGTATACGATATCCAATAAAAAGGAGGTATCTATTGTGAATAAATTTAGAAAAATATCTCGGTGGAAACAGAATAGCATTTGAAGAGATTTTCTCGGCTTCTGAGTTTGGCAACAGTGTATTCTTGTCGCGTTCAACTAACTTAACTTATCAATCACGAACGAACATCCATGTTTCAATTCAATAAAATTATTGTGACATGAGAAAACTTGGATATATATGTACTTGATGTCCCTAGAAAAATGTGATCGCTTTTATTTTATTCATACGTGAACACATTTGTGCTTCTTGGGAAAAACTTTATGCCACCGGAATTTCAAAATGGTGACAGTATTGCAAGGCAATACCACAATTTTAAACTCGGTTATGGAAATCTTGTTGAGATGACGTGTGCCCATTCAGCAGTTTTCCAAGTTTCTCCTTTTAATTTTGTTTTATTTCGAAAAGTAACTAAATTCGAGTAATTAATTATCATGATACCTTTTTACATTATTGTATTATTTTATAGTGCAGGTATACGGGGTGTTATGTAAGTAACGTGCCATACGTTACCATTTAATAAACAAGATTGTAATGTATTGGAATCTGCAATAATTTCTTTTCTATTGTGCTTGTTGCAATTGTGAAAATCACTTCAAGATAGACCAATAACAATTATTTATTTGAATAAAGAATTATTTTAACATTCTTGAAGGTTTTGCATTGCATAAACTAAATACATGTCGGTGTAATCTTGATTAGTGAAAGTAACAGGCATTTTTAAATATCTAAGTATGTATTGCAAATTCAAAGTCATTTAAGACAACCAACAAATATTGTTTTTTTAGAACAACTTGGTTTTTAGATTTTACTTAAGAAGCTGGTTCGGAAATGGTCGACTTTACAGTCCCATAACTTTTATAACTTGACTGTAGAATATATTTCGGATTATAATTATAATAATATGGCACATTACTTACATAACACCTGTATATTTGCAAAAATTTGTTATTCAGAATTAAAAAAAAAATAATAAGAATCTCCACTTTTCAAATGACATTTTTACTTGTATTTTATTGCATTTTAATAATATACCTATCATTTTATCATTTTAGACGAAAAGGTTTCAAATAAAACTTGTAGATAATAAAATTCTACATCAATTTTTCTTGCAAGTTTTGAAACCTGTAAATCCGAATTTGTATTTTTATAAATATAGCTCATTTGTCTAGTCATAGCCATGGAATTGAAATAAAATTAGAAATAAATGCATAATATTTGAATTGTAAGGTAAGTAAAAGAATTGGATCATAAACTGTTAAATTTTGTTACACCAGTGGACCGATTCTTATTCATTTTAGAGACTTGTCGCAAATAATGACGTCATATTGTTACCATGGTTTTATTATAGACATCAAATAGGGATTTATTTTTCTAGTTTGGTACAAAGGGGAGTATAACAGGACTTTCTCATGTTTGAAAAGAAAATTGTAATAATTTTATTGTTCTCTAATTAATGATGTGAAAATATTAAATATAAGGTAAGTCTTCTTCTTTAGAAATTTATAAAAACATAACTAAAACGAACGACATATTCTTAGTAAATGATTCTGTTTCGTTATATCAAAATTTTAGGGTTTTTAATGGCTGAGGAAGATGAATTTATACGAAAATATTAAACTATTATTACCACAACTATTAACAAGACAAGTTCTTGTTCATAAACTTTTCCATTCACCTTTTATATGAAAAAAAATATGTAAAATTATAACCAACATAAAGTTCTCTCATATTCCATCTTGTTTATACCAACCTAGAAAATTAAATCCCTAAAATCTGACGTCATTAACAGAGACTACATTGAGACAGTCTCTAGTCTCCAAGTGTATTAGAATCGGTCTCCAGTTCTGTGTTCAACCAGTTACTGAAAAATTGAACGCGGTAATTTTTTCAATTTAAGAATATGGTATTAATATGTTATCGACCATTTGCATATAGGTATTGTTTAAATTCCAGGCAATAATATTAGTGCAGAGCGTAGCATAGCAACGCAGTGCAAATTACTGCATATGAGAAAGATATCCAGATAGGAAGATAATACATTGGCAGCTAGTTAACTAGAACAAACCCCAATTAACAGACCGATATATGTGACACGGAATGCCAATACAATTGCGGACGGTGGGGTAAAGGTCCAAATTCCTAGTCGCAGTCGCAGGCTGAGGTATAGTGCATGTGTGGTGTGCAACATGGCAACCTAGAGCTAGAGCTAGTATGTTGCTCTGCTCTATCCTCGTACGGTATGCTATCGAATATTCCGCGAAGCTCGAAGTATGAATCGCGAAGCCTGTGGAGTGGAACATTAGACGCGAGGTATGCCACAGACTGTGATTTGCATGCACACGTATTACATATAGATCGCTGGGATGGCACGACGCTTCACTCTTCACTTTGTCTTGCTTTCGCGCGCAATCCTTCTATTGTCTTCGGAAATCCTGAGCGCCAGAACGCTCAGTCGTTTGGGAAATCGGTTTGCAAGAATTTGTGCCGTACGCCTGCAACTATTTACTTCAGTCTCGGGACTCGGTCACTTTGCCGAATTAATACCACACATTAATAAATATCTACAAGACTTTACAGTTAAACTAAAACTATTATTTACCTTCTACTATCTCTTCCTTACATGTACAGGATCCAGACGAGAATCCGTGATATAGACCTGCCTATTACATATTATTGGTTATTATTTGGTTGAAGACTTTCAGCGCTAGTTACTGTTGTTACTGCAATCTTAAGATATATTGTAACATGAACCAATCTTAGTTTTCTGGAAGCAATCCCAGAGTTCTCAGGAAGCCAGTCTTGCTCCAAGCCAGGAATCAGTTTCCCGATCTCATTTTCCGAGAGGTGCCTTTTACCTAGATCGTTTCTTACAGCCATAGTTCGGCATTCACATGCATTTTGTTCCATCCTCTTCATAGAGTCCACAGATACTGTTTTCAGTAATACCAATTTTTCATAGATTGCCTATTCCATAAAAAACGCAGCTGAAGTAAAAGATATAATTATTGATCCTCCAGAGTCTGGTAAATACACCAAATTAAAAAGTGAATTAATTCAAAGATTGTCCACATCACAAGAACAACGCACGAGACAGCTGCTCATGTACGAAGAGATGGGAGACCGCAAACCCAATCAATTTCTTCGTCACCTTGAAACTTTAGGTGGAAATAAAGTGCCAAAGGATTTAATGAGAACCATTTGGGCCAGTCGACTTCTGCCACACCTGCAAACTATAGTAGCGACACAGACCGACGAAGATTTAGACAAGATTGCAGAGCTAGCCGACACGGTATAAACAGAAGAGAATATACCTAATTTTTAATTCATTGATGGGGTCTCGTGGCCGCGTCCGATTCCGACCGACGCCAATTATTTTAAATGGCCAAAATTCACTCTTGTGGTGCACTCTTCACGACAGCAATGAGTGTCCGTGAGGTGACGCTTAGTAAGCGCCCGCACGGTGTAAATATTTCATTATTACCGATATCTGTGTACAATGCAGATTGGCACACCCAGCGATGGGTAATAATCCGTGATGATATATTTATTTATTTTCTTTATTTATTAATGCTAAATTTTCGAAAATTACGCTTTTGGTAACACAATAAACTTAATTTAAAGACGCTGGCACTAGAGCGTGTTATCATTCAAAATAGTCAAGATTTCATTCTGTAAAATTCTAAGCATAGAGCACTCCATAAGGTTTTACGGGTCGGTAATATTAAAAAAAAAACTGTTTTCCGTGATGTCACGGATTCTCGTGAAATTCTCGTGGTCATTCCGCTTACACGGTATAAACTACAAATGAAAATGGGAAAATTTATATTTTTGTCCATGTCTAGAGACCTCTGCAATTTAAAAAAAAATCAAATACATCATTAAAATAGTCTCAATGGGTAAATTTTGTAATTTAATCGATTTCCTATATCTTATAGTTCTCGAAATCTTGTTATTGGACACTTTATCCTGGGCAACTATGCATATATTTTACTAAACGTTCTCTCGCCATTCTCTTTAGAGAATAAACATTAGAACTTAGCTTTTTATGTTAAAAAGTTAAAAAAGTAATAATAGAACAATAGCGAGGAAAAATAAGAAATCGAAACACGAATAACTAAGTAATGAGTGCCCGTAAGGTGACACCTGGTAAGCGCCCGCACGGTGAAAATATTTTATCATTACCGAAATCTGTACACAAAGCAGATTGGCACACCCAGCAATGGGTAATAAGCCGTGATGATATATTTATTTAATAACTAGGGTAAATGTGGGTTAGTTGCCTACATGGGATAGTAGCCTCACTGCGTATAATTTCTGATAAATATAATAGAGTGCGCTCCAAACGTAGTTATAGATGCATTAATCAGTGTGCAACCTTATTCAAGTATCATATATAGTCTGGAGAACAGCTGTGCTGCAAGAAATAAAAAAAATTGGCCGAATTTTTATAAGAACGTGATTTCGTCAGTACGGTAGGTTTGAAACTAAGCTTTTACATTTGCACTATTGCATGAATAATAAATTTTTGTGATTAGTTTATCAAAGTATATTCTAACATATTTATTAAGACTTCTTTGAACATAATTTAGTCACATACGCTTCAGAAATTCAATGGGGCGTCTATACCCCGAAAAAAGGATAGACGCCCCACTAATTTTGTGGTATAAATGCCCCAATATATTACATCTTTTTTAAGCGTAATAGTCTATTTAATATATTTCTTTTTATTTAAAATGAGTAAAATATGAAAATATATAGTGATTCGAATTTTTATTTACTTATTTAGATTGCAATGCCACGAAAGTACAAGCGAAAAGAAGATGCACCAAAGCGGGGACAGTGGAGTGAAGAAAATTTAAGAACTGCAGTAGAAAATATTAAAACCAAAAATATGAGCATCAATTTCGCAAGCAAAGTATTTAGCATTCCTTCATGCACCACATTGTAATGAATGTGGAAAAATAATCAAACGCGATGCCGTTACAAGAAAATTAAATATATAATTAATCAGTACAAATCGTACTGAACGAATTTGTGTAATCTATTATATATCGTTTTTTGACACGCATATCTAATTTCATATATTGTTTATAATCACATAATATAATAAATATATATTTTGTTTATTTTGATACATGTGCCTATATTATTAAATTTATCTCGGCAACTATCCTATACATTGGTCAACTATACTCTACGGTAAGGCATAAATCCCACATAGGTGGGCATCTATACTACAATGGGTATTCAACTTTACATTAAATTTATAGGGTAACTATGAACAATAATGATTTTTAAATCATATTTTTTGTAAAATAAGGTTCTGCTAAATACAGTAGCAACAACGTAATTTAAAAATAACTAACCTATACCTTTTTAGAGCGAATTTTCCTTAGGTAGGGCATACATCCCACAATTACCCTAAGTGGAGTAATTGTGCGAGGGTCTTTCACGGTTTTTTTGTTAATCAAAGAGTGCCGTGAAAATTAAATTGTATAAAAGTGTTATAAGGCCTACCGTGATTTTAAATAAAAAAGAACAGAATCGTTTAGAAATTTGGGAACGAAGAAATAATTTTTGACAGTCTGATTCTGCATTTAAATTTTTTCATGTTTAAAACATAAAAATATTTCTTTTGGAAGATTTTAAGATGTAATGAAGCGAACACAAATACTTATCTGTTCTTCTGCAGTGATGTCCCGAGGATCATCTACTATTATTGCAAAATAATCACAATTATTAATTTCCGGAGTTATTTTGCGTATTATACATTTTGCACTACTCTCTATAACATGATTTTGTGACGTAGTGAACAATAATGTACATTTTGAGGTACATTGTAATTCTGGAGAAAAGGATCAAATATTTTAATAACTAGAGTCTATAAAATTGGCCTTATTTGTTGATTTTTTGTTTCATTATGTCCTTGCAATGGGATAGCCTTAAATAATTTCGTCTCTTTTATAGCCTGAATCGTGCATCATTTTGATTTCTTATAGTACTTTTCTTAAGAGGAAAGGTTATCCCTGTACTAAAATATGAAGCGAAAATTCAATTAATTGTTTCGAACTATTAACATTTTGAAAAACTCAACACACGACAAGCATACTTCCGATATTAACCTGAATTAAAAAAAAGTATTATTAAAATCTATTAGTACTCGTATTTGACTTTGATTTTAATGGCAAAGCGAGAAACGTCCAGTATTAATAGATTTCAAAAAAATTTATTTTAAAATGCAGGTTAGTATCGGAAGGATGCTTGTCGTGTGTTGAATTTTTTAATGCGTTAATAGTTCTAATACAGGAATAATTTATTTGAATTTTCGCATCATATTTTAGAGCAGCGGTAACCTTTCCTCTTCGGCTAAAGTCGTAGGTACATAATCGTCTCGCTGCTTATTACAGATAAATAAGTGCATAATAAAATAGTAAAAAAATCAGATTGATTTTTAATAATTTATTTAAATAAAAACACGGAAAGGGGGCGCAAAATTAAACAGGGAGGGCGCAAGCTCCCTCAGAAATGGTCTATCGACGCCACTGATCCTTAGGAAAACATACGGCGGAAAGAAGAACGGTAAAGTAGTAGAACAAAGAACGAATAAAGAAATAGCTGACTTGTATAGTAAAGCTAATATATCACAAATAGTGCGCATGTAAAGGTTGAGATGATTGCGGCATATAAGTAGGCTCTAAGAAAATCGAACTGTTAAGATAGTTTTCAACGCAGGAATAAACGAAGAAGGCGTCTTAAAGTCAAGTGTTGTGATGCGGTGCTTAAGGATTTAGATACTTTAGGAATCAAGAAGTGAGAAGAGGCTGCTGACAGAAATCAGTGGAAGGAAATTTGTAATCAAGCCATGAGCCTGCAGAGCTAAAATATTATGAGCTAATAACATTATCGTACAAAACAATATTAATTAAAACATAAATTTTAACTTCGGGTATTTTTATTTTGAACATTTAAAGAAATAATTAGAAACAACACAAACACAATGATAAATAACAAAATAATTTTATAGCAAAACACATTTAGCCGAAAGCTATTATGTAGAGAGATATCTTGGGAATACCACACAAATGTAAACAGTGAAACAAAATCGCAATTACAATTTGAAAAAGTCAAAGAAAATGTGTTTCACCCACACGTATATCCGAAAGAGGATGTTTACTTTAAAGATTTAAATAAAATAATTACAAACAAAACAACAATGAAATAAGAAAATCAATTTAATTCAAGTATGAAAAAGCAAAGTGAGTAGGTAGTGTAGTGTAGAGTGCAATGTAAAGAGTGGCAAGGCAATCCGTAGCAGAAATTCCGTGTAAGAAGAAGAGCAGCAGTGAGCAGTTGGCAGCGACCGTGCCGAGAACCACTGTCAACCATCAAATATTCATGCAGTTCAAATCCTCCGGGAACAATTTCGTTTATTGCATCCGGCTAACCGTAACAGATACAAAATATCAGCCGGTAAGGTAGGTCGCGAAGTTGTCCGCACGTTTACAAGATTCGCTTACCAAGACTTGTGCAAGAAGTACGCAAAACATACGTAACATCTTACGATAGCGACAAACCAAGAAAGATAACACAAACCTAACCCCATTTCAGAAATTCTGGAAAGTTGATAGTGTCTAGGGATAACTGAAACGGAATTTTAACAAGTTTTATTTCATTCTACAGGTTATTTATGTGGGTTGAATAAGGAAATTAATTTGAATGTCGTTTATTTTTAAGCTTTGGGCAACCTTTTAAACTAGATAAATTGATTCTTTACTTTCTTATTCACGTGAGCATTGTTAAACTCTTTATATTGGAAAATAAAATACTCTGTGTTCGATTGGAAATAAAATGAGATTAGTGTAATTCTATTTAGATTCTTCCGCTTAAGAATTGAAAAATTGTTTTGTTAAAAGTATTGGGTAATAAAATTACAGCTGTGATTGATAAGCTCAGTCTGGAACTTTAAACCGTTTTCTTCGATTCTTTTACATTTACTTCAAAATATAAAAGAAAGATATCGAAATGAAATATTGCTGCATTGTTTGTTCGAAGAAATTATATTTCTCTAAAAGAGGATTGTATGATGGACAATATTTTTACTCACACTAATAATACATGCATCATTTTTTCTAAAATCATCATTAAAAATAAGAAAAATTATCATTAAACTATCTCATTTTTATAAAATGATAAGTATGATAATTAAACCGTATTATTTAATTTTCTTTTATGTGCAAAGTAAATATATTAATAATTGCAATATCTGATTCTAAGATTCTCTGACAATTTCATCCATCGGAACGCGTATTTGTATGTTGTCAGCATATTGCAAAATTCGTCTTTTTATAAAACGCCTAGTAATAGTATTTTCCAAAATATTTCAGGAAATTGTAGAATGATGAGTTTTGGACTTAATTAGCTTGGATATTTATCTAAATATACCGTACCATAATCTAACTTTACGCACAAAACTCGGCCCAAGTTTTCCAAATGTGAATCTTGTGCGTTATGTTTAAAAAAATATAAGCGAAAATATTCTATCTAATATTTATTTCACAATTTTTCTAGTCATTTTAAAAACGAGTAGGCGTTTTATAAGAAAACGAATTTTACAATCTGCCTACGACCATATATAACAATGCCGAATTTGTCTTTCAAAATTTCACATTTTTCTAATTTTTAGAGTGCATTTTACATAGATTAAATTATGGTATTGTACTTACCAGGTAATGTAAAATCGTCATACCTGATGCCTTAGTTGCTTAGTTTAAGAAAACACATTTATTCAAATTTTCGTATTTCACTTTTAAATGTTAGTTTGTACATTATCATTTAATACACAAAAATAAACATCCGTCTACTGCTAAATATCACAACAAAGTAAACTACTACCTTGCGATTTCTAACTTGTCTCAATAGAAACAAGATAGCACTGATCATAGCATAGAATAAAATTTACTTTAAAAATAATAAAAATAATGTATGATTTTTATAAATTACATTGTTTAAAGGTGCATTCAAAAATGAAAATTATGGTTTATACTTTAGATTTAAAGACATTGGCCGCATATTATGTTATGACTCCATTCACACTTCAGAATTTAGTGCCTCTAAATCCAAATCATAAAACTAAGCATTGCAAGGTTCAAGCTTTATGATTTAAAGTGCATTCACAAATGAAAATTAGGTTTATGGTTTTTGTTTAGGTTTAAGTAAGTAATTCATAAATGTAAGTTTAAATTACCTGAAAATTAGTTTTGATATATACAGACATCTATGTAAATGCTTCAAAAACAAGATTAAAATATCGGTAGAGCAGTACTCAACAAGGCATCTGTGCGCCGTGAAACTGTCATTCGCTTGGCATTATTGGTCATATTTCAGCAATTAAGTTATGACAGTCTCCATTTTCGTCTCGCATTTGTTTAAAAAGCCGAATCCTCCAAGTGAATAATAAATAAATATAAATGGGTGTATATATCTATATATCATTTCAGACTCGGTCTCATTGGTGAAGTTTGTGACGTCAAACTAAATCATAAACCTAAAGTGTGGACCTTGCAATGTTTAGCTTTATGATTTGAATTTAGAGACCCTAAATTCTGAAGTGTTAATGGAGTCATTATATAATATGCGGCCAAAGTCTTTATACTTTAAATTTAAAGACTTTGGCAGCATATTATATAATGACTTCATTCACACTTCAGAATTTAGTTTCTCTAAATCCAAATCATAAAACTAAACATTGCAAGGTTCAAACTTTAGCTATATGATTTAGTTGACGTCACAAACTTCACCAATGAGAACGAGTCTAAAACGAAATAGAAATATACATCCATCTTTATTTAGTATTCACTTGGTAGATTAACCAATAATGCCAAGCGAATGACAGTGTCACGGCGCACGAGTATCTATTAAGTATTGTTCTACCAATATTTTAAACTTGTTTTTGAAGCATGTACATAGATGTTAGTACAATCAAAACTAAATTAGAGTTAAATTAAACTTGCATTTATGAATGACTTAACTTAACTTAAATGAAAATAAGATTTATGGTTTTTGTTTAGGTTTAAATAAATCATTCATAAATGTAAGTTTAAATTACCTGAAAATTAGTTGATATGTACAGACATCTGTGTAAATGTTTCAAAAACAAGATTAAAATATCGGTAGAGCAGTACTCAACAAAACACCTGTGCGCCGTAAAACTGGCATTCGCTTGGCATTATTGGTTATATTTCAGCAATTAAGTTATGACATGTTCTTCACGCATTTGTTTAAAAAGCCGAATTCACCAAGTGGATACTAAATAAAGATGGGTGTATATATCTATATCATTTCAGACTCGTTCTCATTGGTGAAGTTTGTGACGTCAAGCTAAATCATAAACCTAAAGTTTGGATCTTGCAATGTTTAGCTTTATGATTTGGATTTAGAGACACTAAATTCTGAAGTGTGAATGAAGTCATTACATAATATGCGGCCAAAGTCTTTAAATCTAAAGTTTAAACCATAAATTTAAACCTAATTTTCATTTGTGAATGTACTTCAAATCTAAACAAAAACCATAAACTTAATTTTTATTTGTGAATGCACATTTAGACAATTTTTACCACATTTTATTATTTACAATATGCAAATTTTTTTTCAAATATAGTTTTGAAATATACACAATTTTTTCACCACCTACCAAATTGTTTTCACGGGGGTACAATTTCTTAGAGTGTGAGAAACGTAGTATCCGTACAAATAAAATAAAATATAAAATAAAAGTACCGAAATAAATGGCTCTAAAGGTAAAAGTGGTGAACTTTTAATACTTTCATATATAAATAACTATTAAATTAAAATATTTCTTAAATTGTATATCATTACTTTCAGCTTGAAGTTATTAAATATTTTCGTTAGATTTATGTTGATTTTGTAAAGTTGTCTCCGATCTGAACATCGCAGCTGTGGAATGTGGGGTATACTGTAATAGTTTATTAATATGGTAAATATGATGTGTATTTTTGGTTGGGCGGCTAGTGCGGCACGTTTGGGCTTAGAGGCTAAGGGCTAGCGCTAGCATAATGTTTTGCCTTTAGGCCATGCGTTTATGCAAGGCCCGGTTCTTGTATGTGGTCGCAGCAGGAATGCCTTTAAACGTTAACTTGGTGCATAGTTAGCAGATGCCTGGCTGTATATACAGCGTTGCCGGCGTAGCCGCGTTGCCTCGCAGACTGTGGAATGCTGCTGCTTGCTGCTTCTGGCTTAGCTCCCGAGACGCGGACGCGGAGCAGAGACGAGGATGGGTTCCTGCCTTCCTGCGTGGATTGTCGATGTGGATGTGGATGTGGAGCAGGAGTTACACACTCTTCATACACCCCGCAATCTACACGTACATGTACATGGGATATGTTACATGCTAAAACTGCATTGTTATCATCGTTAAACACTAACTAAAATAACAGGAAAGCTTCTACCTACACTTTTAATGCCTCTGTAAATACCAACTTTTTTCTCTTACTCTCTGACATTCATGTTATCATATTAATATTTACTTTTTATTCTCTAAAATAAATAAATAACTATATAACAATTAGAACACAATTAAATGGAATAAATAAAATACTGAATGATTCATCTACAAATTTGTAATAATCTGTGTGTATTTTTAGGATGCTTATCAAAAACCCGATCATGTGGAGTCCACATTTAATTTTTGCAGAAATTTTTCTAAAATAAATAAATATATCATCACGGCATATTACCCACTGCTGGGTGTGCCAATCTGCTTTTGTACGCAGATATAGTAATGATGTACCGTGCGGGCGTTTACCAGGCGTCACCTCATGGGCACTCTTTGCTGGCGTGGAGAGTGCACCACTGGAGTCAATTTAGTGCCATTTAAAATTTTTCTAAAGGTATATTTTTGAAAGGTGTCTAGTACTAAGAAAGAAATCTGATGTGGCCAGCACATAACCTTCCGTCAGTTCTATGTATTTTTTACAAATTTCATACAGAAAGTTCCTTGCTAAAGATTATATTTCTTGTACTTTACCTTCCGGCAGTTGCATGTATTTTATGCAAATTCCATACAGAAAATTTATAGCAAAAGATCCTATATATCCAGCCCAGTAAAATTATAAGACAAACACACTATGACAATTTCACTTGACACTGACATCTTTCTATCAAAATTTTCTTAATATAGTAGCTGTTTCCATAGCTATGGCTACTTTATGAAATTTAATTTCTTTATAATTTTTTAACTCTATATCCATTTAATATTAAATATAAAATGCAATCAAATCGTAGAGAGAATAAAATATTCTTTAATATTTATAATAACATTAAATGTGCTTATTCATCAAAAACTCACCACCGAATTTTTTGACCAAAGACAATACCTTCCTTACCTAAAAGTGACGGAAGGTAAAAATGCATGTATTTTGTTACATTATGAAAATACGACTAATTTTATGTAGTATATAATATGACGTCACAGAAGTGAGGAGTTGTTTTTTATGACTATTTTTGGCGCGAATTTTTTTATTAAATTAATTATGGAAATAACAAGTTTTTATTATGAAAAATATTGCATAAACTTTCATTTAAAATATTTTTTGAAAAATGTGAAACCGGCTTTATTGGGACCTCCAAAACTACTAATTTTGCACCCTCTAGCGACCTCGGATTTTGCTGCCATCTTGGGTGAAAGGTGCAAAAAATGAGTTTTTTGTTATGTTCTTGAAAACAATGACCCGTATCAAAATTTTTCAAGAATACAAAATTAAAATTCGTAATTTCCTGTACCTACATAAAAGGATTCTTACATTTTTTGCCTCGGATGAACTCTCATAGAGTTATGTTAAAATATAGTTAACCAGAATAACAATATATGACAGAAATTTAAATTATTCAATAAATAAACAATATTAGATATTTCAAACTTAGTTTGTTCCATTTAAGCCATTCAGTATTGTAGAGACTTGGACATAGTTTTGAATTCTCTGATTGGCTGACATGGGAGACATAGGAGACATGAGACACGTTTACCCAATGTAATTTCGGCTACTTAAAACTGACACTGATGCGAGCGCCATCTGCTAAATGGCCTAAATGGAACAGATTATAGACGATTTTTGCCGATGAGCGGTTTGCAACTAACTAACAACTTAAACTTATATGAAATTCCTCTAAAATTTTAAACATCGGCAAATCATTTCATCTGAAATTTCGACACATATTAAATACGTAATATTGTATATCTTTAATCGTGTCCAAATTTTAAATGAAAATATGAGAACTAAGCCGAGTTGCAGATGTTTTAAATATTAGAAAATGTTCATGTAAGTTTAAGTTGTTAGTAACTCGCGAACCGCTCATCAGAACTTTATTTTGTTTTTATTTTCTTGATATAGGAGCGCAAATTTTTTTTTCTACAGGCGCTCGAAGCTCTAATTACGGCTATGATTATAGGTAACATTTAAATAAACTCCAAGATGAAAATTATATCCATTATTCTATCTTGAATGGAACTTGAACAACCAAGAATATGAACAAAAGTCTGGATGATATATCGAGAAATAGCCTTGTATCGAAAAATCTGTAAGCACCTCCACCACCTCAGACCTCAGTTATGTGATTGTAGCCGGCCACATGTGTAGGCCTGGAAAAGCACTGCATCGTGGCTTTCCTATGGGCGAGTGCAGCCGCACATATAACATACTCGATCTTATACCTCTATACGGAGTGAGGATACGCCAATGCCGATGCCGACGCCGATATACCGATACGACGATGGCGATGGCGATACTCAGATGCTGGCCTGACACTGCTTGTCACTTTTCCTACCCTTTTTATTCGTTCACTGTTATAGAAAGGTTTTGTTGGTCTTACAGGCTTCTAGGATATACACTGGGTATTAATACTTTTTAATTAAACTAGTAAAACATAAATAAGTCACTCTACCATCTACAAACCTTTTGAAGGTGGTGTAACACGAGGGGGTGCGGAAGATGATGATGATGATACTACTGATGACTGTTTCTTGTTGCTTACTGTTGATAACTGCTAATACTGCTTACTCCAGCGATGACACACTGACTGACTGGTGGACGCCGCGGATGATTGGCGTTAGTGATGCACGACGAGGCGAGAGTACTCTCGCATCTCGTCTCGTCTCGTTGCATCATGCGAGACGAGAACGAGAGCGAGATTTCAGTTTAAAATTCGAGGCGAGATCGATATAACACTGCGAGAAGCGAGAAATCTCGCAATTAAAAGTTTTTGTAACTTTATAGCTTTGATTCATAAATTCAATGAAAAATGCACCGTACAAGGAGTAGAGTCAACGCTAATGCATGCATAGAACACGTAAATGTGAAAATTATATGAATTCACAATATTTTTTGAGTCTATTTAGAGTCGATTAGTATCGGTCTCTGAGCGAGAAAATGCAAAAATAAAGACAAAATCGGTATTGCATCCAATAGAACTAGTTTTCTCTAATATTTCAGCCCCTAATTCACCCCAGTTAAAACCACGGTTAATAAAAATCCTGTCGACACTGAAAAGCAAAGGATGTTATATTAAGCGTCGATGGGAGCCCACAAGGAGAGAAGCGGAGTGATTGGTTGCCAGCGGGTTACCAGTGTAGCGGTTTTTTATGACTTAATCTTACTTAAATAGTGGCATATATTTAATGAAAAAGTGTAGATACTTTTAGTTACAAAAAATATTTTTTTAATGTTTAATTCGTTTTACTGATGACAGAATGTGTTCTTATTGAAATAGTTCAGAGATCACAATTTGATGGTAAATTGAATATTTTAGAGGTAAATTACATTATTTACTAACTTATCACATTATCTGGTAACCGTAAATGAATAAACATTATGTTCGTATTGAAATAATTTGGTGACCAGAATTTAGTGTTTCGTCTCTTTATTATAGTCATACGACTGTCAATACATAGGAGACGGTGCTATTGGTGCCAACTTGTTTCTTGTAGTTAAATAGTTACGTAAATACATAGTGCGCAAGCGCTTATTTTTATAGCGAGACTCTCGCGAGACTCTCGTGCGAGAACGAGATGACACCCATAAAAATGTGCGAGAACGAGAGCGAGATCGAGATTACAGATCCGAAAACGAGACGAGATCGATATTTTATATTTCTCGTCTCGTCTCGTCTCGCGTGCATCACTAATTGGCGTCCACGACTTCGTGACAAGGATTTAGTGAGAAGGAATTTCGTGAAAAGAAAGAACACACATACACTTTCACTTTATACTAATGAACACTACGACAATTTACGGACATGGACATTACTTTATATTTTTACTGATTAAACTAACTAATGTTTTATTTACAATTAAACTAATACAACTAAGCCTAATATGTTACATTCCGTAAGCCAGCGGGCGGGCGTTCTGCACGCGCCCCAAAACTAAAAGACACTACATGTCCAAACCAAAACACGTCTGCACGACGCGACGAACTCAACTAGACTCTCTCATGTTTACTCCATGAGTAACTAAAGTCGACTATAAAACAAAACGCTATCTTCAGGACAGGATTATCTTAGGGGTACAGGGTGCATAGGCTAGGGCATTCAAAGTCACGCACGTACGCATAATAATTTCTAAACCTAATGATCAACAAATAAATGACTATCATAATACGAAAAGAATTTCTAAACTGAATTTTGACTTAAACAGATAAACAGTTTAAATATGAATATTGAAACTAATTTTAAAAAGTTTATAAAAAGTTATTTATCTATTATTGCTCTTACCCTCGTCTTGTCACAGTGGCAAATGTACACCGTAAAAAATTTAATACACTTCCTGATTTGTAAAAATGAATGTACTGACCATAGGCGTCGAATGCATAGGTGCTCTGGGTGCACAAGCACCCATACCAAATTTATAATAGGTGCGGAGCACCTATACATATTACTCAATTATTGATTTTTTTTACTCAAAATTACTATTTAAACGCAATTTCCGAGTTAAAGATGAACAAAAAATTCAAATACCAATTCTTATTTTTAAACCATACAATGACCATGTGCATTATTTGTTACGAATTTGCAATATACCCCTATTTAGTCGCAGCTTATTAGCTTGTGCCTATGTATATCTATTACCACGCGTTGCGCCGCGTCAGCGGAACTCAGTTTCTATTAAAATCAATGACGTTTGGACATAGCGATTTAGTTGCACCACTTAGTAAATAATAACATAGAGTCACAGTCACTCAATTTCCTTTAACCACCAAGTAAGAAGCGAGGAACAAAACAAACCAAAATTGTCGAAATGCGCAAAAAGATTTGGCAATCGTCACTTTCGTAATTATTCAAAATATGAAGGCAAAGCAAAACTTTAAAGCGTGGGTCAAGTTAGAGCTGTTGCGGGAAAGTGTAAAAACTAAGAAGGGAGTTGGTAGACCGTAGACGAGTTGTTAGGCGTTTTGGAGTTCGGGGATACCCAGAGTTTGTTTATTGCCAGGGTTGCGATTGGCGAAACTGATATTGTACTAACATTATAGGTTTGTTCCTACAGTCTGGACTGTCATATGTACGTCAGACGCATGCGCATTTTAGAAATATGATTCCAACCGACTGTTGTACAGTTCACTGGACTGTTGATATGTTTGTTCCTAGAGACTTCGGACGCATACATGAACGCATCCGCAGACTGTCCGATCCATCCACTACTTTCTTTAGTGAACACAAGTGATTTGAAATTTGATTCTGATGCAGAATCATTGCTATTTGAATCATCTGATGAAGAAATGAGTGTAATATTAGGCCAACCTCGAATAAAAACAGTAATTATTTAGGTATGTTATATAATTATTTCTGTAGAGGAAAAAGTAATTAATTATGGTGATATGATAAGTCTGTTATCTGTTCCAACCATACTAAGTTTCTTTCATATGCCTGAACGAGTACATGAACAAGACATGCGCACAAAAGGGTTCATGAATGCGTACATGAACGCATCCAAAAAGTCGTGTAGGAACAAATTTTATAAATCAAATTGTACTAAGACTTGAATTGTATTAAAAAGAATTCTTTAAATTGTTTGTCTGCGGCGATTCGCCAATTGGCCATAGGCGGTTTAACCCCACAGCATTATTGCATAATTATTTTTGTATAATTATCTACGTCCTTGGCTAGAGCACCCATATATATTTTCAAAAACCGGCGCATATGGTACTGACACAAACTGTTTTCTTCGTGTAATATAATAATCAAAACGAACTTTTAATTTAAGTTAATGATTAAGGATCGGTTTTATATAGGTCTTCTTAAATTTACTATCACAGTAAATTTAATGAAATTGACAAATGCAACTCGATTTTTTGACAGCAATGATTTTAATGTCGCTGTTACTTTAAAAGTAAATTTAAGTGGACCTTTATAAAATCGGCCCTAAATTTTAGAAAATGGATTTGGATACTTGTTTATTAGTGATTTTTATAGGACATTGGGTGTTTTTGTAAGAAACTGATAATTTGCAAACAAGAGAGTCAGTAAACATTTTCTTTTATTAAAAGTAAAATACTTTTGTTATACAAAGTTAGCCTACAAGTTTTTTTAACAAACAACCAATGTACCGGGACTAAGATTGTTTTTGCTGACTCTCGATTTCAATAGGAATATGTTTGTTTTTGTATAAACACTGAAACTTTACAATGTAATAACTTGTGACTAAGATACTTTTTGCGAGCAACAGTTTTACCAAACTGTTAGGCATCCTTGAAAGTAGATGTTGCGGTATATAACTCAAATGTACAATATTTGGACTATGGTTCATCATTACTGAAATCTGTATACAAAGCAGATTGGCACACCCAGCATTGGGTAATATACCATGATGATATATTTATTTATTTGGTTGTTTATTTTCAGAATTCCCGTATTGTAAATAAACGTTACAAACACAATAAAACTGTTAACCTTTGCTTCCTTTGTACCCTGTTCAACTTCTGAGTGATGAAATGAAGAGACAAGCCATTAAAAGCAGATCAACCCATGTTAATTAATTGTGAGAGAATTTGTACAACAATGGGAAATTAGTTTTTAATAATGTTTTACAAAACTAATACTGAGAATGTATAGAGTTTCTTAAATAGGTATCATATATTTCATTTTCATTCATTAGATATTGATTTTTATTAATACAAATACAAATATGGTTGTATTTATCCTAGCACCAAAGTCATATTGATTTGATCTTCAAATATTTATGATTCGCCACCCACACTAATACTTGGACATCAGAATTTCAGCCCCAAATTAATAATAATCAATTTTCAAAAACACTAGAGTCTGTTACAATGTTTGTCAAATTTTCAGTCAAATATTTAATTTAACTACCAAAAATATTATTTGATACCCAACATTTGGGCATTAAGATAAACAATCTTTGTACCCAAACATTTGGACAGTTATTTTCGCTTGCAAATTTTGCAAATATAACCTAATTTACTAGACAAATCAAAAAATACGGTAAATTTGGGCCGTTATATTCTTTTTTAGGATAAGTACAAAAAGTTCAATTATAATTTTAAGTAATCGTTTATTATTTATCAAATTATAGTTTAACTAGGGTAAAATATATTTTTGGTTTATGATTAATAAATATATTTCTGGTAACAACAATACAGTGCTCATTTATTATTTTTGATGCTGAAGTTATCTTTTGGGAACCAAATATATAATTGTGAGAAAAAGTTAATGCGTTGGTCCTCCGTATATATACAGGCTGTAACAGCTAAACGAGCTACCTCAAATAATTTCCATATAATTATAAATACAATAAAATACTATAAGACAATCTTATAGAAGTCCAAGGGGAACATCCGAATGAAGAAGAAAATATTTTTTTAAATCAGTGGCCCATTCGATGGATTATTTATTTGTAAATTCAACCATGTGTTTATTTTATATTCTTACGTAACAAAAATATTGAGAAAATTTCAATTGAAATTTAAATAAATTTGATTTTCATACTTATTTTTCGGTATTGTATGAAGAACAATTGACCTTAAATTAAGATGAAACGAATTTTTGTTAATAACGTTATAAACAGTGTTCTATTTGATTCACAGCCTAAATAATTCAAATTGATAAATAGAAGTTTTTATTTTTCATACATAGCATACTGAAAAATGACTATAAAATATAAATTTATTTAAATATCAATTGAACATTTCTCAATATTTACGTAAACATATAAAATGGATATACATTTGAATTCAGAAAAAAATACTCTATCGAATGAACCTAGAAAGTATATATTATCCCATTTAAAAAAATATAACATTGTATTGTAACCTGAGAACCACTGGTTTAAAATAGCTATTTGTGTATTAAGAGCGCAAAATGGGACATTGTCGATTGAGAGGTTGTTGACGCGCGACGCAGGAGCGCGGCATTCTCTCGAAATCGACAATGTCCATTTGCGCTCGAAACCCACACAAGATTTTTTCTACAGTCCTCCACCATAACAAAAAAATAATAAAATATACACTTTGTGCTTACAGTACTATTCAATAGTTTTGCAGTGAAGATAGGAACGTATTCAAATATGACTTCAAGATATTGTTTTGGCTTTCGTTTTTACAAAAAATTAATGCCAATTTTATAATGAATATTATAAGTTTTTGTATAATTTATTTGTTTCAAGTACATTAAAGTAGTGCAGTGGAAAAGTGGATGTTCATTGGGAGCGTTCACGCCAAACTTTTGCAGCTGGCAGCACAACTGTCACACAATTTATTTTATATTTAATTTTTAAGTTTAATTTACTGTTATTTTTCATTCTTCTTGAGCTACTGCTTCAATATAATCTAAGCATTTTATACTTTCGCTTTGGTAAATACATGCCATATTTTATTTTTATAGCAGTGCCGCATTTTGTTTGGTTATGTAAAATACCGACAGAGTAGTTATATATCAGATTGACTTGTGAAGGTGGTAAATGTGTAACTACAGTGCCATTAGTTTCGGACTAAACGTTTCTATTAAAAATGTAGACAAGTGACATTTCTCAACATTGTGTAGGTAGAAATTTGGACAGCGAGCGTTTTTTCTACTTTGTCGCGCATGAGCGGCAAAGTGACATTTTGCGTTGACAAAAGAGAGCGCAAATGGCTATTTTGTATGTAGACTGTAGAAAAAAATATTTTCTTCTCTAATCGGATGTCCCCCTTGTCTTCTATAAAATTGTCCTATAGTATTTTTTTGTATCTTTAATAATATAGAAATTATTTGAGGTAGCTCATTTAGCTGTTACACCCTTTATACATATATATGTCTATAATTAAAAATATAAATTTGTGTAAAGTGATCACCACCAACGAAAAAGTTTCGGAAATTTAAATAATCATTATTTTTAAAATAAACTTCATTAATTTTCATTTTATTATAAAACATAGTATACAAATCTAAGATGTAAGAATCTTGAGAAAAACTAAGTGCATGCCTAAATGACATTAATTTTTATTATTAAGTGCAATAACAATTATTATTATAAAACTTAAAAAAATATATTATCGTTCATTTTAACATTCAATACCGGCTGCATTTAGTATTTCATAATGTGGTGAATCAGAACTAAACTCACACTCCTCTTACACGAAACAGGAACATAAATTACAGAAGAAAACTTTAAACATGTTAAAAATGGCTTAGTTACAGTTCATTTTTCCCCAAAACTTTCATAATAAATTCCAACGTCAAAAATTTCAACCCGCTTATTGCGAAATAGTAATCTATGAATTCCATATGTGTTCCGATTTTCTGACATCTTCAATCGTAAGTTATTTATGGTGACATTTGTTTCATGTTATTTTCTGCAGTGAAACATTTTTTTTTCTTCGATAGAACGCTGATTCAAACGGTGACCCAAAAATATTATGTCGTCTGCTATTGCATACCTCATTTCACCGTATTCGACGGAATATGTAGCAATCTATAAAATATAACTCTATTAAATTCGGTGTATAGGGAAAGAATATTATCTAGAAACAAAATCTTGTTTCCTACTTTCAATTAATTTTACTATTTATGAGTAATATTTTTGTTTCCTGCACAAATATATTTATTTTTATTTAATCTGATTCATTCAAACTACATAATTATTGTTATTTTTTGACAGATTTCAGAAATACTGTTTTTTTCGGAAATATAAGCACTGGACCGTTTTGATTGTATCTAAAGTGACTATTTACTTTACAATTTATCTAATTAAAATGTATGAGGTTTTGTGGTAGTGTGCTTGAGTGTCTGATCGTGACTCGACTCGATTCATGAAACTAGGAACCTGGGTTCTATCCCAAACGACGCCAAAACTGTTTTGGAACATTAAGTGGCACAAAAATGCCGTGATATTTTATTTTTTAAAATGACATTTGGTGGCAGCGGTCGTTCATTATAATAATATTAGTTCTTATAACTTTAATATAAATTTAAACTAAAAAATAATGCTTCTTTTTTTCTAAAACTTTTCCCGCATATTACAAAATGAAAGCCTCTACATAAAACTAACGGTACAGATAATAAAAATGATTTGTTTATCTTACGCGAAGTTTTATATTTCAATTGAATTTTAATTACAATTAATAAACTCATTTAGCATTTAAACACAATTTTTGCTTCAAATTAAAAAATAATTTTTCCTATAACATATTATTAATATTTTTGAAATGCTTGAGAAAAAGATTTTGAAAAGGCGCTTGAAATATTTCAAAGTATCGTAATAAATATTGCAATAAATATAGCGATCGCAGTAAAATTTTGAACATTGATGAACCTAACTTGAAAACAAATTCTTACTAAATAAGGGACATTTATTTGCAATTATCTGTATTATGGATGAAATGTTGAAAGTTATTTTATGAGGACATAAGAAAGCCGAAATGTTGAAAATATTCTAGTTTATAAACAATTGGCTGCATAATAGTAATAACTGAGCATAGTACATAAGCTTGTAAACAGATGGATAGTAAGTAGATTAATTTTAGTCATCTTTACTTGAAAAAGTTTTGTTATGATTAATATCCATAGTTATCAACTAGCAATTTCAAAGTAATAACCGATTTAAGATCAATATAAATCTAATGCTTTTAATTAGTTTTAAAACGGCTGCGTTATGGCAATGTTTTAGCCAAGATAATTTGCGAACTGACAAATTAGTTTTAATTTATAGGTGTCAAAAACGTTTTCAAAACTATAAAATAATTCCCCAATTTCGTAAGGAAACTGTTTTAAAATAGTTTTATGAAGGTTGCGGTAGATGGTGATTATTGCTAAAAAGATTTTAACACTGTTTTGAGAACGTTGTGATATTCCGAAAACAGCTCCCAATGCTACTTGGGTACAAGAAACAAAATGTGATTTCATTGCTAAATGCGTTAGATCACAGGTGTGACGACTTAGGTTCGAATCTGACGGAGGACAATTTGAAATTCTTTCTAAAAAATTAAAAGGCGCCGCTTTGAAACTTGCCTCAGACTTGCCAAGACATTGGCCCGGCTCTGAGCATCAATAAATTCTAAATAAGTATACTTAGCTAATATCTCTGAAATGATTTTGGTCTATACTTCAACTTTTGGAACGTATAAAAATAAAACTACCATTTTTAGGCAGTGAAAATCATCTTCCACGTTTCTAAACAAAAACTCATTTTTCGGGAATCAAAATCCGAAAGAGTTTGTAAGTACCGTAAGGTCAGTGCCTTCTTTCACTATTACGATGATTACACGACGGGCGACCCTCTTGCTTCTGTTTCTGTTTCTGTTTCACGCAAATCGAGACTCTGGTTAATTCCACGTCGCATTGTTTGCAGTAACGAGTCGCCCATGAACGCCAGCAGTTTGGCTTCTTGATACCGGTAATTCGTGAAGATTACGCGTGCGTTTTAGTTTGCCGTTCTGTCATTAGATGAGAAGAGTTTAGCAAAGACTAGGGTAAAAGTAGCACAGAGGAACAGCTATTTAAAGCAGTTGAATCAATTTTATTTTAAATCTGAGGTAGCTTCCTTATAGTTTACTAAACATATCAAATTTCTTAGAAAGTCTTTGGTTTTTTAGGCAATTGACAATAGCATTTATCGTATTTTTGTACAGACTTCACCTGAAATTGCTGTAATTCTAGCGATCCGAGTTCTATTCCGGCTTTTTATGCCAAGAAGTTTTTGGGATAAAAATGGCTTTAATAAAGTATAGTAAGATTTTGATATTTTTTGGTTTATAGTACTTAACATTTTTTAATAAACAAAAAAAAAGACAAAACCAGGTAATAGGGGACTACAGCGCAATTGATTTAAGAGAAATTAGGAAAAAATATTGAAAGTATATGCTTGATAATAAATATTAATAAAGAAATAAAACGACATAATTGAAATACTTCGGAAATAAGGGGATTTTTGTTATAGCAGCTCGTCACTCATATGAAATCCATATATATATATATATATATATATATATATATATATATATATATATATATATATATATATATATATATATATATATATATATAAAGAAATAAAACGACATAATTGAAATACTTCGGAAATAAGGGGATTTTTGTTATAGCAGCTCGTCACTCATATGAAATCCATATATATATATATATATATATATATATATATATATATATATATATATATATATATATATATATATATATATATATACCGTGTGTCTGTCTTAAAGGTGTACATAGGAGATTAACATGGGAAATCAGTTCTTTGCAATTTCCTGCTCGCCTAATTATTTTAAGCAAAAACGCGTCAAATAAAAGTTTTAGGGCATAAAATTCTGCATCTAAATCAATAAAGGGAATTACCTTTACATGCTTTGTAACGACAGAAATTATTTATGAAAATGTCGAAAATTACGTTGAAAATATCGACAGCCATGGAATTGAACAAAAAATAAATAAATGCTTGACATTTTATCTGTCACAACGTAAGTTAACTTATTTGACATTTCTGACAATTTGATAAAACGTCAAGCATTTATTTATTTTCTGTTCAATTCCATGGCTGTTGATATTTTCAACGTAATTTTCGACATTTTCATATTTAATTTCTGTCGTTACAAAGCATGCAAAGGTAATTCTAATTCTAATTATTGATTTAGATGCAGAATTTTATGCCCTAAAACTTTTATTTGACGCGTTTTTGCTTAAAATAATTAGGCGAGCAGGAAATTGCAAAAAACTGATTTCCCATGTTAATATCCTATGTACACCTTTAAGATAGACACACGGTATATATATATATATATATATATATATATATATATATATATATATATATATATATATATATATATATATATATTATTTTGATTGGCGACTCAAAGACGGCCTATAAATATATAACAAATACCCAGTTAGGGGCGGAGCCTACTACCAATGGAAGTAGAGAAATTCAAATAGCGGAGGCATGCCTTTCAGTCCAGTACTGCAATTCTCAAACAGTTTTTATTTGAATATAAATATTTTGCATTAAACTTAATAATTTAAATACATTTCCAATTATAAATCATGTAGAATCGTACAGTATAATAATATTCATTTATTTTTTATAAATATAATTTAAAAATTGCATATATTTCAAGAACATTTAAGTCCACGAAGAAAATAGTTTGATATAAAAACTTATATTCATGATGTCACATCTATATTTTCAAATTTCGGAGGACTATAACTCGCTTATTAATAGGAATTTTTCACCGGATTTTCACCGACAGTCTTAGTTTTACTTATACGTTCAGATAAAATTATATTTAAAAAATAGTGGAATCCCCTATTCAAAACAACAAACTACTCTTTTTAAATATGCTATTAGAGGTGGGCACGGGCCGTGATTTTGTCGGGTCACGATGGGTCACGACGTGACCCGCGTGATCGTGAGTATAATTTAAATTTAGCGTCGTGATTGGACGTGAGCGTGAGGCAATAAAAAATTATCGTGCTTGATCAGGCGTGATTGAAGTTTAATCGGGCGTGAGTACAAGTTTTCTTCTATTTTTTATTAAAAAAATTGTCAATTTCCATCTTTTACTTTACATTCTTTTTATCATTATTATGTCCAAATATGTCATCAACAGTAATTTTTTTGCATAAAAATAGTGTTATTGTTGTACCCAAAATTGTATACACAGTTGCTCCGATTGCACTAAAGATATACAAATCTTTAAGCTCGTTTGACACGATCATAATTTTGTTACCAAATTTATAATGATATTTGTGAAGGAATAGAACAATCTATTTATACATAAACATTCGTTTCCAATGAAACCAATCTGTTACCTAACTTATTACCAATTTGCTAACAAATTTGATAATTACTTATGACTGTGTTAAGCAGGCTTAAATGTACATAGAAACAATTACGTGACACGAACGTGACCCGCCGGGCGTGATCGGGCGTGAGTGCCAAAATAAAATCGTGAGCGTGAGTGATCGTGAGTCAAACATAAAAAGTCGTGCGTGATTGGTCGTGATTACATTTTTAGTTCCGTGAGCGTGCGTGATCGTGAACAAAAAGTTACTCACGCGCCCACCTCTATATGCTATACCTGAACTATATAAAAATAATATTATAGAAGGTAAGTTTGTCTATTCACTCTTATCTGAACTATATTACATATTACACGTATTACAAACGATTGCTTTCTAAGAATATTTATCTCATACATATTTTGACAGTGACGACAAACTGTTGTTGTTTTGCTCATCTTAGCGCGTTTATTCTTCCAAGAAATGTCTTCATATCAACGGTAACAGTCGCATAACCGAATTTTACAATATTTATACAAATCTAATCTAACCTCCCTTTCGTTAGATGTATGCAGACCAAATAATATTATTTTTTAAAGAATTGCCAATTAATATACGATATATACAAAAATTAAGATAAAGTTACTGCTGAGCACAAAATGTTCCCCAGTTGATATTGCAAAAATTAAAACGCAAATAATTTCTAAAATTATATCAAAAATTAAACATTAGTCAAATTACAAAAAAAAATGTAGTGTTATATACAAAAATTCTGTAGAATATTACATATTTATATTTGTACCCCTAATTCTTTTCATGCTCGAATCAAGATATGTTAAGATGTTTATTTATTTATTTATTTATTTACAACCTCCTATAACAAGATACAAAGTATCCCAATAACAGGGTGTTGGATACACCAATACATCACAATACAACATGAATAGACACACATTATACAAAAATATACATTCTATAGAAGAAGAAAACAACCAAGTACAACGACGATTATGACAATAAATTTTTACATAAAATATTTTTTAACTGACAGCAGCTAAGACTGAAAATATTCATTTTATCATTCATAATACTTTCGACTTCATTATATATTAGACATAATCGTCTAACTGGATCTCTAGTTTCATAATTTTTCCTACATAGCCTAGTGCAAAACGTTATATAAGACCTAGATGCCAACCGTGGAATATTTATTTGTATACGGCTCATTGAATTAACGTCATTCTTCAACAAGCTTATTTACCATAAGGAGATCGGCTACGCTTTTCCAAATGAATGAAAAGACGTTCTACATTTTTACCAATTATGCAAAATCTGTTACTTATTTTTAACATATTTATTAAGACAACTTGATATTATGTCTGTAACTTTTTATTTTTCAATATCATTGTTCTTATATCTGTAACAAAGCACTGAAATTGTCGATTTTTGGTTAAGTTTGAAGTTAATTTTTCGAATAAAGAATAAATATTTTAAAAAGTTACGTACCTAGTTTCCTAAAAGCGAAGATTAAAATTGTATTACAAATGAAGGACAAATACAGTCATTATTAGTAAAACCTGAGACATGTTTTCTGTGTTTTCAACGCAAAAGTATAAATAAAAAGTTATAGACATAATATCAAATTTTTTAATAACATGATAAAATCAGTTACAAATTTATAACAGATTTTGCATAATTAGCAAAAATTTAGAGCCTGTTTTCGTTCATTTGGAAAAGCATAGACCGAGACGTAGGTCTTTTCATTCCAATCTTGAAAAAACAAATTTTCCAGAGATATGGAAGCAGCAAAACTTTATCCTCCTAAAGAAAGAAATCCCAAATATCCTTTTATCACACTCAAATAACCTATACAACATTGATACAGGAAGAATTATTGCTTCTACCTACAACCATAATTGCCAAAATTACCTTTATAATTCAAATTTCCTTATACTTAACAACCCACAGAACTTTTAGGGTAATTGGTGAACTGCGGATGGCTAATACGAAATTTTTCCACATCTATAATGGTTCATTCCACAAATTCAATCAGAAGGACTTCTGCACCCTATGTAACAATATGAAAAAGCATTTTCTTTCCCACTACCCGATGTACAGCGCTCCCAGGATAATCGTACCATTACCGTGTAGATTACTTCACGTCAACAATGTAGTTTACGTGTCGACAATGACGTAGATATTTTCAGATATATAGGCAATGTAGACAATAAAATCTGTATTTATTTCATGTGAAATGTTACATTAATTTTAAAAAAAAGCTTATGATACCTATATGTACCAAGGAATATAACACACGAAATATCCTTAGATTATTCATACAAACCTACAATTAGAATTAAAAATCACAAAAGTATAGTCCAATATAAAAATACGCTACCCTAGAATGGTGCAAATATCCTTAATTTTAGGGATAACTTTACTTCACTGTCCATTGTCTAATTATAATCTTTTATTACGTTGTCTACATTGTTTACGTAAATATTTATTGTCCATGCATTGTCAACACGTAGACGTAGACAATTAAAGTCAACGCGTAGACGCCCATCTCTGATTGTACCCCTATACTTAGAGGACAAGCGACCAATACTTCATTCGAGTGAACCAAGATATAGAATGTTCCAAAAGCTGGGCACGCTAGAATATTCCAGAATATATTAATGATATTAATATTAGTATGCGTATTGTGACAATATGTTATTATTAAGAAAATGGGGTCTCGTGGCCGTAGTGATGCACGACAAGGCGAGAGTACTCTCGCATCTCGTCTCGCCTCGTTGCATTATGCGAGACGAGAACGAGAGCGAGATTACAGTTTAAAATTCGAGGCGAGATCGATATAATAACTGCGAGAAGCGAAAAGTCTCGCGAGATCCACGCGAGAGTCTCGCAATAAAAAGGATTTGTAACTTTATAGCTTTGATTCATAAATTCAGTGAAAAATGTACTGTACATAGAGTAGAGTCAACGCTAATAGAACACGTGAATGTGAAAATTATATGAAATCACTATATTTTTTTAGTCTATCTAGAGTTGATTGGTATCGGTCCCAAAGCGAGGAAATATAAAATAAAGACAAAATCGGTTTTGCATCCAAAAGAAATAGTTTTTCCCAATATTTCAGCCCCTAATTCACCCCAGTTAAAACCACGGCTAATAAACTTTTTGCCACCCCTGAAAAATAAAGAATGTTATATTAAGCGTCGATGGGAGCCAACACGGAGAGAAGCGCAGTGATTGATTACCGGCGGGTTGCCGGTGTAGCGGTTTTTATCACTAAATCTTACTTTAATAGTGGCATATATTTAATGATAAAGTTTAAATACTTTTAGTTAAAAAAAATTTTTTTTAATTTTTAATTCATTTTACTAATGACAGAATGTATTAACAAATAATGTTCATATTGAAATAGTTTAGAGATCACAATTTGGTGATAAATTGGATATTTTAGAGGTAAATTAAATTATTTACTAACTTATCACATTTTCTTGTGACCGTAAATGAATAAACATTATGTTCATATTGAAACAATTTGGTGACCAGAATTTAGTGTTTCGTCTCTTTATTATAGTTATACGATTGCAAATACACGGAACACGGTGCGAACTTATCTCTACTGTTACGTAAATACGTAGTGCGCAAGCGCTTATTTTTATAGCGAGACTCTCGTGCGAGCACGAGACCGGACCCAAAAAATGTGCGAGAACGAGAGCGAGATCGAGATTACCGATCCGAAAACGAGACGAGATCGATATTTTATATTTCTTGTCTCGTCTCGCCTCGCGTGCATCACTAAGTGATCGCGTGCCTAAGTGTCTGATCACGAATTTGGAGAACCGGGTTCGATCCCGACCGACGCCAAATATTTCAAATTTTAAATGACACACAAAATTGACTTCTGTGGTGCACTCTCAACGCCAGCAATGAGTGCCCGTCATGTGACGCCTGGTAAACGCCCGCACGGTACAAATATGTCATCATCAATACCGAAATCTGTGTACAAAGCAGATTGGCACACCCAGCAATGGGTAATATTCCGTGATCCATAATGGTATATTTATTTAATTTATTAAGAAAATGACGACATTTATATTATATATTTATATAACAAGAGACTGGCAGAAAGATATTATACACATTAAGCTGCTAATATGATAAAACTACAAAATCCCACATGAAAGTCAACATAACATATTACTAAACTTCTTTATAATTATTCATTACAGTCATAAAAACATACACTACAAAAGTTTATAAGTTAATTCAAGAGTAATATCATAAAGTCTTCGTCGAGTATAATTTTTCTAGTTCAGTTCTCTGTCCATTCAATCTCGACGTTGAACATTTAATTACAAACACATTTACTAGAACATAATTTTTAGTGAAATAAGAATGCACCCGTAGTGAGTGGGTAAGAATTCGCCGGCACTGTTTTACGACATATAAAGCGGACGAACGCGGGCATACCGCGTCGTAGGACGAACGCAGGGACGGACTTTACCTATTTTTGTTTCTTTTTAATAAAAATGTCAGTAGTGAGCGGCTAAAATAGCTTAAGCTAAGTTGACATATTATTATTATTTACTATAAGTAGAACAGTACCGGATACCGGATAGTATTCGGTTAACAGGATTCTTTTGATGTTCGGCATTCAATGGTCCAGAAAATAGCACAGGTTAGAGCTACTAGTTTTGCTTTAGTCAGGCCTTCTTTCATGTATTCCATTTCTAAATCGGCGCAAGTGAGCAAATGGCTCATTGTATGTACCTGGCCACAATGACATAAAATGGATCGTACTTGGAACCCCCAGTTGTATATTATCTTTTCCACACTTTCCTACTTGAGTTCGTAGGCGATTTAGAGTTCTCCAAATGAGCCATTTTTGATCATTTTTCAACAATAATTTTTCATCAAAAGACATACCTATTGCTTTGTCTTCTTGCTTCAACTAAAATAACCTCAAACTAAGTGACATGAACAGTTTCATCGAAAACTATATTGTGAATTAATCCTTTTATACCCCCTACTGATCTACATATTTTACCAGGGAATACCGTCATTTACAATTTGAATACATGGTGAAAGGATAGTTGTTTTTGTAATTTCTGAACCGTGAAAACTATCCTTCATTGGTATTGCATTTTGTAGTGTTCTGTGGTATGGTATGATTAGCGAATAAAAGTTGACGTTTAAATTATTTTATAGATGTGGTTTCTTTTGAAACCCTAGAGAAGAATAGAATTGTGCGAAATATTCAGATATAAAATTTTTGCATTAATCCATTTAAATACTGGACTAGGAAAGCACAGAAATACATTACTATGTCTGGCTGATAATAGATGGCCGACTAGGGCAACTGAATGTCAAAACAGGGGTGCGTTTAAAATATTTTAAACATTTTTAGTTTATATTGATTATAACAAAATATTTTGACCTTTAAACTATTTAGTTTGGCAATTCTATGAAATAGGATTATTTTTAATTTCCTCCAACAGTAATTCCGACTCGAGGTTTGCTTACACCCGAGGCGAACGAACTAGAATTTGCGGTATTAATTTTTTTAAATACATAAGGGTCAGTTTCCTTTCAAATCAAATACAGGGAAATGTTTTCAAAAGAAACCACATTTATTAAATAATCTAAATGTTAACTTTCATTCGGTAGTCATACTGTACTGCACCAGCTATCGCCAAGCCAAGATTCTCTTCTTCGTCAGAAGATTACTTATTTGAAAATGAAAAAAGAAAACTCTACTCTACATATTAAATGATATTTTATAAAATTTAGAACTTTTTAAATATGCCATACTATAGTCAGCTCTACCTTTAAAATAAATTATACAATAACATAGTGGTTGTACCCAGCAGGCCGCATTCTATGATTCCTAACCTTTTTATCCTTCTCAAAAAATAGGTGTATTTCATCTCATCTTTTTTTAGGGCTCCAGACGCAGGCGATTCTATATTCTACTTAGTCCCATTCCCCAAAAGGAATCGGACCAACGTCTCCACACGACAAAGAAATTCTTTTCTAGGTTCTTAACTTACTTACAGTCAAGTATTGTTTTTCTCGTTATTCAATAAATATTTCTATAAAATTTAAATTTTAAAGTGTAAATATTTTGATTTTGTTCTTCCTTGCCCTTAGCGCTTTATTTCTGTGTAGACCCTCTACACGGTTTCATATACCTAGATGTAAGATGCTTCTGGAAAAAATTTAAACCGATGTGTCACTCCGCCTGACGTTCAAGGTACAAAGTAACACTTGAGAGACAAAGCAACCTTCAAATAGAATACGATTTTGTAAAATTATGTTGGTTTATATTTATTTTTCTCAATTTCTTTGCTACAGCCCACACTATTTGCACGGATCGGATTCTGATCAAGGAAAATCCTCGGATAATGCCTTTTTTGTCGTTATCGCCATTACAAAGATAAAGTAAATATTTTTTATATTTTTAAAAATATGTTTATACTATTTTTCATCCAAGTTAAAGATGCCGTTCTTTTAACTAATCAGCTGAAAAAATCTTTTTAATTGAAAATAAGGACATCGAAATGTATGTACCCTGAAAAAAAATTTAACATCCTGTATTTTACATTCTTCTCTTTAGTTCTGTTCCTCACTTTATCTCAATTTTCCTTTTATGGCTCGCAGTGTGTTCAGCTTAGGGGTATTCCAATAATTTTATGTAAGCTATTTTACATATTCAATAAAATTTATTGAATTTATCTCACTAGTAAACGAACCTGTTTATATATCTCTTGCTGAACCCAGTTAGTAATTGTCTCTGCAAGAAGACGTCAGTTACACCACACTGATGAGCACCAATAAAAGCCAAACGCGTCTGTGGTTACTTACTGAGCTGGGCTAACATTTGAAAAATGACCAAGAGGTTGATTCAAATGTTGAAATGGCGAGTGCTTTTGTAATTCTTTATTAGTCATAGTAATGCACGCGAGGCGAGATGAGACGAGAAATATAAAATATCGATCTCGTCTCGTTTTCGGATCTGCAATCTCGATCTCGCTCTCATTCTCGCACATTTTTTTGGATCTCGTCTCGTTCTCGCGCGAGAGTCTCGCTGTAAAAATAAGCGCTTGCGTACTATGCAGACATTGTTTCACTTAGAGTTCGCTACTGTACATTTGTTATTTCAATAGTTGCCAGAGCTTTATGGCCTTATTCGGTAGGTGAACCAATTTATATTTTGTCCTGTAATATTGAAAATAATTGCTGTGACATTGTCAGTTTTGTAGATCCGGCACTGTTCCGAGCGTCGTAGCATGGTAGCGTCGTAGCAGGAGCATCGGAGCGTCGAGAGATGGTTGGCGGGGAGAGACGCGAAGCGACGCGACGCGGGGTAAAGTTGCCGCTGCAGCCGCCGCTCTACCACGGATTATCCTGTTAGCTTAGTGGAATTAATTACAGTGTCTCTTTTCCAAAAGTATAGGCCTAGGGATTACCTGTCCAGATTACTAGTTACACACAAACATGCCGGCCTTTTTCCCCTTCGTCTCATGTGTAGAAAATAGTAATCGCGAGATGCTATCTACACTAATTTCACGCTCCAACATGTTCTTACTTTTAATTATTTCATTGTAAACCAAATCATTTCATTGTCAATATATTCCACTAACACAAAATATGTTTTATATTTTGCGTTCATAATGAAGTTATTACGATACGCAATTGCGTATCGTAATGACCTTCATTTCGATACGCAATTTTTTGTTTTAGACGGTTGGTACTAGATGACGTTTCTTTAACCCATTTTTAGTTAATTGACAATTCATTTTAATAATATAATGTCGAAATTATTTTTTTTTATTTATTTATTTAGGGAAGATTATTTACATGAAAATGTACAAATGGTTACAAATATAATCACAAACTGAGTAAGTAAATGTTATTGTAGAAGGCGCTAAATATAAAAAATAGTATAAAGAACTCATTTTATAAGACTTTCTTTCGCACTTGTCAATTAGAAAATTCGCTAATGCTCATTTTCTAAATTTTGACGCGTGCGAAAAAAACATGTCTTATAAAACACGTTCTATTATTTTACTCGCTAAATATATAAATCTTAGCTCTTATCTAAAGGTGACTTACAGGATGAACCGCTACCTAGACACAACAATTTAAATAGAACTTGATGGACCTAGCAATTTTCTCATTATTAATGGTTATTGGATGGACCATGTACTTTACTTTGTTTTCAAGTAGACAATCAAAAATTTTATTATTGAAAAAATTCTGATATACAGACATAACCCATAAAATGCGAAAAATTAAATACTTCACCCATTTGGATGAAGTGAAATTGTCACATCAAGTATTCTGCCAGTAAATATAATTAAACTTAGCTAAAACAATTTTTAAACATCTGCCAATCTGCTTTGTACTAGACGTGGGCGCGGGCCGTGATTTTGTCGGGACACGATGGGTCACGACGTGACCTGCGTGATCGTGAATATAATTTAAATTTTGCGTCGTGATTGGACGTGAGCGTGAGGCACTAAAAAATTATCGTGCGTGATCAGGCGTGATTGAAATTTAATCGGGCGTGAGTACAAGTTTTCTTCTATTTTTTATTTAAAAAAATGTCAATTTCCAACTTTTACTTTACATTATCGTCATTATTATTACTATTATTATTATTATTATTATGTCCAAATATGTCATTAACAGAATTTTTTGCATAAAAATAGTGTTATTGTTATACCCAAAATTGTATACACAGTTGCTCCGATTTCACTAAAGATATACAAATCTTTAAGTCCGTTTGACACGATCATAATTTTGTTAACAAATTTGTTACCAAATTTATAATGATATTTGTGATGGAATAGAACAACCTATTTGTCCATAAACATTCGTTTCCAATGAAACCAATCTGTTACCTAACTTATTACCAATTTGTTAACAAATTTGATAACAACTTATGACTGTGTTAAACAGGCTTAAATGTACATAGAAACAATTACGTGACATGAAAGTGACTGGCCGGGCGTGTTCGGTCGTGAGTGACAAAATAAAATCGCGAGCGTGAGTGATCGTGAATCAAACATAAAAAGTCGTACGTGATTGGTCGTGATTACATTTTTAGTTCCGTGAGCGTGCGTGATCGTGAACAAAAAGTTACGCACGCGTCCACCTCTACTTCGGTAGATTTCGGTAATGATGATGACTTAATTTGTACCGTGCGGGCATTTACCAGGCGTCACCTGACGAGCACTCATTGCTGGCGTGGAGATTGCGCCACAGGGATCAATTTTGTGCCATATAAAATTCGAAATATTTCTTTTAATTTTTAAACATAGTTAAATTATTAGAGACAAATAAACATGGACAATTTGTATCACTAGTTTCTCTACCAGTACATATTATTAAAGTTAGTTTGAGACAAGTAAACTTGGTCAAATTGTCACATCAACTACTCTAGAAAAAAAAAACTAACTTGGTACTCAAATCTAGACGATTTTGAAGAAATTAGCTCGAAATATACAATCAAATTTAGTTGAACCAATTTTTAAACATAGTTAAATTATTTACGACAAATAAACTTGGTTAATGAATGAATTACGCTCCCAATAAATATAATTAAAATAAGTTGAAATAAATTGTGTGTGACCCGCTTCTTCATTAGTACATAATGGGACCTATTCTGTATCTCAGTGGTTAATATTTAACCACTGGTTTAATTTTTTAACCATTCAAGTATAACAAAAAAGAGATTTTTAGTTGATCTATAACTATTGGATAAAAATTTAAACCAGTGGTTAAAAATTAACCTCCGAGTTACAGAATAGGGCTCTTTATTAGTTACCTACTGGAATATTTTTAAACAAAGTTAAATTATTTGAGGCAAATAAATGTGGTCAAATTAAAGTATCAATTTCTGTACCAATAACTAGTTTTCTAATTATTGTCTATTTTATATTGTCAGATTAACTAATATTAATAAGCTCTAGAAGAATTATGAAATAAAATGAGATTAATATTGGACCAACCTCGCCTATATCAGTCCAATTTGGCCAATAGAGGCATCGTAAATCTCAGCATTTCAGAAAGTCAGCTACCATTGCTACCAGGAACGTTTATTGGAACAAAATTTCAGTTATTTCACTATTTAGTACACAGAAAACACATTAAAAATTCATATCACGAAAGTTAGTTTGACACTAAAAGAATCAAATATACACTATCCTCCAACAAAAGTTTTTCACAAGTATTTCATTTTCATTTGTAGGTTACAAATACATTGACAAGACAGCCATAATAAACAACAAACACCGGTCCTAATATTAGCTAGAACTTGTCTGTTAGTCGATCGATTTATTCACTTAACTAATGTAGTATAACAAATAAATTATTGTAATTAATAATAAAAAATGCGCGTCAACCAGTGGCACTAAAAATATAAACTTTAAGAAACAAGCCTTTAATTTTTTGTGAATTTTGAAATAAATGTCTGACTTATGATTAATATATCATGTAGTAAGCTATCTAATTTTTCCTAAAGTATTGATTGAGAGGGTTAAATAAATCCAAATAATACTTATTTAGAGTTTTACAAAACACAATCGCTAATAGCATGAACAACTGATTAATGGTGATTAGCGAGTAATTGACTAGCAGTCAGTATTTTATCTGCCAGCTGTTTATGGATTATTTTGGAAAAAAATACTTCCAATAAAACTTGCGTATACAATTAAATTTTCTATAACCATTCGGCATACGTTATTAGTTTGATATGAATCTACGCTCATTAAAATTTTGTGAAAAACTTTAAAACTGTCTCCTACAAAACTATCAAAAATGGGTTACGTCAGTTCGTGTTATTGACTATTGATATATGAGGAGGTCAAAGACAGAGAAGTATAATTATTTATTATATATAACAGTTTGGAACAAATTAACTAAACACATTCTGTATTCTAGAATCTATTGGGAGAAAATGCGAATCAAATTCTAACTCCTGGACACATAAGAGGAAGCATACATTTTCCTAAAATATAAGAAAAAGATGGTAAACCTAACCACAACTCCAAGATTGAAGTAGTAATATGCCATGTTATATTTCTGGCATTTTAGAAATGTTCACCGCAACACAGTCTATTAAATGTTAGTAGTGTCTACGACATGGGCGTAACTAGAAATTTTTTCTAGGGGGGGCCAGGCCCTTTGATTTCAAAATGCAAAGTAAATAGAAAATCCCATTTTGTCGTATGTACGCATTAAAAAATGTGTTTTGAAAATCACTGTTCTAGAATATTTCTGAAAATTCTAGAATATTCTATAAATTTTTGGCAATTTTAAATAAGTATATAAAGGGCGGCTGAGCTCAGTTTAGTTTTAAATAGCGACACAAACAGATAGAACTTTCTGGAACTTTCAGAAAAATTAAAGAACTTTATGGAAAAGGAAATTCTAAAACGTTTTGGAATTTTTGGAAAATTCCAGAACTCTCTCGAAATTCTGAACTTTCTGAAACATTCTAGAACTCTCTTGAATTTTATGAAAAACCTTCTTACACTTTTATGTATATTTTAGATTATTTTGGAACATGTAAGAAACTTGTCGAACTCTCCCGAATATATAAGTACACCTATAATGTGGATTGTATTAAAATTTTCTACGTGAAAACTCCCAGGCATCGCTGGTTACTTTAACTAGTGATTAAATACAGTGAATTTAAGAATAATGTGGTTACGATGTAAAGTAGAAAACGCTTATTTTATTGTTTAAAAAAGAGCATAATTTGTCGAATAATTACTGCTTAATCAGAATTTTTCAAATGGAAAAATGACTAAGGTACTCACTTAAATTCCTGTCGATTAATTAATTTACACCACACCATTCAGAAAATTATTATTATTAATAATTAAAATAAAAAATATTTACACTAATATGTATTTTTCCTAGGGGGGGCCATAGCCATTCTGGGGAGGGCCGGGCCCCCCTGGCCCCCCTCTAGTTACGCCTATGGTCTACGATAAACTAATCAGTATTACGCCGTTGGGGTATACAACCTTAACCTTACAAGGAACATGAAACTCATCACTGAAATTAGTAAACATCACCATATATGATATGATCCACATATATCTAATAACAATATTGAACTGGGTGCTTCACATACCAAATCACAACCCGCGTAGGATGCAATTTGCGTAATGGTAGTCGTAGTAGGTAATATACATAATTACAAGAACTTGTCTACATACTAAACCTGAAGTAGACAAGTCATTTTAAAATAGAGTTCAAGAATTACAATGTAGCAAAATATCCATATATCAATTTTAAGTGCGTACTTATTGATTTTTTTCCTTTTTTGTAATGTAAACATCATTAATATTTTGTGCATTTCCTTTACAAAATTTTTGTGTAAAATTCAAATTTAAGTTGTTATAAGAACTATACATCGATTCAATAAAATAAATTAGTGTGTTTATATAAAATGTCCATCAAGAACATCGGTCTCGTGGCCACGTGCTTGAGTGTCTGGTCGCGAATCTGGGGAACCGGGTTCGATCCCGACCGACGCCAAATATTTCCAATTTGACTCCTGTGGTGTACTCTCCACGCCAGCAATGAGTGCACGTGAGGTGACGCCTGGTAAACGCCCGCACGGTACAAATATGTCATCATCATTACCGAAATCTGTGTACAAAGCAGAGTGGCACACCCAGCAATGGGTAATATGCTGTGATGATATATTTATTTATTTAAGAATTCAAAATTTGCGAAACCTGTTTTTGAAGATATTTGGAAATGACAGCTGTCAATATGTCAAGAAAGACATTGAATTGATACTACAGTATGGAACTACAGAAGCGTTTCGTCGCGACCCCGATTACTGGTTTTTACCAGTAATTAATTCAGCCACTACGAATTAAACAGCATACTTATACAGTTATGTAGTTCGATACGAATAAATAAATAAATAAATCTAAATACACACTTATGAATTTGAATTTATGTGCTATTATGTTGCAATATCCAATTTCGATCTACTAGTCGCACATGAATCCTATCCTATATTTCGTTATTTTCCAGAATCTTTCATTTAATATTCATAATGGCGACCAGATTCTTAAAAAATTTCAGCCCGGATATCGCTAGCCTAGCAAAAATATAGCGCTATTTAACGGTGTTGAATCAGTATTAACTGACCGTTCTATTCTCCAATATTGGAAACTCAAAGATTGAACGCGAGCAATATAATTATAATTATTCTCCTTGATTGGGGGAAATTGGAACTTATGGACGACATTAATATATTGACAATAAGAACAAAATTTATGGTATTTTAAAATGGTAAGTATTAGTGGCGGCTGGTGGCAGGAGCTGTGGAGCTGCAGCTCAGGGGATATAATTTGGTGCAGCTCTGGCTTATTTCTGCAGTTCTAAATTTAAAAATGCAGCTCTAAATTCAAATTTTGCAGTTGCTTTCACTTCTTTATATATTATTTATTATTCAAATGTACATGAAACAAGAATTACAAAATATATTTTTTGGACGATCGGGTTATTTTTTATATTTACCGATAGTGTTTCCAAGACAGTAGGTCTTATTTACAAATTACTGAACGGTAAGTGATGTTACACGTCGGTAAATGATGTGCTTCACTTACCGTTCAGGAGGCGAGACGGTAATAGCTATTAACATACCTAAGACTGTTATGTATATCATAACTGCCGAAGATGTCGGTTTGAAGTCCGAGCCCGTAGAGCGAGGATTTTAAGACATCTAAGGCTAGTTATGATTAATAACATCCGTGGTTTGTTCAATAGTTTATCGGTTTCAAAAAATTAAGACATTATTGATAAATACCATTTTTTGAAATTCTCTCATTAATGCTACTTTCAGATTGCTATGGTTAACAGAACAATTATTTTGACATATGCCAATATGACAAATATTCAAATTATGTACTTTGTTCCACATGTTTATTACTTTAGAATAGAGTAGACCGTATTTAGAACGATAGGCTAAAGTTATCTGTATGTATTAATGAAGAGCATTATATTTTCATTGCATTTTATTTTGATTTTATAGACCGTTGTTGACAAGTCAATATGATGGTAATAATATTAACATACAGATACAGTTATTACTTAGTTACCAGCCTACTTTTGTACATGTAAACAATGGAATAATATCCTGAAACCGGTAAATAGATAGTAACAAAAATCAAAACTTAATTAAAAAATGACAAATAAAATTTTTTAATGTCAAAATAATTTTCAAATCTTATTTTTCTTTTAAATTTTGTGCGTCGATCGTGCAAAAAATAGTATAAGCATCACGAACGTTAAGGAATTACCGTTCTTAATACTTAATATACTATTTAATGATTAGAACGAGCGTTTCCAGCAACACATCTGGGTATTGTACTTGTCTTGTAGTTCATAGTTTCTGCATTTGTCACGGCTTAAATATACCTATTCTTTTGTAAGAAAACAACGTGGTTAAACATTTTTGAGTTATTTCTTTACAAAGATTAGCAACTGCTCATTTTAAGAAAAAATTAAAATGTCCCCCTCTTCTCCTATCCTTGAACAAAAAAGTGCAGCTCTAAATTTTACAAATTATATCCCCTGCTGCAGCTCCTAGTAATAATTTATTTATAATAAAATTGATTGGGGGAAATTGCAACTTATGGACGATATTAATATATTGACAATAAGAACAAAATTTATAGTATTTTAAAATGGTAAGTATTAGTGGCGGGTCGTGGCAGGAGCTGTGGAGCTGCAGCTCCTGGTAATAATTTATTTATAATAAAATTGATTGGGGGAAATTGGAACTTATGGACGATATTAATATATTGACAATAAGAACAAAATTTATAGTATTTTAAAATGGTAAGTATTAGTGGCGGCTTGTGGCAGGAGCTGTGGAGCTGCAGCTCCTAGTAATAATTTATTTATAATAAAATTATTAATCTTACTATTCAAGAAACTTTCAAAAAGATTACAAACATTCATTTATACTGTGTGCATCTACAATTTAAAAAAAATATCTTAAAATTTATATGCTTTCTGCTTAACAGTTGACGTATGGAGCCGTGAGCTGTGCCACAGTTGAATTGTGGACATGTGCTTAGAGAAGTATTGCGGTGTGAAGGGGCATTGCCTTGCTGGTGCTGCGCGGTGCGAGGAACGACGAGGCAAAGTGGAAGGGAGAACGCTGTATTTCTTGCAGCCACAGCTAACCAGATCGCCGATTAGAATAGATCCTAGTAGCATCCGTTGTAAAATTAGTAAAATAATATTGTTTTCTTTCTTTATTTTATTTTGTAAACATAATATGTATATTTTTTTAATATATTTCTTTTTTTAATCAAAATGACTTTTTTACCTTGTAAATATTTTTTATGTAAATGCAGCAGCTCCTACCTGTATGTAGTCAAGAGCCTCTACTGGTAAGTATTATTTACATATACAGGGTGTAAATGAAATAAGTGCATTAAATTTGACCAGTAGTATAACTCATCGAGAGCAACAATATTTCTTAATACTTAATAATAATATTTGTAAAGATGAAGTCGAGTGTTTAAATAAAATACCCTATTTGAATATGCACCGTGAAATTTTTATTGTTCATATGTATAAGGGATTTAACATGCTCTTCTGTTCATTTTACCGTAAAATCTGTAGAGTTAAGAAATAAAACTATATATATATATATATATATATATATATATATATATATATATATATATATATATATATATATATACAGGGTGTAAATGAAATAAGTGCATTAAATTTGACCAGTAGTATAACTCATCGAGACCAACAATATTTCTTAATAACTTTTTCTCGAAATCGCATATTTTTTTAGCATTTTTACCACCCCGTAAATTGACGAGTCGTTCCAAATATTTTTGTAATAATTGAATGCAGCAGCAATAGCTATGAACAATTTTGTTTTAGCAATTGACAGTCCTGTCAATTGTTGCAATTAAATTTTGACATTAGTAATAAACTTGTTTATAAGGTAAAATTCTGTCAAAATGCGAGTACACAGACATTGTAATTACTTTCCTATGGTTTATTTATTTATTTTTTACTCGTATCTGTACTACATGTTACTTGACATCACGGTTCTCATAAAAACAGTGTCATGGAGTTGCCAACGCATTTACATGGAGCGTTTCCAAATCATCACCAAATCATTCTGTTCTTAATATTCGCACATTTGTTAATCTTGTACATCTTTATCACATCACAATACGGAGTGTCACATATGACAATTTTTAAAAAAGCAACAGTTATATCCATACCATGTGCAAAAAGTTCAATGTTTTCAGCACATAACAGACTTCAATTTTGGGAATGGCTCATAATTTTCATTCATGAGACTGAATTTACTTGGGAAGGTGTATTTATTATGCACAATACACATCTTGACAGACGAAAATGCTGTAAAAATTTTCATTAAAAAATGTTTTGGGCGGGAACAATAAATGGACGACTAATTATTGATACTCATGTACCTCTTTTAAATGGACAAAAGTTTGTACTTACATTTTTTGAATAACGTATTTAAACTATTATGATTTCTCGACGATAAATAATCATCTCATAACCTAACAACTATGCTTTTGCTCCTCATCTCTCCTTGTCTTCCTCTATTCACACTATTCAAAGGTGATTAAAACCCTGGTTCAAAACACAACTTTATAATTTTGTTATCCAAAATTTAAATTTATTTATTTTAAAAATTGTACTCTTACGTATTAATTAATAATATTGTTATTTCCCTTGATTCGTTTATTAATTACTGTGACTGTAAGTGTAACCGATAACCGACAATTTTTGAGCTGATTGTATCCCACTTGAACACGGCAACAGTCATTTGTAAAAATAAATTATGTTCTATTCATACTGCTGTACAACTAACTAGTTGTTTACCTTTTTCGTTTGTCTAGTTTTGGTAGCATAACTTTTATGAATAGATGTTTGTTCCAACTTCTAGAATCACTACATAATTAAAGTTTAACATATAGGTAAGTGGAAGGATGCCATATTTAGACTTACCACAAAACAGATAACTATCATACTTTGACAACTGAAAGTACAAGTTACGTTTAATATGAATTAAAGTAGTTTTCAAAACATATTAAACAAAATAAACCGTTTAGTAAAAAGTTCTGTATTTATTTATTGAAAAACCAATGTTTTGGTGTACTCGTTTTACGTACATAGTTTATTTTGCAGGATATGTTCACCAAAAGTTGTTTAGTTTCAGTCGATAGATAGGTATCTAAATATATCTGAATCAAACACAAATCGCTACAATGTGACAAAGCGGTCTGTTGATTCTCTAATTATAGTGTTCTCCGAACTACTAACCAAAGATTATCGTTTAATTTGACATCTGACTGCATCACACGGATTTTATCTCGATACGTATATGTTCTACTCTGATTGATAGTGAAATACGGCTAAACATTTCATGGACCACCGACGAATCATGAAAACAGTTTGTCAATCTGGATAAACCATAAACGTGAAACAGTATATCGGGTATAGAAATAAAATATGTATCGAAAATACAATGTTTTTTTTATTATTTATTTGGTAATTGTTGTTTATTATAATAAAAGTGTAAATACAAAATTAAAAACTGCACATAACTAATGCTAATTTGTTCCTCAACTGTTTTTTATGTACGCGTATGAAGTGAGTGAAAACGGATTGTATTTGCAGATTGAGTATTTTATTTCTTTTAACTGAAGAAAATGCTCTCTGATTAATTCCATATATTCATTCGCACTCGCAACGATACTTTCAAAAATTGATTAATTCAGTTTTAACTAACTTAACTTTCGCAATTTAATTTTGTGTGACAGATAAATAATGTTTAAAATGACAGTGCCAATTTTATTTCCCACAACTTACCTTTTCTTATTCTTCATTATGCCAGCGTGACACTCGTACCATTTAAGAAATATAGTTTTATCGTTCCTGATTTTGTTTTTCGCATTTAATATATTTTAACATTGGGGTTAAAACTATCCCACTTTCCAAAATTTAATATAATATACATTTTCTGAATAATTTTACTATTCATATAAACATTTTTTAAATAATAGTTGGAATAATACACAAAATTTAAAAACTTAAATGTTGTATGCAATATAATAATAAAAATTTAACATTGTTCCATAATAATATAGTTATTTTGAGTGGGGTATGTGACCATATTTGAATTTCAATATAAAATATAAAAACTAACCACTATAGCTTCTCATTATAATAATAAAAACTAAACATTAATGTGTAATAATATTGTTGTTAGCAATTTAATGTTTTGGAGGAGGTATACGAGTATATGCCGTACGCATGTTAGAATCGTGGAAGAAATAGACTGCGGGAAGGAAAGAGACAGTTATAGATCAGCCGATCAGTGTCGCGATCATGTTGTAGTAGATGTGGCATGACAACAGCTGGCTATAACCATCTTTTTCCCTCCCAGTCTATCCGTCTTCTTCCACGCTTCTACCATGCTCACGTCACAAATCCCTTCCTCGAATTTCTAATAATTATTTTGTCGTAAAGTATGAATAATTAATCGATTTAAAAAAATACGATTATTTTATTTTTTGTCTAGTATTGATTGTTTTGGAGAAGGGATCTGGATCTGGTGACGTCAGTATGGCCTCAGTTTATATTTCTACCACTATCAACCGCTGGCATATTGATAATATAATATTGTTTGTTTTTGTCTACCACGCTCGGGCCACAGCGACATCACTAAGTCCTTTCTACAAATTTTTAATATTTTTTTTTTTCTAAACTATATAATCGATTTAAAAAAAATTGGGCACCTATTTTATTTTTATAGGTATTTAATAATGAAAATAATACAGATTTTCATCGACATAAATTTCGCCTATCATACTTTCTTAATAATGAGGTCATGCACGATTTTTCATTTTTAACTGTAATCGGTAGAGTAATGAAAAATAATAGACCCGTATTTTTTATTTTTCCTCAAATCGATCTTTAATACTGAAAAAATTGTAATTAAAAATGGCATTGTTCAAAACGCGGCTGATTTTCTCTGCCTCATCCCTTGCCCAGTGACGTCAGTGTTTCATCAATGCGGCCATTTTGATTGTCACATTAGGTTAAACGTCAAAGTGACATTTAAAGATAACCTGAAATTTACAAAAGTAAACATGTCGGTGAAACGCTGTTTGCACAAAACATCGTGCCAAAATATTAGCGAAAATAGTGAGAAAATATTTTTAATAGTACCGCGTGATACAAAAAACACAACTCGAAAAACAGTTACTGTTTGTTGAAAAATACAGATTTGATACGCAACAAACCAACAGTAATGGAATTCTAAGAATACACCATACAACGAACAATAATATTATAGCATTTATATCAAATATTTAGATATGTAATTCTCAATTTATAGTCTATATAATTTTTCCTTTTAGAAATTCTGTGTCGATATAATAAGGCTGTATGAAATGAGTCTGAACTTGCACTGTGGAACGCTGACGTAACAATATGACTGGTTTTCTACAAGTTTTTAAAAATGTCATATTTTAAAACGATTTAGACTATGCTTGTTTGATTTAAACAAAAGAAAGAACAATTTTTTTTTCATGGCATTACGCAAGGGCTAAAAGTGTGGTTTTTGACTTAGCTCAATTTGCTTGCTCAGTCAGTAATAGGGACATTTTGTTTGGAATGTCGTTGTTAGTTAGTATAACAGCCACCTATATTCTACGCTAAATTTGAGGATGATGTATTTATTTCAGTTCAAATGGCAGCATTTGTATAAAATTTTAAAATTGATTTTCTAAAAAAGTAGTTATTTTGAGATATGTCACTATTTCCGATATGTAAAAATCAAAATTTAATTACATACCCCATTGTGATAGTAAATTAATATTTATATAATTTTCCAGCATCTTCTTCATGCACCCAATATCCCATATTTCATAGGGACTCTTATAATGTAACAGTGTATTATTAAAGCTCATTCCGCTGGATTCCTTTCTCCCCGTACGGCACTGGCACAGGCGCGAGTGCAGGGCATGCGATAAATAACCCAGGGCAGAGGGTGACGCGCCCGCTCCCGTCCCGGTCCCGAACCCGAGTCCGGACCTTAAGTCTGTCAATGATCTCGTGCCTTACTGCACGAATTGAAATCTAGTGGAGCGACGCGCGGCACCGACGCGAAGGCAGGCTTGGATTCAGGGGGTGGATGGGTATGGGCAGTGTTGTATCAAAAGTTCTCGCGTTAAAAACCGTTTAGTGATCTATATTACCACAATTGGAAAAAAATAGAGAATAGGGTATTCTCTCATGATTACAAATATTAAAAAAATTATTAAAAATATTAAAGCTGATTGGTAAACCAGAGGGAAAAAGCAAAAAAAGCTGTTATAAATTGATTGTTGCAAAAGATGTAAAGCGTCTAAATTTTGCTGATGTACTAGTTGTACTACCAATGGGAGACCAGTTGAAATCCCTACTCCATGTTCCAATGTGATAACAGGCCGCATCTTAAGTATACACATGCTCGGGTCTATTTCGGATCGTTCGGGACTGTTCGTGTATAACTGTTTTAGCATGTATTGCTAAGCGATATGACATCTGGTAACAAAATAATGAACTACATGTCAACAATGTATGCAATATTAAAAATTTGTTAAATACTATTTACAAATACATATTTGTGTATCTAATTGACATACAGGTGGCGTTCAAAATCCGTCACATGTGAATTTAACATGGGAAATTAGAATATTTTGAATACTTACATATTAATAATTAACTGTTTAAAATTAATAAAGAATATAAAAAAGTAAATAAAGTTTATAGTAAATTTATTGTAATAATTATTATTCTTCCTAAAACAAATTATAGAAAATAAGTTTCGTGGCATGATGGTAATGCTTGTGCTTGTTCTGTTAAGGGTATTGGGGTGGAATCCACCAATTTTTTTTTTATTATTTTTTTTAATATTTTGTTGGAATTTTAAATAAATATCAAATTTAATATAAGAATTTTATCTGACTATGTTAAATAAATATGAAGAAAAAATAAAAAAAAACGGTAAGGAAGTTTGGTAGATCCGAACCTACCACCTTTGACATAAAAAGCAAAAACGTTACCGCCATGCTGTAAGACTCTTGTCTCATACTTTCTTAAACAAAGTATAATAATGTCAATAAAAGTATATTATTAAACGCCATCTATATAATTTAAGAATGTCAAAATGTTTTTGCAGCATAAACAAAAATATGTAATCAATTACTTAGAACGATTTTCCTTATAAATTTCTTAAGATTTTAGTAATAATAGGTAAGATTACAATTAAATATATTTTATTTCTCATCTTTTTCAATACTTACTGAACACCTTCTCGAAAACCCATGAACCAATGATTGCACACCGCTGATACTGAACAACTAGTACGTCACTATCACGTGACGCAAGAAAATCAAAAATTAATATCTTGCTTATTAAAAGGAATATTTAACTCGGGGTTTCACACGTACTCTTTTATATATTGCGTTCATAATGAAGTCATTTCGATACGCAATTTTTTGTTTTAGACGGTTGGTACTAAATGACGTTTCTTTAACCTATTTTTACCTAATTTATTTTTAGTTAATTGACAATTCATTTTAATAATATAATGTCGAAATTATTATTATTTTTTTTTTATTTAGGGAAGATTATTTACATGAAATTGTACAAATGGTTACAAATATAATCACAAATTGAGTAAGTAAATGTTATTGTAGAAGGCGCAAAATATAAAAAATAGTATAAAGAACTCATTTTATAAGACTTTCTTTCGCACACGTCAAAATTTAGGAAACGATTGTACCCAAGCTTCTCACAAAATGGTGCATATACACATAAAACTGTATCATGATCGTGACTCAAAGTTCCGAGTTCTGTTTACAACCGAGAAGTCTAACGGTGAAAACATAAAGAAAGCAGGTTGCCCGCTTACTAGTTACCGGCGTCGTCGGGCGCCGAAAATCTACCTATATTAAAATAACAGCAAATGCACAGAAAGGACGCACAGCGTGCAATCAGAGCCGGCTATTTTACCGGAATAAAAATTCAATTCTTGGCAAGCATGTTCGACAGGCAGATCTTGTATCCACTGACATCAATAGATACAAACTTATAATTCGAGTTGACTAAGACCTACAGAACAACTGAAAAAATATTTTTATGATTGTAAAATATTAACACCGAATTTTTGAGACATGTTTGAAAAGTCCTAAATTAGAAATAAGAAGAGAACATCTTGACTTGGTGATAGCTGGTGCAGTATAGTATAGGTTTGTTCCTACAGACGGCCCGGACTGTCATATGTACGAGTATGTCAGACGCATGCGCATTTTAAAAATATCATTCCAACCGACTGTTGTACAATCCATCGGACTGTTGATATGTTTGTTCCTACAGACTTCGGACGCATACATGAACGCATCCGCGGACTGTCAGATCCATCCACTGGTCTGTGCTATGTACTATTTGTCAACACGTGCGCGCAGCAACGGGTGGCGCTCGAAATCCGTTACATAGGCATTTAACGTGGGAAAACAGTTTTTTCTTGCGTGTTGCTTCCCAAATTATTTTAGAAAAAATACTTCAAATAAAAGTTCTAGATCATGATATTCTGCATTTGAATAAGTAAACAAAATTAATTTTGCCTGCTTTGTAACTGCAGAAATTTGATATGAAAATGTCAAAAATCACGTCAAAAATAGTGATAGCCATGGAATTAAAACAAAAAGCATACCAAATGTAATTTTTTATCTGTCTGAAAAAGTCTCAATATTTGACAGTTAAAACATCAATCATTTGTTTGTTTTTTTGTTTTAATTCCACGACTAGCTGTTAAACTAGAATTTTCAAAATTTTCATATTCAATTTTTAGAGTTAGTAAACATACGAAATGAATTTTATTTAATAATTTATAAGTATCATTTTATTCTTTACAACTTTTATTTGAAGAATTTTTTTCTAAAATAATTTGGGAGGCAACGCGCAAAGGAAAACTGTTTTACCATGTTAAATGCCTATGTAACGAATTTCCAGCGCCACCAGGTATATATATATATATATATATATATATATATATATATATATATATATATATATATATATATATATATATATATATATATATATATATATATATATTACCGCTTACATACTCGTACAGAAAAATTGTATCAAATAGCATTTAATAAATAAAAAAAATTACAAATCACTTAAAGTGGAAATTGTGCGGCTTATAAATTTATGCCATTTTCAACCACTCTTACTTGTTCTTGTAAGTTACGTGAGACATTATGAGTAACATAATAAAATATTAAACTATGTAGAATATTGTATTAAGTATACAGGGTGTTCCGCGACTCGACCGACAAACTTATACTATATAATGTTATATGACCTAAAGGTGAATTCTTCTTTGTTTCGGAGATATCGCAGAAATTTTAAAAAAAATTATAATTAAGTTAGCCTTGACGAATGAACGTATGTTTGACAAATGAATGATTTTTGTGCTGTCTTATTAATTTAAGCCATTATACCTTCACTTTTTGGAAAAAAAAATTGCCGAATTACATGGAAGATATTCCTCTGGAAGGTCGTCGTGGCTTGTGACAAGTGACGGTGTTTCTGTGTGATGAAAATTTTCGGGAAAGGTGAATAAGGCGAGGTGGTTCTGTACATTGGCCAGCTCGGTCACCTGACTTGTCGTCTTTAGATTTTTTTCTGTGGGGTTGCTTCAAATCTCGTGTGTATAGTAATGGTAAACCAGATACACGCGAAGAGTTGACTGACCGTATAGTTGAAGCTACTAATTCTCTAAAGAATGGATTGGCAGTAATTAACTGGCAACATTCTATGACTCGAAGGATAGCTGTATGTTTAGAAAATGGCGGTTCTCATTTTGAACAGTTGCTGTAATTTTGTGTTAATTGGCTATCCATTGCTGAATAAATTTTCTTTTATCATTTTTTTTAATTTCTTCGATATCTCCGAAACAAAAAGGAATTCACCTATAGGTCATATAACATTTTTTGATCGTAATGACCCCGGAATATATGGTATAAGTTTGTCGGTCTAGTCGCGGAACACCTGTATATTGGTTTCATTCACTAACGTTGCACCTATTAAACAAAACCCAACGAAAGCAAACAAATGTCAAATTGAAACTAGTGTTTACAACGCCTTGTTAGAAAATAAAAGGCGATCACAATGCGCATGCGAATTCACTCCTGACTTAAATTGAAAGCTTGGACCTTGTAAGGTTTTAGTTGACGTGTTATCCAAAACCGAAATGCGCCGGGTCAAAATTTTCGTGGTTAACTTACAATTTTGAACCAGCATGATTTTGTGCTAGGTTCAAATTTGATTGTGAATGTACTTTAAAGGCACAACTACCAGTTAAAAATTTTCAGCTGTAATTCAAGGGTACTGAACTGAACAGTAAACAAAAAGTGCACTACTCCTACTCGTGAATTTTACAAGGATTTTTCTAATACCGTAATATTTCAAATTCATTTTTTGTTTTTTATTCTAAGCTGGCATCATCACAAGTCTCGTCCACGTAGAGATTACCCCTTAGTCCGGTGCTGTCGTTTGCGCTCTGCTACGCTCCGCTCCGCTCGACACTCGGATGGCTGAGTCCGGGACTAGACACCGGAGTCCGGAGTCCACCGTTCGGACTCCGACTCCCCTTCCCGGAACCAGTTAGATTTATACACAGACTAATTGGAGTGTATCGTTGACCACTCAGTTTTTAAATACTTGAACAGCTACATTGTGACACACATAACCTGACAGATTGTAACTTGTTACTTTTTCTAAGATCTTAACGGGATTTGTACCGAGGATAGCATTTAATCAGGTCTATTCACTAAAATATACGTTAACTTTTAGCGCAAAAATATCCAACGCTAAAAAGTAAATATTAACGTCTCTGTTAACAGTACTTCATAAAATTGCTATTCACTAAAGCATTGGTTAAAAATTTCGTTAATATTTAACTTTTTAGCGTATACGCTAACGAATACTGTGAAATCAGTTTCACATGACGAAATAAACCTGTAAAACGTATGTCCTAACTTAATATAAGAGTGATCATAGTGTGAAATCATTAAATTTTATAGCTAAATTAAAATAATTATTTATAAATATGTCAGATAACAGTAAGTGCATAGATACAAATATGTATTTGCAATATTTTTAATAAGTGTTTTGCAGAAACCACACCGCTTTGGTTCATTCACAAATTACAACATTCTCCGATTCCATATTGATAGCTGCTAAGGCCCATGGCCATAGAAATTTAACGCAGCTAGAACCTTTAACTATGAATTTATTAAATTATTATTACCCGTATACTGATAGGTATTGTGATTCTTATTGGATTCCCCATATGGGGTATAAGAGCTGTAAATAAATCTAAAGCACAGTGCTTCGATAATCTAAAACTTTTATTTAATTCATAATCGGGCAAATGGAATGGATCACTTCTATCTCCAAGATTTCGAAATCGAAGTTTTACGTAGCGCCTAAAATGATTAAATGTATTTTGGACAATTTAAAATTATTAGTGTGGTTATATGATGTAAACTTCCAAGTAAAATCATGAATTAATCATTTATTATTCATATGTAAGTAATAATTACTTCAAATAAAGACATTAATATATTTATCACCTTTAATCTCTCAATTTCTTCCAATCGAAGCATATTTATAACTATATTTGCAAGTCATTATTCATATTAACGTTGCCTTAAAGTTTTAACACTATGTCTCAAGATGATGTTAAATTTCTTGCTTTTAACGTGGTTATATTAACGATTTCTTTAAAATTTTAACGTATACCTGCTTACTGAATAGCAAATTAAAAATTAAAGAATCCGTTAAAATATTAGCGGTGACCTTCGAAGTTAACGCGCACGCTAATTTTACAGAATAGACCTGAATGGTTGCTTGTAATTTTGGTTATTCTAATTGATTAAAATAAAATATTTACAATTATTATAAATTATTTGTTTTCTTTTTTTATTAAAAAAGTAGAGACATGAAATTAATATCTAGATTAAAATGTAGATATGAAGAAAACAAGAAGAAATACTGGATGAAAGAAGCAGGTCGTATATGTAGGTGAAGTTGTTTTCCAATTGCTAATAATTTGCAAGACACACCAATAGTTTCTTCAACATTCTCCATGAGTTCGGGTTGGGAGACATGGACCAAAGCATTAAAAAATGAGAGAGAAGAATAATTAATGGCCAGCTCCACCAATTGTAATTAAAGCCACAACTATAGGTTAATAGGTTTAATGTAAAGAAATGTGAGGTCATGTCGTTTTCAACGAAACAAAATAATTGTATTTTATATGAGTATAGAATGAACAATTTCAATTCGTGCAGAGTTAGCACTAAAAAGGATTTGGGAGTATTATTTCATCCTAAGTTTGATTTTTCATTACATGTTAACAACTTAGTCACTAGTAGTATATATGTGTAAATGTATTATTTTGTAGTACCCCTTAATTGGGAACTTTGTTCCTGTCGGGTACTTACTTATAAATAAATAAATAAATTAACAAAAAAAGTGCATATCAAAATTTTTACAGTAATATTTAACAGCTCATATGACATTTTGTTTCGGTAAGATTATATATTTAATCAAAAACAAATAACTGTAAGTGGTGCAACTGGTCATAAATAAATTATAAAATGACACAATCTTAAAAAATGCTAATTATTTAGCAAACTTTCTACACAACAAGTAAAGGTTTACTGTCGTTACTAGGGCCGAATTAACCAACAGACAAAAAAGTCAAATAATGTCCAGGGCTCGTAATTCAGAGATACCCGATTCAATCCCGGAATTGTTTTTTTTGTTCACCGTAATATACATTTCTAGGATGATTTTCCTTTGTATGCTTTTTAGATTATATGTATATTCATATAATAATTTTTCTTTTATTTTCTCAAAAAATTAATCTTCGACTTTATAGAATATTAGTGATGGGATAATTCGAATTAAAAATAACCTGGTATCCGATTATTGAAATAATCTATACAATTCGATTATAAAATTCAATAATTCGAATTAAAAATAATCGGCAACACAGTTGAAAAATAATGATAGGGTTATGTGATCTTGATCAAATTAGAGAAAATATTAATATGTTTACTAATAAAGAGTTAAGGTACATTTACAAATGAAAATTATGTTTAGATTTATGGTTTATACTTTAGATTTAACGACTTTGGCCGCATATTATGTAATGACTCCATTCACACTTCAGAATTTCGGGTCTCTAATTCCAAATCATAAAGCTAAACATTGCAAGGTCCAAACTTTAGGTTTATGATTTAGTTTGACGTCACAAACTTCACTTATGAGAACAAGTCTGAAATGATATAGATATATACACCCATCTTTATTTAATATTCACTTGGTGGATTCGGCTTTTTAAACAAATGCGAGAAGAACATGGAAACTGTCAGAACTTAATTGCTGAAATATAACCAATAATGACAAGCGAATGACAATTTCACGGCGCACGGGTATCTGTTAAGTATTGCTCTACCGATATTTTAATCTTGTTTTTGAAGCATATACATAGATGTCTGCACATACCAAAACTAAATTACAGTTTATTTAAACTTAAATTTGTGAATGACATACTTAAACCTAAAGAAAAACCATAAACCTAATTTTCATTTGTGAATGTACCTTAAATCCAAATCATAAAGCCAAACATTACAAGGTCGAAACTTTAAGTTTATGATTGAGTTTGACGTCACAAACTTCACCAATGAGAACGAGTCTGAAACGATAAAGACATATACACCCATCTTTATTTAGTATTCATTTATTGATTCAGCTTTTTAAACAAATGCGAGAAGAACATAGAACTGTCAAATTTAATTGCTGAAATATAACCAATAATGCCACGCGAATGATAGTTTGACGGCGCATGACCGATATTTTAATCTTGTTTTTGAAGCATTTACACAGATGTCTGTACATATTAAAACTAATTCTCAGGTAATTTAAACTTACATTTATGAATGACTTACTTCAACCTAAACAAAAACCATAAACCTAATTTTCATTTGTGAATGCACCTTTACTTAAATCTAAACAAAAACCATAAACCTAATTTTCATTTGTGAATGCACCCTTAATAATAACAAACTTGTATCATTACAATTTTGTTAAATACGAATACAAGGAACAATAGCGAAAGAGAAAAGTCTGTACCTATCCATATCTTTCGCTCTCATTGGTTGTATTACCTACTTGTCACAGATGACGTTAAAAAAAATTGGTCATATTCCTTATTCTAGAGAAATCTGTTTGTTTAGATTAGAATCTAGTTCTTCGATTCAAAACTCAATAAAAAATAACAATGATTACTGAAATTTCAACGGAACGCTCCTAAGACAAGTGACGACAAACAAAATCGAGACATCGAGACCAGTAATTTTTAGCGCGGCTATGTTCAAATCTTTAACCTAGCTACGGCACATGCGCAGTCGGATAGACCGAATTACAAATAATCCGATTATGCCCATCACTATAGAATATGTTATAAGTGGAGCTAACTCTAAATTTTGTCTCGGGGCTGCCAAAGATTTAATTTGACCTTACTAAAATTTCAGTGAAGCAAAATGACACCCAGCACTGAATAACAAGGACAAGTTATGATATATTTATTTACTTTATTTAAATTATAAATTTTGTAGTTCTTTTCCTTATTTTCACTCCAATAAATTATTGTAAATTGTGTAAAATTCCTGTTGAAAACAAAAAAAAAAAACAAATAAAAAAGAGCAACGTCATTCAAAAAGAAATATAAAGAACAACTTTTCTCTATTTTAATTAACTTTATATCTGATATTAGGACCGGCCCAAACTACAGGCAAGCCAGGCGATCGCCTGGGGCGAAATTGAATTTGGGGCGACTTTTTTGAGATTTTTTTCAAATTAAAAAATTATTAATAAGTCAAGTATATTGATTCGTCTATGTGTGTAGTTTTATGTAAAGATTCTGGGACAAAATAGCGAATTTGTGGGTTGCTTTAAACATAATTTTACAATTATTACAGAGCAGTTACTAGTAGTGAAACAAATTTCAGCAAACTTAAACTAGTAATTAAATCCTATTTGCATTCTACTATGAAAAGAATAATGTTTAAATTTGTTGACGTTTATATCAATTAAAATGTAGTGTCAAAATTAAATACCAAAGAAGTAATGGTAGTCCAGGGAATTTACTGAAAAAGTACTCCCAACATCAAAAAAACTACAATGCTACAACAAAAGCTTTTTACAGAATCCTGTATAGAAAACTGCGCTGATTAACATATCAAAAGTTTCCGGAAATAGGAGCCCGCGATGCATATAGAAATATTAAAAGAATGCAAAATTTTATACTCAAAAAATATTCTTATATTTTTACCTAGAATGAACTATTAAAGAATTGCATTATATATTTATTTGTGCTATTATGTTATAGATAATTATGTTATACAAATATAATATTTCTTAAATAAATTTCATCAGTATAATATGGGTATCTAAATTTTAATAAATGAGGGGCGCGATCTAAAGTGTTCGTCTGGGGCGCTCAAAAGTCTCGGGCCGGCCCTTTCCGGAATGGTTTTCGAGATCCTAAATTATTATACAGGGTGTCCTATAACTTCAGGTACATATTAGAAAGACATATATTTCTTAATGTCCTGATTACGGAACAAAAAGAATTTTTTCAAAATTCAAAAATTAGTTTTTGAATTTTTTGTAGGAAACAGTTTTGGGACATTGGTTGAATAGGTTGTGTGTTTTTTTCATTACATACACATCTCCCAAAGTTAATTGGTGTGACAAAGCTTTACGTAATTGCATAAATTAATTTCATTGTTAAATTATTTTATGTAATAGTTATAACTAATTTCACTATTCCAAATATTATAGTATCCAGGGGTACAAAAAATGTTCTTCTTAAGTGAACTACCTTTAGTTATAGGAATTTTGAAAAAATTCTTTTTGTTCCGTAATCAGGACATTAAGAACTATATGCCCTTCTAATATGTACCTAAAGTTATGGGACATCCTGTATAGGTATAATTTTGTTTACTATTTTATCGTTCGTATATTCTTAGAAATATTTTGATAAATATTTATTCATAAAGTCAGTTATAATTCTGCATAATATGAACAAAAAGTTCATTGTAAATAAATATATTGGGTCATTAAAACAAAGTGTTCAGACGAATGAAACAATAAAATACTGTAATAAATAAGAATGCTTTCTTCGAGAGAAAAGTAAACAAAATGAAAGGGAAGTGAAGAACCATATAAATGTGAATTAGGCTGTGATAGGAAACCGTGCATTAATAATAAAAATCAGGAGCAACGTTTGGCAAAACCAATTAATTTCGCGACAAAGCACCAATTCTTTTGCTGTCTAAATCCAGTTAAGCCGACGCTTGGAGCTCTGGGCTGCGTGCTTTAGTTTACATTTCTGGCGCTGGTGATTTCACGGGCCGTCGTAGGGCGTCAGGACAAAATACATCGCTTGGAAACATTTACGCTGACCGCGAATCTCAGATTACAACACTATTTCATTTTACTAGTACCGCTCATGTGAGCGAAGGCCCTGGCTGTTAATGAACGGTGGGCGTAAGGAGCAAGCAGTACAAGTGCAGGGGCAGGAGTGAGGGTGCAGGACTAAACTTGCTCTTCCGTGCGCAAATCGCCAAGTGAGCACTGTTGTTGCTTACTGGTGCTGCTTGTGCCGTGGCTCTATCGAAACCCGGACGCATGTTACTAACTGCACTACCTATAACCACACAATTTTCCATTGATTCATACTTACTAGTGATGCACGACGAGGCGAGAGTACTCTCGCATCTCGTCTCGTCTCGTTGCATTATGCGAGACGAGAACAAGAGCGAGATTGTAATTTAAAATTCGAGGCGAGATCGATATAACAACTGCGAGAAGCGAGAAATCTCGCGAGAGTCTCGCAATAAAAAGTATTTGTAACTTTATAACTTTGATTCATAAATTCAATTAAAAATGCACCGTATAGGGAGTGGAGTCAACGGTAATTCGTGCATAGGACACGTGAATGTAAAAATTATATGAATTGACTATATTTTTTTGAGTCTATCTAAAGTCGAATGATATCGGTCGCAGAGCGAGGAAATGCAAAAGAAAGACTAATTCGGTTTTGCATCTAATAGAACTAGTTTTTCTCCAACATTTCAGCCCGTAATTCATCCCAGTTAAAACTACGGTTAATAAAATTCTTGTCGTCCCTGAAAAGTAAAGGATCTTATATTAAGCGTCGATAGGAGCCAACACAGAGTGAAGCGGAGTGATTGGTTGCCAGCGGGTTCTCAGTGTAGCGCTTTTTTTATGAGTAAATCTTACTTAAATAGTGGCATATAGTTAATGATAAAGTGTAGAAACTTTTAGTTACAAAAAAGAATTTTTTAAATGTTTAATTAGTTTTGCTGATGACAAAATGTATTAACAGATGTTCGTATTGAAATAATTTGGTGACTAGAATTTAGTGTTTCGTCTCTTTATTATAGTTATACGACTGTAAATACACGGAAGACGGCACGATTGGTGCGAACTTCTCTTTTGTAGTTCAACTGATACGTAAATACCGAAGTAAATACGTAGTGCGCAAGCGCTTATTTTTACAGCGGGACTCTCGCGCGAGAACGAGATGAGACCCAAAAAAATGTGCGAAAACGAGAGCGAGATCGAGATTGCAGATCCGAAAACGAGACGAGATCGATATTTTATATTTCTCGTATCGTCTCGCCTCGCGTGCATCACTAATACTTACTATTTTTAATCAATTTTCTTTCAAAATTTCTTCGATATTTTTGGTAAAAACATAAAATGTTTTTTCTACAACATCGATTTCAGATAAAATGTCAAAAATATTACTCTTGAAAGAATGAAAAACAAATAAAGGGGCGCATTGAATGGGGTCCTCCACCATAACAAAAAAAATGAACACTTAATACTAAAAGTATTATTCAACAAATAAGATAAAAAAATGTATAATTACTTTGCGAGATATTTGAAATTTGTTGTCAGTGTCACTGTGACGTCTCACTATTGCTATCTTTCTCTCGCAGCCTGCTATAGAGTCTGGTCGAGACCACACGAGAATACAGTCCTGAATGTTTATTCCTGCTCAATGCGTCACGTCAAACTATGAGGCCAGCGCGCTAGTCTAGCCCTCTAAGAACAGTCAAGCTAAAGCAGGCAGCGCGAGTGGACACACGGCACAGCGCAGTAAGGAACGTCAAATTTCGATTATTTTTCGTTGAAGGAAATTGCAAAAATGGTTTTAAAATGTTGTGTGAATGTGCGAGAGCAATTACGGTAACACGGCTACATTCATCATCGTATATCATGCAAAACATCAAATTTAGTCATGAAAATTTAGGGATATTTAGCAGCATTTTACTAAATAATTATAGAAAAACTGTAAAGACAAATTTGTAATAAAAAGCAGTTTAACAAAAATAAATAAATTAGCGAGCACCTAAATGTATTTTATTCCAAAGTAATGGTTATTTTAAATATATACTATGCGTACCTATGTATGTCATTCATACTTCGTTTCATTATTATCATTTTGATATTATGTTATATGTTATATTATTTTCATTTGTTAGCTCCAGACCAAAAGATTTATTGTTACTATTATTTTTTTTATTATTAATTCTTGTATTATTTAAAGAACAATAAACAATTTAAAGTAAAACATGAGTTTATTCATATATTTAGGCCATTTATAATTAGTTTTTTTTTATTTAATTTGTTTAGTTATGCATATAAAATAGTAATTATAGAGGGTGTAAATGAAATAAGCGCATTAAATTTAACCAGTAATGTAATTCGATGAGAGCAACAATATTTCTTAATAACTTTTTTTTTCTAAGTCTTTTAGATTTTGAGTTAAAATTCTTTAAAGATTTACTGCATATTTCGGCGCGCGCCCATGGAGAACAAATGCCTGCTGTCGTAATCAAGTGAGATACAAACAGCTCAAAAATTGTCGGTTATCGGTTACACTTGCAGACACAGTAATTAATAAACTAATCAGCGGAAATAACATTTATTATTTATTAATTCGTAATAGTACAATTTTTAAAATAAAGAAATATAATTTTGAATAACAAAATTATAAAGTTGTGTATTAAACCAGACTTTTTAATCACCTGTGAATAGTGGAAGACAAGGAGGGGCGAGGTGAGGTAATGACAAGAAAAGCAAAAGCATAGTTATTAGGTTATGAGATGATTATTTATCGTCGATAAATCATAATAGTTTAAATAAAAAATGTAAGTACAAACTTTTGTCCATTTAAAAGTGGTACATGAGTACCAATAATTAGTCGTCCATTTATTGTTCCCGCTTAAATATGTTTTAATGAAAATTTTTACAGCATTTTCGTCTGTCGAGATGTGTATTGTGCATAATAAATACACCTTTCCAAGTAAATTCAGTCTCATTAATGAACATTATGAGCCATTCCCAAAATTGAAGTCTGTTATGTGCTGATAACAGAATTTTTGCACATGTTATGGATATAACTGTTGCTTTTTTTAAAATTGTCATATGTGACACTCCGTATTAAGATGCGATAAAGATGTACAAGATTAACAAATGTGCGATTATTAAGAACAGAATGATTTGGTGATGATTTGGAAACGCTCCGTGTAAATGAGTTGGCAACTCCATGACACTGTCTTTATGTCAACCGTGATGTCAAGTAAAATATAGTACAGATACGAGTAAAAAAATAAATAAATAAACCATAGGTAAGTAATTACAATGTCTGTATACTCGCATTTTGACAGAATTTTACCTTATAAACAAGTTTATTACTAATGTCAAAATTTAATTGCAACAATTGACAGAACTGTCAATTGCTAAAACAAAATTTTTCATACCTATTGCTACTGCATTCAATTATCACAAAAATATTTGGAACGACTCGTCAATTTACGGGGTGGTAAAAATGCTAAAAAAATATGCGATTTCGAGAAAAAGTTATTAAGAAATATTGTTGCTCTCGCCGAGTTATATTACTGGTTAAATTTAATGCAGTTATTTCATTTACACCCTGTATAATATTTGATTAGTTATTTACGAGTTTTATATCTTTACAAATCACATTTTACAATCCTATTTGTTTAAAATTCCGTATATTTCCTATGCTTACACTGCTGTCCTTCGAGGCGTGGCGTGACAGCAACAGGGTAGCTGTGATGTCGCGAATTGAGCATTCAGGCCTGTATTTTCGTGTGGCCTCAGTCTGGTGCGTGAGAAAGATAGCAGTGAGTGTCGCCGTGGCATATTGACATTATAAATCAAATGCCGTGAAACTAAAAACAATTAAGACTCTTTAATAATACGAATTGTTTCAAAATTAAACGAACTTTCATTTAAATAATAAAAAAATAAGAGTGGAGGACCCCATTATTGAGATTTTAACCTCAATTTACAGTTTTATCAAATGTTTCTTCATCAAAGTTTAATATTATATTGCAGATGAAAATTAACTTGCTTTGTTACTATCTTCATTGCTTCTTAACCCTCAACTGCTGATGTTGAAATTTTACACATCTGGTGATCTGAGATCTCTCAAGATCCCATTGATTTCGCCTTTGGAAAAGTAATTTGCTTTAACTTTTTAGTAAGTGAAAATGTGAAATTTAGTGTGTACGAGTATTTCACTGTCTTGTAGAGTAATTATATAAGTTCTAAAAAATATGAGGTGAAAAAATTTAAATAATTTTAGTTTGATGGGGTCACGAATGGCACCACATCATAAGTTAAGGGTTCATAATAATAACAACAATAATTTTAAATTAACTTGTTCAAATCTCCTATCTATCTTAACTTTCCATTCTCAACTTGTGACAATTTATGCTGTAGGTATTATAGTTTATGTGCAGGTGTATAAAAAAAGATGTACAAAGTTATTTTTATAATAGATTTTGTTCAAAATTAGAACTATTTTATTTTTAACTATGAATCATTCGCTACTTGAATCTAATCGTAAATATATACATATAGCATAAAGCATGATACTAAAACTAAGTTTAGCTCTGTGATTAAACAATTCCATATGTATTACAATGCTTTATTTGATTATAGAGTATACTAATTTAGACGCTTCATATTAATAAGCTTGTATTAATACATCTCGTATGTTAAGTTCTCTAGTTCACCTGTCATTACCAAACATGAATATGTAATATACGTAGAAATGTAGACGAAGACTTTATATAAAGGTTAATTGATATTTGATATTCATATACAGAGAATCATATACATTAAAAACACAAATGTGCAATACTCAAATAAGTAATAATAAAATAATTTTAAAATTCTTCAGAGTTTCCGACACATAATCTAAAAATAAAACAACCTTTTAGTTTATATTCTGTTTATTTTAATTCAAAACAATAATAATATCAATCATTGTGACGTTTAGAACTTGTCGAGCATGGCTCCCTATGTTAAAAATGTTATAAGATTTGTTCCTACAGCTAGTCCGGACTGTCATATGTACGTCAGATGCATGCGCATTTTAAAAATATCTGTTGTACAGTCCATCGGACTGTTGATGTGTTTGTTCCTGCAGACTTTAAACGCATACATGGGCGCATCCGCGGACTGTCAGATCCATCCACTGCTCTGTGCTATATATGTAACATTTGTCAGCACATGCACACCACAATTTTCTGTTTCTGTTTTCTTAAGTAACATAATGACATGAAAAAATGGATTAGATATTTGGCCAACCTCAAATAGGTATGTTAACGTAATATGATAAATAATTAATTATTTGTTTTTAGATAATTTATTGACTGATATTTTTTCTTCAGAGGAGACAGTAATTAATAATGATGATATGGCAAGTTTGTTGTACATATACAAAGTTTCTTACATATGTCTGAATGTGTACATGAACAAGACATGCGCATTAAACAGTTCATGAATGCGTACATGAACGCATTCAAAATGTTGTGTAGGAACAAACCTATAAATTATTACCTTGGTTACTTATTTGCTTTTGTTATTCTATGTTTTACACTAAAAAAGGCAGCAGTATATGCTGTCGTAGAGTTGATTTGAATTAAAATATACCGAACATAAACTAAAAGGTTCTTTTAAATAATAAAATATTTGACTAATTTCTTATTAAGAATTTTGTCAGCATTTATTGTTTCTTTTTTTTTTGATAACAGTAACATTTATACTGCAAGTAGGTACGAGCATAAAACATTGAAATTAGTAAATAAAAATTTTGTAATTGTTCAGTACACGGATCTAGTAAAACAGTTATTGCATTTATACATATACAAATTATGTCATAAAAATAAATACTTTTAAATAACACCAGCATCACCTGTTACTTCGCAAATCAGAAAAGTTTCCGGGGTTACGCTTTCTTAAAACACCTTTTTGATGTGAGAGACTCAAATTTTTCATATTTATATACATGAAGATAAACTGAAACCCTAAAAATGAAAATACGAATCTTGTCTGGATATGTTAGGTATGTTCAAAACTCTAAATTGTATTTCTCCATAACTAAAGGAACAGTATTTTTTATTGCTACGATATTCCAAGAATAAATTTAATTATTTAATTTATTTTGCAAAAAAAATTTGGAATTTCTTTAAATAAATAAAAAAATGAACCATATTACTTTTAGTTCGACTGTTAGATTAACAGTTTTTGATAAGAATATAGTTTTCGCTACCCACATAAAAAAAATTCTCAAACTAGATTGAGCCGGGTAAAATTAAGCGCAATTTGTAAGGTTCTTCATCAGATTCCTCTTGAAATATATTTTCATCATCAGAACCAAGACCTTCTTCCAACACTTTTCTAATTTCTTCTTCTTCTAGTTCTGTATCTGTTAAAAGCCTTTTTGATGGATACATTTTGCAAAACACTCTTAGAAAAGCAATAACGTTGCACTTACGTGCACTGCATGGCCAAATACTAGATAACCTCACAAAAAAATCTGAGACCAGACGACCCATATGTGAGTCAGACATCCATAGAGACTACCCTGCAAAACCAGTCTCCTACAGACAGGTCGCATGAAATAAATACGTTATTAGTGAACATAGGTCCCTGGCTCACATATGAGACGGTGGTCTACGTGTGAAAATAGGGGATTACAGCTCAATCAAATTAAGATAAATTAGTAAAAAATAATGAAAGTAGATAATAATAATAACATTTATTGCCCAACAGAATACCAATTACAGGACAAATTTACAATTAGATAAATGAATTTAAGAATATTAACATAAATAAAAATATCATTAAAAATCTTGTTAGCTGCATTACAAGTAACGAAAATGGGAGAGTTCTTCAATACGTCGGTACAAAAATTCGGTAGCTGGAATGACTTGCTGTACCGGGACCCCAGACGAGGAAAATGGAATTGCACCTGGGACAGGAGGAAAGATGCATCAATCCTGTTATGGATCATATTCCTAAGGAACCTTGCACTGGATATTTCCCTTCTCTCAGCCAAGGATGTCATAGATGCTTAATAATGAATATTAATAAAGAAATAAAATGATATAATTGAAATACTTAGGAAATAAGGGGGTTTTTGTTTTAGCATCTCGTCAGTCATATAAAATCCATATATATTATTTTGATTGGTGACTCAAGGACCACCTATAAATATATAACGAAAACCGAGGTAGGGGGTGAAGTCTACTTCCAATAGAAGTAGACAAATTCAAATAGCGGACACGTGGCTACTAGTCCAGTACTGCAATTCTCAAACAGTTTTTCTTTGAATATAAATTTCTTGCATTAAACTTAATAATTTTGATACTCTTGCAATTATAAAGCATGTAGACTTGTACAGTGTTACAATATTAATTTGTTTTTTATAAATATAATTTTAAAATAACATACATTTCAAGGACATTTTAGATCCACGAAGACAACAGTTTTATATAAAAACTTATATTCGCGACGTCACATCTATATTTTCAAACTTCGGGGGACCCGCTTATTAATAGGACTTTTTCACCGGATTTTCACCAATAGTCTTAGTTTTACTTATACTTTCTGATGAAATTATTGAAAAAAAGTTGGAATCCCCTATATGGAACACGCGGTATCCAACGTGTTAATTGATATAAAAAAAAGAAAATAAGTAATATTCACCACTCATCTACGAGTGTTCACCTTTAAATACGTAAGATTATATAAAGCATGTTAGCTTTTGAGGTGCGGTTGTTGTAAACTCGCAATCCGCGCAATTTTGGCGAGTCACAAGAGTGAACAGAATAATGCGATAGAGTCAAGTAGAGCAACAACGAACACGGGAGGAGTATGCAGCGCCATCAGGACTCGGGCGGGACTCAAGGATTCAACTTCGATACTCGCATACTCCGTAACTGTAAACCACATAATGAAGTCCGTTTCTTAGCCACCGAGTTCTGCGTATGAGTTATCTGCACTATACTACGCCGTGCCCGTTCCCGTTTGTACTAATCTGCACTGAAACAGAAAACTTGTTATGTGCCAACGGAACCGGAAAACGTACCACGTGATAACTACTGAATTGGTTATTTACGCTCATCATATTATGAATAACTCTATCGCACCATCGGAACTATATAACTGCACATGTCGATATTTCGATCGAATCATTATACCAGATATCACACTAATTCATAACTTTGAATCAGTCAGCAAACAAGGACTTTCTATTTACTGCTCTCAAAATATCCATATTATAAATTTAATAAACGTACAACGCTTAATGTGCATTCACAAATGATGGTAGAACTAACCTCATATGTAAATAGTAAATCTGGAAATAATTTCTATTTTAAATGCTTTCTCTAAGAACTGGAGCCCCTTAAAACTAACCAATTACGTCCGTTCAAAATTTTGTAAAACAATAAAAATCAATCTGTTCTCTCAAAAAAATATTGATTGCCAGAACTGATGTGAAACGCTTTTTTGTATTACCGTAAAATTTATATTAGATTTATTGAATGTCAAAATGCTAATTAGCTTGATGATAAGTATGAAGCTTTTCATTGTGAAACTCTCAAATACCCAATCGGGTCTCGTGGCCGCGTGCCTGAGTCTGGTCGTAAATCTGGGGAACCGGGTTCAATCCCGACCAACGCCAAATATTTCGAACTTTAAATGGCACAAAATTGACCTCTATGGTGCACTCTCTACTCCAGAATTGAGTGCCCGTGAGGTGACGCCTGGTAAACGCCCGCAGGGTATAAATATGTCATCATCATTACCGGAATCTGTGTACAAAGCAGATTGGCACACTCGGCAATGGGTAATATGCCGTGATGATATATTTATTTATTTATATTTTATTCAATTACCCATTATCTACCTCGGCCAATGATCTTGTATGTCAATTGTGACAGGACAGGTGTGACATTTTTTTCCAGAGAACACATTAATTTTACCTTTTTACAAAATTTTGAACTACGACTTAATTCGTCAGTTTCAAAGGGCTACAGTTTTTTTATAAAACATATAATATTGCTAGATTTACTATATAAATGAAATAAGTACATTAAAACATTAAATTTAATATAACTCGTCGAGAGCAACAATATTTCTTAATAACTTTTTCTCGAAATCACATATTTTTTTAACGTTATAACAACCCCGTAAATTGACGAGTTGTTCCACATATTTTTCTAATAATTTAATGCAATAACAACAACCATGAAAAGTTTTTTTTAGCAATTGACAGTCCTGTCAGTTGTTGTAATTAAATTTTGACATTGGTAATAAACTTGTTTATAAAGTAAAATTCTATCAAAATGCTTACGTTTACGAATAGCGAGTACACAGACATTGTAATTACCTATGATTTATTTATTTATTCGTATCTGTACTACATTTTACTTTGTTATTGACGTAAAGACGCTGTCATGGAGTTGCCAACGCATGTAGACGGACCGTTTACCAAATTCTGTTCCTAATATTCGCACATTTGTAAATCTTGTACATCTTCACAGTACGGAGTGTCATATCGTATATGATAATTTAAAAAAACAGTTATATTCATACCATGTGCAAAAAGTTCAATGATTTTAGCACATAGCAGACTTCAAATTTTGCGAACGGCTAGTATTGTACACTGATGAGGCTGAGTTTACTAAAGAAGGTGTCTTTACTGCACAATACACATCACGACAGGCGAAAATCCACATACTGTAAAAATTTTCATTATAAAATGTTTGGACGGTAACAATAAATGGAAGACTAATTGGTACTCACTCATATACTTTGTTTAACTGGACAAGAGTTTGTACTTACATTTTTTTAATAACGTATTTAAACTATTATGATTTGTCGACGATAAACGATAACTCATCTTACAACCTCATAACTATGCTCTTCCTCTATTCAGAGATGTTTAGAAGTCTGTTTTAATACACAATTTTATAATTTTATTATCCAAAATTTAAATTTATTTATTTCAAAAATTGTGCTATTACGAATTTATTAATAATAAATATATTTTCCGTTGATCGTTTATCAATTACTGTGTCTGCAAGAAAGCGAACACCAGCCGACAATTTTTGTGTCATGTGAATCGAACTTAAATTCAGACAGCAGAGGGTAGCAGCGATCAGGCCATTAGGTAACTAAATATCTAACAAATCTTTAAAGAATTTTAACTAAATTTGATTAAGAAATATTGTTGCTCTCGACGAGTTACATTACAGTTGTACGCTTATTTGAATAACACCCTGAATACGAAGGGTCCAGAAAAAAAACAATAAAAGTCTCTATTGAGTACTTTTGCAGGAGAAAAAAAAATGTTTCATTTCTGCTAAATAGTTTGATAAATACTAATCCAATAAATAGTAGCATTTTAAAAATATTCTTTCCTCATTTAACAAACTGTTAATCTCGCCAATATTTTGTAAAACATGTGAGAGAAAAAATATACACTTAAAGTAAAAGTCGCCGAACAAGTTAAAATGATATTTTTAGTAGTTATACATTCTGTTTGGTTTATTAAAGTTATGAACTAATGCCTATTAACGTTTGAGACTCGCTTGAAATATAGAGCTATCGTAGTCTATTAAAACGAGTCTCCCTAGTTACATATGCTCTTTGTTGCAGACTCTTAAGTGATCTTATAATGTATGTAGGTATAATATTGATTTCGCATCATAAAGCATGTCGTAATATTGATTTATGAATCCTTATCAATTCGTTCAGCAGTCCCTGAGTCTTCCACAACTACGTAGCCGGTGTCCGTATATCTCTGCGCCTGTGTGCAGTGTTAATGTAAACATTAGGTTCTTGTGTGACGTCCCGTCAACATGGCGGCGATAACATCGAGACGGGGATATTGAGGTTATGTTTCGAGCCGAAATTGTGTCAAGTTTATATTTATTTTCTTTCACACAATCTTTGTTATACTCTAGATAGGATTTTCAAGTTTGATTTTAGGTATTGGATTGGAAGTTCTTTTCAGTGATATCCGTGAATATAATTTAATAATACCAAGATTTATTCTACAGTTTTCAACAAAAATATATCACGCGAAATGAAAAATAAGTAGACATATTATGTTTTTGTTTTATTTTATATACGTATGTACTTACAGGATGTTTCATAAATTTTGGATACATACGTTAAAGATATAAGTATATTATTTGATATGATGATTTCCTAATCGTACATTATTGAATTTGACAATAGTAAACTGATATAACTAATAAATTATTATAAATCGGTTTAATTAATTTTTTTCTAGTTACAAAGTAGCCCTTTGCGCTCTTTTGTCAAAGCAAAATGTCACTTTGCCGCTCATGCGCGGCAAAGTAGAAAAACGCTCGCTGTCCAAATTTCTAACTATATAATGTTTAGAAATGTCACTTTCTTAATAGAAACGTTAGTCAGGAACTAATGGCACTGTAGTTACACATTTACCACCTTCACAAGTTAATCTGACATATAACGGCTCTGTCAGTATATTACATAACCAAACAAAATGGCGCACTGCTGTGAAAATAAAATAAGGCATTCATTTACAAAAACGAAAGTATAAAATGCTTAGATTAGACAAAAGGAATAGCTCAAGAAGAATGGAAAATATCGATAAATTAAAATTAAATATAATCGTTATTTACGGAGTAGTACTGTAAGTACAAAGTGTACATTTTATTATTTTTTGTTATGGTGGAGAACTCCATTTTGGCGACTGTAGAAAAAATATTGTGTGTTTCGAGCGCAAATGAACATTTACACAAATAGCAATTGTTTATTCAAAGAGTATCATAAAATTTAGATTGCTAATTTTTAAAACAGAAATGTATACAAATAAATAAATATATCATCACGGCATATTATCCATTGCTGGGTGTGCCAATCTGCTTTGTACACAGATTTCGGTAAGGATACAAATCATGTACTAAAAATAAACGCGATTTTTTTTTTAATTATTTTTGTTCACTATCAAAAAATATATACCAAGAGTACCTGTACCCGAAGTTATACAATACCTGCATATGCAAAAATGTATTAAGCATCAGCCTAATAGACATTCAAATTGTGGAGAGAGTATTACTTCAGAATTAATTAATAATTAAAAATATTTTTTGAATTATGTACTTCACGTATTTTATACTGGATATAATACCAAAACCGACCACCGCCATTATTTTCTTTATTATTATAGTTACAAAAAAAATACTATAGAACAAAGTTGTAGGAGACCAAGAGGAACATCCCATTAGAGAAGAAAATTATTTTTTTAAACCAGTGGTTCTCAAATTACATTACAAAGATATATTCTTCATACATGGCCTACTAAAAAATAACTATAAAAATGAAATTTATTTGAATTTTTTTCAATATTTTTATTATGTAAGGATATAATAAACCTAATACATGGTTGAATTCAGAAAAAAATACGCTGTCGAATAAGTATAAAAAATATCTATAATCCCATTTGAAAAAACATAATTTTGTGTTGTACCTTGAGAACCACTGGTATAAAAAAATATTTTCTTTTTTAGTGGGATGTCCCCCTTGGCCTCATATAACTGTGTTTCATGGTATTTTTTTGTAACTATAAAAATAAAGAAAATAATGGCGGTGGTCGGTTTTGGTGTTGCACCCTGTATTTTAATAACAAGTCGATTCAAGATATAAATAGTCAGTTGTGACTTAAAAAAAACACTAACTTCGATTTAAGATTAAAATGGACGATTATGTACTTAAATCATTATGAAGTTATGTGCAACAAAGTTCGTGTGTGATAAAAATCAAAATATACCTAAGCAGTGCTTCAAGGAAGCAAAAATCCTTCGTCTAACTTTGTGTACTTCTGCGGTCGAATAATATTTAATTAAGTATAGGATATTAAAGAATTTACTTTTAATTTAAATTTTATTCATAATATAAATTCTATGAAATTATTCGATATTATAATAAAATCTCCCCCGCAAATTTCTTGGAATGTAATCATATTAAAGGATAATGTTTCATTTATATTATTTTTAATTAAGCTTGTGGTTGTTCAAATATTAAATATATACATATATTGACATGAAAACTATAAGAAATGTGAATTTTCTTCAAATAATAAAATTAATAATAACTGGACAATTTGTATATTTTAAGAAACGTTATATTATATTTTTTTCATTAAACGTCCCAAAATTATTTCTCACGAAACATCGCCTACCCGTATGCTTTTTAGCTTTTGCAGAGACTTCAACTGTAAAAATAATAATAATAATAATAATAATAATAATAAAAATAATAATAATAATAATAATAATAATAATAATAATCCACACCACGGTCAAACCTTGTAGAAAAATTATTGAACATAAATATACGCATGAAATATAATGATCAATTAATTTCTTCTCTTTTTATATCATTGAGTTAAATTTATTTTTGGAACTTCCTTGGCATTTTACGTCGAAAAAATTTTGGTCTAAATTTTTTATTACAAAAAGTCACTACATACGTGACGTTTCGCAAATAAAATTACCCCATCTTCTGATAAAGTGACCAGATCTCTTTGACGTCAATGCTGGACACTCAGGATATTAGACGAAAAAAAAATAACATGTCCCATAAACCATAATTATATTTGTAAAATTAGCATTAGTTTAACACTAATAAGTCGGTTAAATTAGACAAATCTTTCCCCATTTTATCGGTGTATTGTTATTTGAGTAAAATGAATAGGTCATTGGAAAATGTAAATATTACAGTTTTTATTTTTGCGAATAACTTTCAAATGTGAAATCATATTGCATTTTGGTTCGCACCGCTTTAGGACACGTTTTTTTTTTATTTTCGTTCGAAAGGCGATGCTCAAGTTTTTTTCGCTGTTGAATTTGGAGTTGGAAAGAACCATAGAATTTTTTTTTTTTGGCTTTCCAACGATGTTTCTACTCGTCTATGGTTCTTTGTTTTCAACATTCAGCAATAATAAAATACAATTAAAAATAATAATTGGTTTTTTATCCATTGTCATTAATATTTTTCAAATATAAGTAAAATTTTTCAAATTTCGTTTTAAGTATGTAAATGGCTACTAAGACGTCCATATAAAAATATTACAATATATTAAAATACACAAAACTTTATACAATTTTAAGAACTAAATTAGGAAATTAGCAATGAAGAACCTTGAAACCTAGTGAAGCTCTTAAAAATAAGCAGATATACCAACTAATTACCTAAAAAATTATTTTGTTTGTTTAAAAAATGAAAAAAAGTTAATGATGGACAAAATAACGAGCACATATAAATGCTGGACAAAATGACGGACACATCAATGCTGGACAAGCCATGAAAATGCTGGATAATCCAGCCTAAAGCTGGACGGATGGTCACTTTATCTTCTGATATAAGATAGGATATAAAAGTTAAAGTTATAAAATTACATGTGTTTAAAATTGTTAACTAACCATTAAATTTAAATATAAACCAAAATGTGATTATTATTTTGGTATTACATTGTATTAAGTTTTTTTTTTAAAATCGAAAGATCTATTAATAACTGTAGCGAAAACAAAGTAAAACCGTAGTTTTTATATTACTATTAGCAGTATACAGAGCAAGATATCAAAAAAAATAGTAATAAATTAATCGAAATCGATAACTTTAGATTTATAATCACAAATTCTTTTATACCTACAGTTATTTTTAAAACATTCAGACGAGTGATAGATTCAAATATTAAATACCAATTTGTAAAAAATTCGTGAACTTCACTGTAAGACTGTCGCACTATCAGAGAAGTATTTAGTACTCTGAACAGGAGAGTATACTTGTTAAAGAGTAGCAAAATACAGGTGAAGAATTCACTGATTTCTAGGGAACTTTGTATCTCAGTTGTGAGAGCATCAGGACTTGGGTTCAAGTCCCAGTGAAGTCCATGAAAACTTAGTTTTTACCTTTCTTTAGAAGCGATTTTAAAACATCAATTTACATTTGTTTTGGACATGGTTCTAAGTTTTTTGATAAGTAAACGATAATATTAATTAATCGATTAACTTACTCTAACTTACTATATTCGCGAACAGAACATGTCTTGTTGTAAGCAAACATTTTGGCAACGTCTGCACTAAACGATGGTTTACAAGTTAATAACCAATGATAGCTGCTAATGAACATTGTACCATCCTCGGAGCAAGCGTAGGCCACGGCAGGTAGTGCAAAGATAATCAGAGTTAGTGTTACTGGTTCGGTAATTGTGTCTTCCACCCCTTTACACGCTTACATGGAGCATGGAACACAGACGCGCACGACTCGCCTTCGCTTTGCTGTCGAACACTAAAAGTAATTTACATGAACAACCTAGGTCGCGGTTACTCAAACCTCAAATCCAAATCATTCTATAGTACAGTGGTTATGTCACTAATAACACGCGAATAATTTCGTGTAAGGGAGACACTCATACCGTAACGATTATCTAGTAATATGGGGACAATGTACTCTACAGGGAGAATATCAGAATCAGCGACGTACACTGGGGTTGTATATAAATTGATTGTTATCACTATCAGATCCAGGTGGAGTAGCGGTACTGCTAACGCTTCACGCTCCTAGGGTCCCGGGTTCGAATACAGAATAAGACAATGGATGTTGTATGTATGTGTGTGTGTGTGTGTGTGTGTGTGTGTGTGTGTGTATGTGTATGTGTGTGTGTGTGTGTGTGTGTGTGTGTGTTTGCGTGTGTTTCCATAATTTCATCCTCATCAGCGTATAAGACATGTACTGACATAATAAACTGTAAGAAAAACTTCCATTCTCATAATTTCACGGCTTATATACGAATTAATGTATCAAAAATAAAAATTAATAATAATAATAATAATAATAATTTATTTATTTATTTAAACAATCCAACAGAACTTAAAAGTTCGAATTACAGGATGATTATACAAACAATTAAGTACATAAAAGCCCTGCAAAAAGTATACACATTGTAAGTAATAAAAATAACTAAGAGAATATTGAAATTTTAACTGTTATAATAGTAAAAATGAAAAATAATAATTAAAAGTTAGATATCTATAGAACTAAAGTAATTTATCAATTCTCGTTTGAATACATTGAATGAATCAGCGAATACATCTATCTTACAAGGGATTTCATTAAAAATATTGCACATTTGCCAGATTGGAGATTTCATTTCATAATTTGTCCTAACTTTACTACAATTGAAAGTTGATTTGTTTCTCGCTGATATACGAGGAATGTTTAGCGCAAGATGGCCTAGGATACAACTGTCATTAATAACATTATTAATGATTTTGTACAGAAATAAACAAGACTGTGTTTTTCGGCGACTGTACAGAGAAATAATATTGGCGTCAGATAAAAGTTCGTTATATGTAATATCAAAACTGGGATAGTGCTTATATTTTTTATAAAAACAATATTTAACGAATCGTTTCTGAACAGATTCCAGTTGACTGATATGTTTGTTGTAAATGGGGTTCCATATATGGAGACAGTATTCCAGTTTTGATCTTACTAACGAATAATATAGTCGATGTATAGTAGACAAATTATGAAATGATTTGCAAGAACGAATGATGAAACCTAATATTTTTAATGACGACTTTTTTATGTGATCATAATGCAAGTTGAAATGAAGCTTACTATCAAAAATTACGCCAAGGTCAGTAAACTGTGTAACCCGATCAAGATACGAATTTTCCATAACATAAGGATAAGTATAGACAAATTTTTTTACTAGATAGCTCATTATTTTGCATTTGCTGAAATTGAAAAACAGTTTAGATTTTTGAGACCAAGCCAATACATTCTCTATATCATTTTGCAAAAGACGACAATCATTTAAAGAATTGATAGTTTTAAAAAATTTAAGATCATCAGCATAAAGTAGTACTTCAGAATTTTTGACAACATCAACAATATCGTTTATAAACAATATGAACAACAAAGGACCGAGATTTGAGCCTTGAGGGACCCCAGAAGTGGCAATAAAGGGAGAAGAGTTAAAGTTATTAAGGCGCACAAACAAATTTCTACCGTGTAGATACGACTGAAGAAGAGAAATTAGATTGGGAGAAAAACTGAAATTGGTTTGAAGCTTTTGAAGAAGAACACAGTGATCAACAGTATCAAAAGCTTTTCGAAAGTCAGTGTAGATAACATCGACTTGGGCATTATCATGTAGTGAATTAAGAGTATATTCAGTAAAATTTATTAGATTTGTTGTTGTAGATTTACCCTTCACAAAACCATGATGCCGAACTGAAATAAGATTTTGGACACTACTATATATTTGTTTATAGAGAATTGATTCGTAAATTTTAGAGATGTTTGAAAGAATTGCAATTGGACGATAGTTAGAAATATCAGCTGCGTTGCCAGATTTAAAAATGGGACAAATGTACGATGACTTAAGAATAGTAAGGAAAACGTTATTTTTAATGGATAAATTAAAAAGGTATTTTAAGGGTTCAAGCAAGATAATAATAATAATAATAATAATAATAATAATAAAAATAAAGGAAATATTCACAAATTAAGTAATATAATTGTTGTCAAAACTATATAATTTTTACATCACTTCTTATTCATGTATTTAATCTAGTAATCTTTCAGTTATTGTTCTGTCAGAGTGTTATGTATGTAATGTGTCACAGTTCATGGCATGTTAGAGAGAACTTTAAAAAGTTATAATCTGAAGTATATTCTGCGCAATCTGTCAAGTTGTAAAAGTTATGGGACTGTAAAGCCGACTAATTACGAACCAGCGTCTTAATAAATTAAAATCTAAAAGTCAAGTTGTTGCATAAAACAATATTTGTTGGTTGTCATAAATGATGTTGAATTATACCGACATGCATATGGTTTGCGGAGAAGTGCGCCAAAATAGTCACCATTAATAAAAAGTGTCTTATTACTCTAACTTCAAACATTTAAAAATGACAAGTGTTGTTGTTTTTACTCAAACTACTGAGATTTTTAGATATTTCTTTATTCAAATAAATGTTATTGGTCCATCTTAAAGTGCTTTTACAATTGCAATAAGCATATTAGAAAAAAAAATATTGCAGATTACGATACATTGGAACCTTCTTTGTTATGTAGTAACGCATAGCATACCCAGTAAAGGATAATATGCCGTGATAATATATTTTTTATATTTAGTTTTAAAATCAAAAACCACCTATTGCAAGCCTAGCGTCTAGACTCTGCGCTAAGATTAATAATATTTCACATATAATAGATATGTATCTGGTATATATGGATGTATAGTATGACTAGCGAATAAAAGTTGACGTTTAGATTATTTAATAGATGTGGTTTCTTTTGAAAACGTTACCCTATATTTGATTTGAAAGGAAACTGACCCTTATGTATTCCGTTACAGAAGATTAGAATTGTACTCAATACCACGAGGTATTTAAACTTACTTTAGCTGCAGGATTCAGGGATGTATTTAAAAAATTTAATACCGCAAATTCTAATTCGTTCGTCTCAGATGTGAGCAACCCTCGAGTCGGAATTACTGTTAAAGGAAATTAAAAATAATCCTATTTCATAGAATTGCCAAACTAAATAGTTTAAAGATCAAAATATTTTGTTATAAACAACATAAGCGAAAAATGTTTAAAATATTGTAAACGCATCCCCGTTTTGATACCCATTCACCCTAGTCGGCCATCTATTTTCAGCCAGACATAATAATGTGTTTTCCTAGTCCAGTATTTAAATGGGTTCATGCAAAAATTTCATACCTGAATATTTCATACAATTCTATGCTTCTCTAGGATTTCAAAAAAAAACCACATCTATAAAATAATTTATACGTCAACTTTCATTCGCTTGTCATACCATACTACTAAATGACGTAACTCATAAAATGCAATAAATGAGATACTTCACCCATTTGGATGAACTGAAATTGTCACATCAATTGTTTTGCTAATAAATATAATTAAACTTAGCTAAAACTATTTTTAAACTTCCCTGTACGTATATTATTAATAAACAAAAATCGGAACAGTAAGACCTACAATTCATTCGACAATAAATCCCGAGGAGGTTCCCGAAGAATATTCCAAATAATTAGTTGAATTAAATTTTAAATATAGTTTAATCATTAGAGACAAAAAAAAATAGTCAAAATGTGTGACTCGTTTCTTTATAAGTACATTTTACTAGTTAGTCGAATAAATTTGTCAACAAAGATAAATTATTTGAGACAACTAAACTTGGCCAAATGGTTGCATCAATTTCTGTGGCAGTAACTACATTTAAACTTATTTGAAGTATATATCAGTGAGACAGATTTGCTGTAGTAACTGTAGAAGAATTATAAAATAAAATGAGATAAATGTTGGACCAACCTCGTCTACTATCAAACCAATTTGGCCAGTAGAGGCATCGAAGATATCAGCATCTCCGGAAATCAGCTACCACTGCTACCAGGAATGTTTATTGGAATAAAATTTCAGGTATTTCACTATTTAGTCCACTGAAAACCATCACACATTCAAAATTCATATCACTAAAGTTAGTTCGACACTGAAAGAAACAAATATACGCTATTTTAATTCCCCGAACAAAAGTTTTTCACGAGAATTGAAATTACTACGAGTAGAACACATTTTCATTTGTAGGTACACTAACAAAAGCCGGCAATAATATACAACAAACACCAGTCTTGATATTAGCTCTAACTTGTCCGTTAAGAGTCGATCTGTAGTTTCACTGGTCAACATGAAATTTAAATAAAAATAATAATGAATAAAGGTGGATTTATGCAGTCTACTTTTTATTTTCCTTTTCGCTTTTACTTTTACTTTAAGTTTGGTACTTTATGCAGCTACTTTAAAGCATTCAATACACATGCGCAGATGTGATATTTCTGGCATATAGTCGCAAATGTAAAAAGATAAATATATCCTTTTAAAATGGACAAGAATATAATAATTTGTGCATACAAAAATATTATTACATAAGACATTTTCGAAAATTCTACCGGTGAACTGTTACCGGTACATATCGGTAAACAGCTGTTTACAAGGTTACAGTAACCGGAATCGATATTTTAACAACGCAAGTGGTAAACCGGACAGATTTATAACCTATGAAAAACATTTGAAAGATTAAAAGAGATTTGAAATTTGACGTAGTTAACAAACTGTCACAGTTCCACTGCCGTTTCCCACATTGAACACATTTTCACTTTTAACGTGCGCACTTTGATTGGCATCACTAACTTTTTTGAGGTTAGATTCTTCATTTACCGCATTTCCCGGCTGAATTACTCGATCCACAAATCATGGATCCGGTAGATGGATCTGGTAGATATGGTACAATTTTCGAACACGGTAACTATTAACCACTTGTGTTTTCGAACGCAATCGGTAGATGCGGTATCTACCGGTAGAATTTTCGTAAATGCCTATAGTAAGTAAATATACTAACCAGTTTCATTTAATACAGACGCTAGGTTAGATTCTTCATTTACCGCATTTCCCGGCTGAATTACTCGATCCACAAATCATGGATCCGGTAGATGGATCTAGTAGATATGGTACAATTTTCGAACACGGTAACTATTAACCACTTGTGTTTTCGAACGCAATCGGTAGATGCGGTATCTACCGGTAGAATTTTCGTAAATGCCTATAGTAAGTAAATGTACTAACCAGTTTCATTTAATACAGACGCTAGGTATACTTTTCCAACCATTATTTTTGGACACTTTATCCTTGAATAAAATATCTGTTTTATCATATAAGTGGGGATATTTTTGAATTAAATCTTACAATATACAATCTTGTTCTTTACTGATTTTTTGTTTGCATAACTTAAAACCTTCACTCAAAAACAAATACACAACACGATGATGTTTGTGAAGTGGAGCTCATGCGCAGTTGTAATATTCTTTTACTTTAACGGTCTTAAGTTGAATGTTGGTCAACTTAAGCTATTAAAGTAAAATTAAAAGTGTGCACATAAAGCAGTACATAATATGTGCGTTAATATATTATATTAACACACATTTAACTTTTTCAAAGTAAAAGAAAAAGTAAAATAAAAAGAAGGCAGCATAAATCCACCTTTATTTATTCACTTAACTAATGTAGAATAAAAAATAAATTATTGTTATTAAAAAATAAAAAATTCGTATTAACCAGTGGCACTCAGAATATAAACTATAAAAGTCAAGCCTTTTATTTTGTGAATTTTAAAATAAATGTCTGACTTGTGATTAACATATCATAGTACATACCATTTAGTTTTTAAATTTTGTGAAAAACTTTAAAACGCTCCCTCACAAATCTATTAAATATGAGTTACGTCAATTAGTGTTATTGACAACGATTTGAGGTAAATTTTCGATTTATGAGAAAAAATTATTTTTCACTTTTATCTATTACCTACTAAAAGTGCAGCAATTCTTGTCAAGTAACAATAAACGTAGATAAAAACTGTGGCAGAATTGATATTACTTCCTCAAATTATATCGTAATACCATAGGCGCCGACTACGTGGGGGCTTCGGGGCTTGAGCCCCTACACGTAAAAATCTGAGGGGGCTCTGCCCCCACACGGAAAAATTTGAAAGGGTTCTGCCCCCACACACAAATTATTTTTAGTACCATCAAAAAATACACTCATTTTGAAATATTTTTAATACAGCAATTACTTATACAAATTAACAATGGATACCTATTTTATTATATATTTTATAAAATTTTCAACTTGTCATATTGTATTAACAAAAGTAACGCGTACGGACTAACAAATAGTACTGCCACCAGTAAATAATAATAAAATTATTAGCTTTTAGTGAAAATTACGGTAGATTTTGTAGACTCCTGTGAAATAAATTTTATACAGAGTGATCAAAAATGGTTGAAAGTCACGTGATCACTTTTGTTCCAAAATAATGTCAAAATTATATTCTAATATTACATATTCATCAAAACTATATTCCACATATGACAGGTGCATGATATTTGATTAATATCATTGTCGTACGTTGATTTATTTCATAATTATTTCGGATACCTTCCTGAAAAATCTTTAATTTCATTTCATTATGCTTTTAATGAAAAGCGTGAGAGATTTCCGCTTGAATCACATTGTCATTCGGATGATCATAAAGAACACGGTTCTTGAGATTATTTTTATAACTGCTTCCAAATTCGAAAGGTATGCCCATGGAAATATTAATGCTGTCATACTATCTAAGCGGCAAATGTCAAAATTGTATGGAGCGGCACAACTAGCGCTTTTTTGGGCGAACTAATGACTTCAGAAAAAAAAATGTTATATACAAGAAATGATCAAGAATAAGGGGCTAATTTATTAATACTAACAAACCGAAAATTCGACCAGTGGTTCTCAAACGGAAGAACAAAATTATATTTTTTTAAATGGTATCCTATACGATTTTTAGCCCATTAGATAGAGATTTTTTCTGGTTTCAACGATATAAATATGGTATAGGGTTGTATATAACAATTATTTCAAGAAAAATTGTATTAAAAATAATGTTACGTCTGTTACCTAGTTACGCTAGTAGTAAACCCATTTTTTATTACATTATTTCTAGTTTTTAATACCATTTTTCTCGAAATAATTGTTATACAACCCTATGCTATATTTATATCGTTGAAATCAGAAAAGAATATTCTATTTAAAGGGCTAAAAAATTATATTGGGTGCCATTTAAAAAAATATAATTTTGTTCTACCGTTTGAGAACCACTGATTAAATATTCGGTTTGTTACTATTGATACATTATCCCCTTATTCTTGATCATTTTTGGTATAAAACTCTTTTCTCTAAAGTTGTTAGCCCAAAAAAGCGCTGGTTGTTTTAAAGGAAACGCCCTGTATATATATATATATATATATATACGATAAATTTGCATTGTACAATTTTATTTATGTTCCAATTATAAGAAATAAAGTTTTAAGTAAATTTTCTGTTGTCACTTTTTAGCCCCACACGAAAATCCAAAAGTCGACGCCAATGCGTAATACTGGAAACAATGGATAATAAGCCGTGATATTTATTTATTTTTATATACCGAAAGTTCTAAATTACAATATCTGTTTCATTTAGGGGAAAATATTTGAGTAATAACCATCATTAGTAATTTATTCAAGAAGTAAATTAAAGCTAATAAAAAATTCTTGCGACGTGTTAAGAAACCTTGTCGAACAACAACTCCTAAACAACAACCATCAGACAAAAGATTTGCAGGAAAAGAACCAACAGAGCCAGCAGCAGCAGTCATTTAGACGGCCGGCAGCGAGCAGCCGAAAAAAAAGATTCGCCGAAATGACTGCGCACGAAAAGTAATGAACCCCGAAAATGAATTGGCGATTGTGGCTGAAGAACAACAGGCATTTGTCCAACCGACCGGCACCTACTGCCGACCGTGTACTGCTGCCAGCGACGATTTTGTCCGTACTATTTTATCCCCTAACAATTCATCCCATTTTATACAAGAATTTCTTTTTCTAAAACAATACTAAATGGGCACCAATTTCATAATAGTTCGGCTGGTTTACATTTCTAATAAATTATAAAACCTACACAAATGGTTAGAAATTTTTATAAAATTATTTCGGCTACTTTAAATATAGATTTAAAACTTAAAAAAAAAATTGTGGGCTAAATGACGGGTGATAATAGTTCGACCGGCATTTTAAGGGTCATCTTCTAGTCCAAACTTAGCTTGTATCGAGACCCTTTACTTTGGCACAATGAAAAACATGTGGAACAATATTCACAAAAAAATTGCAGGGCTTAGGGATACAATGCCTAATAGTATTAAAGCTGGTAATACTCATAAGAATTAAAGCTGGTATTACTAATAAAAGTGATGTAACCCTATATCAAATGGTGGAATATTTGATTTATATATTCAGTTTTTGTAAGTTTAAAATCTATATTTTAAACTAGCCGAAATATTATGGGTTTGGTAAGTATCATTTTCGCCAATGCAATTAGGATATGTAATTGATTTTACTCTCATTAAACAATAATTTAATTACATATTTAAATTTGTTTCATATTTAAAAAATGCGTCACATGCAGAGTTGGCGTGATTTAAATCATTTGATTTAAATCGCGATTTGAATCATGATTTAAATCAATTGATTTTTTTAAAAATCATTGATTTAAATCAAATTTTATAAAATAATACATTTTTTATAGAAAATCAATTGTTTTTAAAATTATTTTAGATGCCTACAGAGTTAACAAAAAAATTCTACTATGGTAATATAATATAAAAATGTATACATATATATCGGTGTCTATTTTTTTATGGACTATAGGAAATACACTGGCTTGCAAAAAAATCGCGTACACCTTTTTTTTTATTGTAAAGGAAAGATGCCTCAACCTTTTGGTTATTGGCGTAAGTTGTATATACAGTGTGTGTTACATATTTGTTATAATATTATTTTTATATTTTATTCCATATGTTTGTGTATTTTAAATAGTCTATTACTTTTTTGGTGACGTCGTTGTTGTTGGTTAGTGCTACTTCGAGTGTGGCTGGGATCTTGAATTTCTCTCTTTCGGTTCGGTATTTTGGACAGTCATTTACTAGATGTTGAACCGTGATGGGTATGTTACAGTCTTCGCACTGTGATGGTTCTGTGCGTTGAAATAAGTGTTGGTGGGTAATTCTTGTGTGTCCTATTCTTATTCTATTCATGACTACTTGGGCTTTTCTTGTTTCATTTGGTATCCATCGTTCTGTGCTTGATTTTATGGATCTTAGCTTGTTGTTACTTTCTTGTGACCACTCTTCTTGCCATTTTCTTATCAAGAGGTGTTTTATAGTTGAGATGATATCATAGGTTTGGGCGGGTGTTACTTCTTCTGTTGGGTTTTTTGTAGCTTCCTTGGCTGCTTTATCTGCTTTTTCGTTTCCCGCTATACCTATGTGAGACGGTACCCAAATGAATTTGATGTTCATGTTGTTGTTCTGTTTTAGTGTTGTAATTCGTTCTTGAATATCTTGAATTTGTGAGGGGTTGGGGTATATTCGTTTTATGGCTAGTAGTGAGCTTAGTGAATCGGTGAATAGAAGGTAGTTGATATCTCTATTGTTTTGTACTATATCCAGAGCTTTTCTTATGGCGTATATCTCTGCAGTGAAGATGCTGCTAGTTTTTGGTAGACTGTGTTTATAGGTTGTGTCTTCTATGACAATGGCGACTCCGGCATGATCTTGATTTTCTATTTTGGAAGCATCTGTGTAGATTTCTGTGCTGTTCTGGTGTTCTTCTCGGAGTTGGTTGATTATGTTCTTGAACGCGTACACCTTAAAAATCAAGTAACCGAGATTTTGTAATTTTTTAGCTCTGTAATAATGTAAAAATTGAGAATGTTGTCACTGTTATCACTATTTGATCTATTATGCAGCTAGTTCTTCATTGTGTTTAATTCACCTACTGTTAAATTACAAAATATTCCAGAAAAATGAAAGAACAACCAAATATGTATTTGAATTTCTGTTAATTATGACATTTTAATTGACACTAGTGACATTGACAAATTAAAAATCAAGATCGACTTAATACAGCAAAAAATAGGTGTTTTGACCTGTTTTATTTAGGTAGGCATGGTTTAAATTTAAAGTTTAAAACGGCGCGCGTTGACGCGTTATATATATACTATACGTACAAGCAAAAATTCAGATGCATTCTTTGGAGGTTTTTTTACAGATTTCGTTTTCGTTTATGAAATAAAATAATTATATTGCTTTAGTGCGTTATGTGACCGGCTGTGGTTCTAACGGCTCGGGATCAATTCAGACCGAAGTTAAACTTAAAACTTATTTCCAATTTTCAAATACCACAAATGACTCATGTGGTGCTTTCTTCACAACAGTTTTGGATGTCCTTGAGAGTGACATCTGGTAAACGCCCGTACGGTACTGATATATTATATCGTTATTACCGAAATTTGAGAAAAGAAGCAGATTCGCACAATCAGATATGGGTAATAAATAATATTTGTTTATTTTTTTTAATTCTTAAATCCCTTACAAAAATATTTTCAAATACAGAAGGAAAAATTGTTACACTCTAATATTTTTTGTTCTTTGCTTTGTTTTTACAAGACATTCTTGCGCAAATGTGACTCGACCGAAATCGAATGATACGGCGCCATAAATCGGAAACTTCAATAAATGGACTAAACAGTTTGATTTTTGTGGGAAACCCCTCAAATAATTTTTTCTATTTTTTTAATATTCGTATATTAAATAAAAAATATCGCAAAATATTATGAGCATCGATGTGTAAAAAATAAAAATATATTAAGGGCCGACAAAAGTAAAATAATAAAATGTATATATCGGCTAGTGTTGTAAATTTGGATTATACAACGATCATGTCATATAGAAGTGCGCTGTAAATAATAAATAGACAATAGTAATTTGATTCGGATGTATTCCGCGTGATAATTGATTTGTAAATTGCACATGACGATATAACAATAATACATTTACTAAAATTACTCAATTTATGTTCTCGTTTTATTTATTTTAAACCGAAAATACATAGGAACATCTTATGTAGGCTGTCCAGACGTCCTCTTTTACCCGGACAAGTCCTTTTTTCAGGGAATAAAATTCTATCCGGTATATATCCCTATTTTCTATATAAAATTGTCCTCTATTTACCAGGTGCCCCCTAAACCAGGGTTGCCCTGATTTAAATCATTTGATGTAAATCACGAATTGAATCATGATTTAAACCAACTGATTTTTTAAAAAAATCATAGATTAAATCAAATTTTATAAAATAATATATTTTTTGTCGAAAAATTAAGTGTTTTTCAAATTATTTAGTATTCCTACAGAGTTAACAAAAAGAAAATTCTACTATGGTAATATAATATAAAAATTTATACATACTTATATACCGGGTGTCTACTTTTTTCATAGACCATAGGAAATACAATGGTAGAATTTTCATATATTTGTAAATTCTGCCCTATTAATTTTATAACTAAAGTGTAAATACAAAAAAGTGTTTAGAATTAAATACTGCATCAAATGAGCGTAAATTTATTGATATAATGGGTTCTTGTTATGAAATAAACATAAAATAAAATATCCGTTTTAAGCTTTTTACAGAGTGCCATGCAAGACATGTTTTGACCTGTTTTATTTAGATAGGCATGGTTTTAAATTTAAAGCTTAAACAGGCGCGCGTGTACGCGTTATATACTACCTATAAGCAAAAATTCAAATGCATTCTTTGGGGTTTTATTTCAGATTTCGTTTTCGTTTATGAAATAAAGCATTTATATTGCTTTTAAAACAACTAAAACAGGTCTGTAAAAATAAAAAATAATGATTGAATTCTTCTTTGTTTCGTAGATATCGAAAGAATTTTAAAAAAAATTACAATAGAAAATTTATTCATTAATGGATACCTAATTAACACAAAATTACTGTTCAAAACGAGAACCGCCATTTTCTAAACATACAGCTATCCTCCGAGTCATAGAATGTTGCCAATTAATTACTCTTCCAAAATGTGGTGATGCCCCATCTTGCTGGAATCACATGCATTAGTAAAATGCGGCATAATGACTTCAAATTAATAAAAATCATTCATTTGTCATACATACGTTCATTCGTCAAGGCTAACTCAATTATCTTTTTTTTAATTCTTTCGATATCTCTGAAGCAAAGAGGAATTCACCTATAGGTCATATAACATTTTTTGATCGTAAGGATTCCCGGAATATATGGTATAAGTGTGTCCCCTGTATATTAATTAATTAACAGTTAGCGTTATTATTTTTGGGTAAGAATTTTGTTTGCAACGAAGTACAAAATCACTGTGCACTCAAATATACATATATATTATTATTATTATTATTATTATTATATCTAAATAGAAAAAAGTAAATATATCATCACTGCTTATTAAAAAAAGAAACGTTAATGCGTATATTTCTTTAAATAAAACAGTATTAACCTAACAAACACCTAACCTCACACACAAAAACTCGGCCCGAGTTTTCGAAGCGTGAATTTTGTGCGTTAGGTTACGTTATTGTTGATATATTTAGAGAAATATACACCCGCGTTTATTTAAAAGACGGGTTTTACAATATGGCAATTTGCAAATGCACTACTACGTTTTAACACCCGAACATAACGGTTATGTCATAACCTCATTTATATAAAGTGCTTTTTTATATTTTGTGTATTTTGGGCGCAATAAGTCGTTGCATGTTAGTTACCTAGTGTCCGTATACACTGCCTTTTAATAATGACGATATAGTTGTACCTTTAAGGGCGCTTACCAGGCGTCACCTCGCGGGCTCTCAAAGCTGTTTTTCGCTAATTAAATTTTTTAAATAAGTTGAGACCGATCGGATTCGAAGTACGGCCACCAAAACCACAACTAGATAGATAACGCATTCAATCCCGAGATTTCGTATTTACATTTATTATATTTAGCTACGTTTCCAGTTCCTAACATAGTCACTGTTTTTGTCATTTGTCATAACCTTGAAAGTTTGTCATACGTATAATGGCTTGAGCGTTTCCAGCTACTGTTTTAGTCTTTAGTCTTTGTCATAGCGCATAAACACAAAGTTTGCATGCTTCATACTTTCGTCATAGTCGTTGTCGCTGTTCTGTTGGAAAGAGATAAGTGATGTAAGCGCTATCTCTTTTTATGTTGCGCAGTAGTTCTACGCGTTGTATCTGTCATTATTTTGGTGGTTATGTTATTATTTTTGTGTTGAGATAATATAAATATGGACAACAGAAAGAAAAAAAAATATATTTTTTATATTATAAGTACAAATAAAATTATATCATATCTTATGGATATACAGACAATATTGAAATTTAAAGTGGAATATTAGAAATATTCTGGCTCGTTCACCATATTAATTTCGTGTTATTTTGGAATTATACAAAATAATTACATTATTACTTAATTTGAGTAATGATTACTACTCATCATTAATATCATTAATAACTATATAATTTTTGAAGCATTGTAAAGAGTTTTATAAATGTGTTCCTTTTTTGAGTGAACAAACATTATAAGTACAAAAACTTAAGACTGTACTTATGTTAACAGCTGGAAATGGTCAATATCTTCTAACAAAAACATAAGACAAAATACAAAAACAAAGACTAAAACAGTGACTATGTTAAGAGCTGGAAACGTAGCTTTTGACAAAAAAAAAATGTGACTAGTTCATCTGTAAGCGTGAGAATTTCCGCATGGGTTCTACAAATTATGCGCATACGGCCCTGCGTACGCGGACAAAAAAAATGAGGAAGAAACGCCACGCACCACTCTACTGGCTACCGGTTCGCTACCGGAACACAACGACGAATATATATGTACTGTGAAATCAATACCAACCGGTAATTGATTGTAATCGATGTAAATGGCCACTGTTAAAGTGTATAGTTAGTATAATCGTTTCAATAGGTTTTAGCTGTCTGTTACTGCACGCCTCTAACTTCCCAGATCCCCTTCTGACGCACTGCACTACTGAAACTAGCTTTATTCATTACATCAGTTGCAATTTTTGTTTAGATTGCTTTTAAGATTGATGTTTCTTTGCCCAATAACTATTTATTCGATAAATTTAAAGTGCATGTAAAACCTAGTTAAACAATTATCTAATCTGTATCTATTTTTGAGGTACAAAAGGCACAAACTTTACATGTTTCACAAAAATTGTGCATCTTTACGTTTGTGTAATGAGTGATTTAAACAAATAAATAAATACTGATAGTGCAGTGTATTTGACGTGAACATTTTTTGTACCACTGGTTTGGTAGTAAATTTCTATATTCTTCACCAAAAAGTCAATATTTTAATTTGTTTTTTAACAAAATGTAGTGTAAGTTTAATTATATATATTTCTCAAACTTACGTCTTACGTTTCTCATAGGAATCTAGTTCACTACAAATAAACTGCAATTATTTTTGCGAATTTCGCGTATTGATATAAATAAATAAATATATTATCATGGCATATTACCCATTGCTGGGTGCGCCAATCTGCTTTGTATACAGAATTCGGTACTGATGATGACATATTCGTATCGTCCGGGCGTTTACCAGGCGTCATCCCACGGACACTCATTGCTGGTGTAGAAAGTGCACCACAGGGATCAATTTTGTGCCATTTAAAATTCAAAATGTTTGGCGTCGGTCGGGATCGAACCCGGTTCTCCAGATTCGCGAACAGACACTCAGGCACGCGGCCACGAGACCTCTCGCGTATTGGTATCATTAAATTGATTATTAATTTATTAATTATTATATTTTTCTGAGATGGTAAATGTATTCATGATTACTGCTAAATAAATTTAATGAAATCAATCATTATTAAAACTTTATGTCAGATGTTATGTGTCAAACTCAAACAATATAACTGTTTAACATTGCCGTTCTAGTTCTCATAGCAATCTGTAAATAGCTAAAAATTATAACTTTAATTTTCCCTCTCTCTCGCTAACGAAACTTATGTTAACAATAATTTTCGATAGTATTTGTAGATTTTTAATTTTGAACAATTTCCGTATTTACACTTAAATTCTAAAATTAATAGGGCAGAAATTACAAACATATAAAAGTTTACCATTGTGTCTCTATGGTCTATAAAAAAGTAGACATCCGGTTTATACAAAACCATGGTGACATCTTCTGTCAAAACAATAAAGAACTAGATATACTAGTCTAAATTATTTTTGAACGTCAACATACGCTCAGATCTATGAATTGTTTTCATAGTTCAAGAAGTGTCAGTGATAAATAATGGATATAATGAATAAAATATCATTACAGTATACAAAACATAAATCTGAAGTAATTTCTTCAATGACTGAAAATTGGGTAGATAGATATCTGAAACAATATAAATCTGCATAATTTGCATTTTCAATTCATTTTTTTTTCCTGAGAAATAGTACAACGGTGTCCTTTTGCCTTAATTAATCGCCTTCGTATCTCTTATATAGTTTCCGAGATTTAATCTGGGGAACCGGGTTCGATCCCGACCGACGCCAAATATTTCCAATTTTAAACGGCACAAAATTGACCCCTGTGGCGCACTCTCCACGCCAGCAATGAGTGCCCGTGAGGTGACGCCTGATAAGCGCCCGCACGGTGCAAATATTTCATCATTACTGATATCTGTGTACAAAGCAGATTGGCACACCCAGCAATGGGTAATAATCCGTGATGATTTATTTATTTATAAACAAATGTTAAAATTTGATAAAATATTGTAAAACCATACCATATTCGTATTAATAAAGTTAGTATTCAATACATATGGGGTCTCATGGCCGCGTGCCTGAGTGTCATTTAGGGAACCGGGTTCGATCCCGACCGGCACTAAATATTTCGAATTTTAAATGGCACAAAATTGACCCCTGTGGTGCACTCTCCACGCCAGCAATGAGTGCCTGTGAGGTATTCCTGGTAAGCGCCCGCACGGTGCAAATATTTCATCATTACCGATATCTGTGTATAAAGCAGATTGGCACACCCAGCAATGGGTAATAAGCCGTAGTGATATATTTATTTATTTTATTTATTATTCAATACATACAGTGTACAACAACATATTATCAGCTCTGATATAATCTCAAACGCTTATATTTTAGCTGTATACAATGTTGCAGTTTCATGAATCGAAATATGGAAGTTCTATGATTTGACAGCACCGATATATTGGTTTACAGGTTGCCCACTAACAGGTAATTCGATAACAGATATAGTGTTATGTGGCTGTATTCATTACGCCCAATAGGTATTTCATCAATCACAATGAAAAGAATTTAATTTACATATGGATTTTTTAAATCTGTAATATCTACCTACATATTTTTGTGTGCAATATTTGATGTCGAGTGATATAATTGATACGAATATAAATATTATTACCAATATTTATTTCTAAAAAGAACTTTAAAAATACTTAAATAAAGTAAATCGGCTTATGTTAATGTTAAATAATAAATATGTTGTACAATATACGCTGATAAAAAAAACAGGTACTTTGAATTTTTTTAAAAGTCTCCTTAACCTGATATTTTGGAGCTAAATAAGGAACTGTTTTTATTTATCAATGGCTTAAGATACTTATTTCATTCTAAAATAAATTTAGTTTATAAAAATAACAGAAACAATTCATATCGATTTTTTCTTAATTCTAAAAAACAAAGGTGGCTTCATTTTAATGGACCTCTTAACTAAACTTACTTTTATTTCTTTTACTGGACTTATTTACTTTTTGTTTTAATTCAAAATTGAATCAAATAGCCGTAAAACAACCTTTGTGTCTTTACCCTGTGATATTTCATCCATTCTTAAACATTAGTGTTGCCAGATGCTCAATAGTCAATATCCCTCCAAACCGTTGAAAAAATCTCTTTTTTGACCTAAAAATCCCTCCAAATTTAAATATATATTTTATTTATTAGAACACACGTGAAGCAGGTTATAAAATATACCGGAAGTCTACTTTTTCCCGAACATAGGAAATTCGATGTTAAAATTTTAATTTAACGATATCTCTTTACCTATTAATTTTAGAAAAAAGTGCAATGAAGATAAATGCTCAGAATGAAAAAGTGCATCGATGAGTATCAAGTTTGATGTTCAATTGTTTCTTATGTACGAGTTAAAAGCAAAAGGAAATAAACAATTTAAAACAATAATTTATGTTTTATTTTTCTGGCATATATGACAAATTTGACATTTCATTTGATTTTATTATTAGAATTTATGATTCATTTTTTTACTTTTTTTTCTTTCTATTATTCTAATAATAATAATAAGATCAAAAGAAATCTCAAATCTGTCAGATATATCAGAAACACGAAATATAAATTTTTGTCTAATATTTCATGGCACTCTGACAATTGCCTTAATTCGTGTATTTTCTTTTACTTCTAACTCGAACATAAGAAACAATTGAATAACAAATTTTAACATTGAATTTCTTATATTCGGGAACAAAAGTGGACAACCGGTATAAATAGGTATGTATAATTGCATGAATATAGTACCGCTTAATAAATGCTGAAAAACGAATGAAATAGATTCGAAATTTGTTCAATATTATGTACTCCATTCACGATAGCGAGAGAATTTGGAATTAATTCTTAAACAAAGACTGAGACTGGTCAAAAGAGGAAAATTTTGGAGCCGAATCAATAGAATCAATTGCCTCTGTTCAAGAATTAGTACCAAATTCTCTTGCTATCCTGAATGGAGTATATTAAAGAAAAATCTTTTTTTTTTTTTGATAAAATATCCTTTTATTCCTCTCGCATACCAAAAATTCCTCAAAAAAGGGATAATCCCTCCGATCTGGAAACACTGACAATTTGTAAATCTGTAAATAATACAACAATTGTAATAATTATGTCATATTTTAATATATGCTATTATAGACCCTTTACCATTGTAATTCATAAAATATTGATACGTCTGAGTGGTTTGTACGGTGCATAGTGAGCTGTAGCACCATTGCAAAAATCTACGTGATGTACAAATAAAAAGAATTACTAAATCTGGAAGAATTATTGCTGCATATTTCTCACAAAAGTCAATAAAAGTTGTCTCACTTAAACCTGTTCGACTAACTGGTTTTTGAACCAGTTCAACTCCAGAAACCGGTTTATTACTTGCTTCAGAACCGGTTTAAATTCTTACTATTGAAAAACTGATTTCATTTTCCTAAAATGTATTTATTCATATATCTGTTGTTTAAATAAAATATATTATTTACTTAATATAATTCAATCACTACATACCTAATAGAATCTGAAAAATACTGTTTTGTTTTTGTTTCACCGATGTTAATATGTTTATCATTGACGTTATTGTCATTGTCATTTGACATTTGGAGGTTATATTGTTTATAACGATTAATAAAATATTAATTGTTATAAATTTTTAATTCATAAAACTAAAAACATTGTTTAAAAAAGTTATTTTTGTTAATATAAATTCAATTGTTATAATTATAAATTATTTATAAATAAATAGTTAAGGATACATTTCATAGATGGCAGAATCGATATTGATTTGGATTGATCTAATACAAATTTTTATGATTTATCGATTTTTCTCAAAAAGAAAATTAAATTTTCAGAAAATATTTTAAACTGTAACGTATTTAATCTATTTCAGTGCGGTTTGAAATATTAAAAATTTTGAATCTTTTCCAAAATTATTCTCGTATGTAGTGTAGATTTGTCCGATAGATTGCAGAAGGGGTTTTGTATATCATCAAAAAAATTTAAAAATTTTACTATTTCAGCTACATTAGTGTTTTGAAAAATATTTATTTGTTATTTAAGGGATCTATTTTGAAAACATTTAAAATAAATTCTAAAAAATATGAACCATGTGTGTTATTCTCAATAATTCTAGTGTCAACCCAAGTACTATTATTTTTTAAAATTTGGATAAAGCAAATTATAACAAAGACAAATGAAATAGATATTTATTTCAATTTTGAAAGAAAAATATAAAAGTTAGTAACAATGTACGTAGATACTTGACAAGTCATCCAAAAGTAATCACAAAAATATGAACTATATGTAAAAAAAACATGATGAATGTTGATTACAGGAGGATTTTTTGCAATTTGCATGAAGCGGTTAGCATGTGTGCCGCCCGGTTGAAATGACAGTTTGTAAGAGTATAGTTAGGATAAAATAAACTTTTTATCTGAGTATCAGGTGCAATTTATTCTGAAAAAAGGCTGCGCATAAAATGGAGATATAAACAGAAATAATTAATTAAACATGTTATTATGGCAATAAGAGACGAAGAAAAGGCAAAAAAGAAGGCCGACTACAATTGAGATAAGGTGTTTCGGAGAAGTACGTGGATATTAAAGAAGAAATGTGACACGGACATATGGACGTAGAAAATACCGTCTTTTGAGAAAGAAAATCGTATATCTTGTTTATTTCTTATTAGCTTTGCGAGGAAACTCCTTACGATGAATAAATATTCTGGAAATTGTGTGCTGTGCTGTACACCTACTTTTACATTTTACACCTCGCCCTCGCGTCCTATATTTCACGTTAACTAACTATCTGTAACTAAATACTGCATTTATTTTCCGCATATATAGGTGTCTTAGTTAAAGATACGAAAGTCATTAACAAAGATTTTAATGGAAGAAATACAGTTTAAGAGGATCGGCTGCACCTCTGTCTACGCTTTTCCAAAAGAAACGAAAAGTGGCCCTAAATTCAACAATTTTAGAGCTTTGCCACAGATATAGAAACAATGATATTGCAAAAATAAAAAGTTACAGACAAATTTCTAACAGGTTTTATATAATAGAGGATTACGGCTCAATCGAATTAAGAGAAATTAGTAAAAAAATAGTGAAAGTAGATGCTTAATAATGAATATTAATAAAGAAATAAAATGATATAATTGAAATACTTCGGAAATAAGGGGGTCTTGTTTTAGCAGCTCGTCACTCATATGAAATCCATATATATTATTTTGATTGGCGACTCAAAAACCACCTATAACGAATACTGAGTTAGGGGCGCAGCCTACTACCAATGGAAGTAGAGAAATGCAAATAGCAAAGGCGTGACTATCAGTCCAGTAGTGCAATCCTCAAACAGTTTTTATTTGAATATAAATATTTTGCATTAAATTTAATAATTTCAATACATTACCAATTATAAATCATGTCGACTTGTACAGTATAATAATATTCATTTATTTTTTATAAATATAATTTAGAAATAGCATATATTTAAAAAACATTTAGGTCCACGAAGAAAATAGTTTGATATAAAAACTTATATACGTGACCTCACATCTATATTTTCAAATTTCGGAGGACTGTAACTCGCTTATTAATAGGAATTTTTCACCGGATTTTTACCGACAGTCTTAGTTTTACTTATACGTTCAGATGAAAATATATAAAAAAATGTATAGAGCCTCTTTTCGTTCATTTGGAACAGCGTAGACGATCTTCTTAAATTAGATAATTTCATTAAAATTATGAAGTATTCAAAAGCTTAAGAGGAAAAGTTACCCCTGTACTAAAATATGAATCGAAAATTCAAATTAATTGTTCCTGTACTAGAACTATTAACATTTTAAAAAATTCAACGCCCGACACGCAGACTTCCGATTAGATGTGGGCGCGGGTCGTGAATTTTGCGGGTCACGATGGGTCACGTCGTGACCCGCGTGAGCGTGAATATATTTTAAATTTTGAGTCGTGACTGAACGTGAGCGTGAGAGACTAAACATCAGAAAAATCTAATTTTAAATTGCATATTTTTATTTTGCATTCTTAAACTTCGTTAAAACTTGTGAACGTGACTCATCGAGCGTTTTCGGGCGTAACTGCAAAAATAAAATAGTGAGCGTGAGTGACCGTGAAGCAAACATAAAAAGTTGTGCGTGATTGGTCGTGATTATATTTTTAATTTCGTGAGTGTGCGTGATCGTGAAAAAAAGTTACTTACGCGCCCAGCTCTACTTCCGATATTAACCTGCATTAAAAAAAATTATTATTGAAATCAAAGTCTAGTATTAATACATTTCAATAATTTTAAATTGAAAATGCAAGTTAATATCGGAAGTATGCTTGTCGTGTGTTGAATTCGTATTTGACTTTGATTTTAGTGGCAAAACGAGAAATGCTACTGAATTTTGGTTTTGCCATTAAAATCAAAGTCCAGTATAATAGACAGTGGCGCACCCGGGGGGGGGGGTATGCAAAACAAAGATAATATTCGCGGTAACATTCTCCGACGAATCCCAAACTTATTCCGTACTAATTCATGTACTTAAAAGTCATATTAGTTCGTAATTCATAGTAGTTCCTTCAATCTTCGGACTGGTCTGATTAGTACGTGACCAATCATGAGTCGTACCGCGAACAAGTAAACTGAAACTATGCATGCGTATGATGCTCTAACTCAGGGGTCCCCAACCCATCGATTGCAAGCTACCGGTATCTCGCGTGGATATTTTCGGTAATTCACAGGTATATCACAAAAGAACTAAAAATAATTGAAATTTCCATAATTTATCATCATGTTTCGTTCCACAATCAAACAGACCATTTTTGCTTTGTACATCATTAATAAATATTGGTAAAGGAGGCAAATCCGTTAAATATATTCTCTTGTCTAAAATATTCTGTGATCTGGCAATTTATTTTTGTACACGAAAAAGAAAAAACATGCAGCTTCACACCCCTTGTAAAAATGTAACTTTCAATTATAAAGCATTTGACCTTAAATGAAAAAAAAATTTGCCTACGGCGCCTTTTTTCCTGAATGCCTTACCTCATCAAAGATTTGGTGCTTATAAATGAAAATTAAATTTGTCTTTTTTATAGTGCACCCCCATATCCAAATTCCTGGATGCGCCACTGATAATAGATTTCAATAATTTAAATTTAAAATGCAGGTTAATATCAGAAGTATGCTTGTCGTGTGTTGAATTCGTATTGACTTTGATTTTAATGGCAAAACGCCATTAAAATCAAAGTCCAGTATTAATAAATTTCAGTAACTTTAAATTTAAAATGCATATTAATATCGGAAGTATATGCTTGTCGTATGTTGAATTTCGTAAAATGTTAATAGTTCTAATACAGGAACTGAATTTTCGATTCTTATTTTAGTACAGAGGTAACCATTCTTCTTAAGGCTTACAATTTAGAAATTGTAGTTCATATTCATAAGACAAATAATTATTAAAAATGTGTTAATCATAACTAAGTTAGTCTATTAAGGCCCGTTATTTTTATTTCTGATTAGACTGTCTGTTAACATAATTGTCAGTTAAAAGTAAAATATAGCATCGATATTATAGCATTTTTTCTAATATTTTTTTTCTTTCAGATATCCAGCATATCATAAATCAAAACTGGTTTAGAGGCATATGTTTATCGGCCATGAATTATAGGTAAGTCAACGAATCAAATATTTATTTAAAAACCAACCAAAAAATCCTACCCACATTTCTTTTGGATCTACTGCGCAGGATCGTTATTATTGATATTTCGATATACAAGATCTATGCACGTCGGTACATTATATATATATATATAAAGGTTTAAAGAAGCACATAAAAATGATACCCTTGAAAGAAGACGTCTACACTAGAGAGTGCTGACAACAGTATTCAAAAGATTAAACTAATAAGATCAAAAAATCAATAAAAACGATCATGCGCTGGAGTCAAATAATATTTTGTAAACAAATAGAAGCCAAATTATGATCTGATCCTGAATTCAAAACAGGCAGTCGTAAATATATAAATATAATAATAATAATTTTATTGCAATTTTTTTTTAATATGTTATTTTAAAAAAATATATCAAATACCACTTGTAAAATAGTTTTTGATATGTTACTCGGTTTGACAATATAAGCACCAAAAAATATAGAATATTTTCCAAAAATGTGTATTTCTCTAAACCATCCCGTAAAGTTTTACTAAACAGATATCTAATAATTGAAAAGAAAAACAATCACAGTAGTAAAATACATGATATTTGATGAATCCTTTTAATGTAATATGTGTAATATTTAAAATTAAAATTTAAAATAAAGATACTTACAAATTTATATATGTAAATCAAGAACAACAAACTTTCTTATACATCTTTTTTCGCAATAAAAATAAAATTTGACACTACACACACACGTATCACAAAGTTTACCAAAGAACAAACGTCTGAGAATTGGCCCTTGAGAATATAACGAGACGAAAATAAAATCCACAGCAGGCTGCAGGCCATTGACTTTGACCTACAAGAATGTTAGCCCTTAGAAGCCAGGGCACAAATAAAGACATGCAAATAGCAAAAGACATAGATTGTAGGAAAAAAACGAAAATACAAAAGGTTATTTGATTTACTTTCTTAAGCACACCGAAAGTGGTTCAAAGATCTTAGTAAAACGTAATTAATAATTTGAGTAAAATGCTAATGGGGTCCTGCACTCTAATTTTTTTATTATTTCAAATGAAAGTTCGTTTCAATTTGAAGCAATTTGTAGTGTTAAAAAGACATAATTGTTTTTAGTATAAGTGCATTTAAATTTTAACCAAATCTATAGCTATCTTTCTTGCGCCAGTTTCTATAGTAGGCTGCGCGAGGAAGATATCAATAATAGTTGTGACGTAGATGTATAGATGGTTAAAATCTCAAATATTGCAAAAACTAACAATTTTTTTCGTCTCAATCATGATTTTTTCTTATCTACTTTCAATATAACTAATATTTTACTCAATTTTATGTTATGGTGGAGGATCCTATTATACAGGGTGTTCCAAGACTCGATCGACAAACTTATATCATATATTCCGGGGGTCATTAAAATGTTGCAGAAAGTTCAGAAATTTGACAGAATTCTCGAATTTTCCATAAAATTCCAGAACGTTTTAGAAATTCCTTTTCCATAAAGTTATTTAATGTTCTAGAATGTTTCTGAAAGTTCCAGAAAGTTCTATCTGTTTGTGACGCTATTTAAAACTAAATTGAGCTCAGCCGGCCTTTATATACTTATTTATAATTGCAAGAAATTTGTAGAATATTCTAGAATTTTTTGGAATACTCTAGCACAGTGATTTTCAAGACACATTTTTTAAATGCGTACAGACGACAAAATGGGATTTCCTATTTACTTTGCATTTCAAACTCAAAGGGCGTAGCCCCCCTAGAAAAATTCCCTACATACGGCCATGCTTTTTAACCATTTCTAAACGTACCAAAATCCCTTTTAGTTGCAGATTTTGATAAATACGATGGCCCGTATTTTGAAGCCACTTTTCTAGAGCGCTTTTGAGGAAAGTTACTTTTGACCTTATAATAATATAATGTAAAAGCACACTTCGTAATAGCGTTATTATTATAATAGCGCTTTCGTAATATAGACCAATGTTCGTAGAAGCTGCATCCTAGACATTACGGGACGGGCGTTGAAAGTTGAGTAAAATGAATAATTAAAAATTATTATATTTTTAATCTCTAATTGATGTGAAAATAGGGTAAGTACGAGAATCTGTGGCATAGGCGTATAACATGGGAAAGTAGTATTTTTTTCAATATTATCTGTCCCGTATAACTTTATAAGATATTTTAAACATGGAGACCGGTATAGTATTTACTCTTAAACAGGGATGATTAAGATATGACTAAAATAACAAATTTAGTTGTTTTTTAATCACTCCAATGTATTTTTAAATGGTACTTATGGTTATTAGTTAGTTAAGGTAACTAAAATTTTGAGTAAATACTACCGGCCATATAGCTTATACTCGAGCTTATAGTTTTAGAAAATAAAATTTAGAATTTTTTATTGTTTTTATAATTATTATTTTAAAGACTTGAAAAAAAAATGATTTACCGTGCGTTATTTCAAGAAATGATAGTCAAATATCTATTTTTGAAATATAAATTGGTTTGACAGTTTACACAACATTCATTTTTTGAAATATACGCATACTAAAACCATTTTTGTGCATTGATGTGAAAATAGTCGTCCTAACTTATTATTTACCGTTTGTATATATTTGATTTATATAAGGCACTAGAAAATTAACACGAATCAGCAAGGGAGAAAACAGGGCATGCATTTTTCAATTACCGGCTCATGCAGTTTGTATACGCGAATGGATTGTGTTGAAATTTGACTGTGAACCGCTGATATATTTGTCATATTTTCCTACATTGTTCCAAATTCTACTCGTTGGAGAAATAATTTTTGATAATTGGATTGAATAGACCGGGTAAACGGGTTTATTGTTTTTATGGATTGTAATTATTGCATAAATACCGTTTGATTAAATTCGTTCTACAATTGTTTAAAAACGAAACCATATTAAATTTTTGCTTTGTTGATAAATCCATAAAATTGGAATAATATTTTTATCTAGAGTTAATTAATTCATATTGATTTTATTATTTTTATAAATGTAAATTCTTGATACATATCTTAAAGACTAATTACCTACTGTTAACAAAAAATACTCAAATTAAATTTTTACCTTTGAAATAAATATTTCTTGTTTTAGGAGAAAACCTAAATTTAATCCCAATTTAAGCTAGACTGCTTTAATGTCGTAGGCAGATTGTAAAGTCTTTCTGTTTATAAAAAGTCTTGTCACAAAATGTCTGGACGATTTATAAAATGAAAAAAAAGATTATAAGGGTAAGAAACTCAGGGTTGTACTTTCTTAAATAGAATTATACTGTTTTTCAAATTAAAAAAATTATTTAATTTTACATTGGAGTCAATAATGTAATACAGGTACACAAACAATTACATTTATTTACAGAACGAACAAAATACATTTATACGTACAAAATATAAAATAATAATATTAATATACAAAAATTAAACCTAATTAACAATTATATCAGAATCGCTTTCTGTATTCTCGTCAGTTGAATCAGTATTATTACTAACATTTATAACAAGACGTTGTACATAGAGATGGATCAATTCCCGAAATTTAAAGATACGGGAAAATTCCCAAAAAATTTGCCAGGAATTTTTTTTGAGAAATTTCCCAAAGAATTTCCAGCGAAATATCCTTCGGGAAATTTCCTAAGGAATTTCAAAATACATACATATATAGTATGAATAGCGAATGAAAGTTGACGTTTAAATTATTTTATCGGTTATCGGTGACGGTTTTTTTAAAAAATATTATATCGGTTTTCGTTTCGGTTAAAAAACAAATAAATTTCGTTTTCGTTACGGTTTCGGTTCTTTTCGGTTTCGGTTAAATGAAATTAAGGTTAGTTTTTATTTTTTGTAACATGAAATACATTTAGTATCTATCTATTTCGCAATGTAATAACATTTTAATTCTATGTTTTACTAACAACTAGTACTAATAGATATATTCGGCTTGTTCGGAATTCAAAATTCGAAAAGAATCTGTAATTATTTTAAGGTGTGATCTAAAAATAAAAATTGCGGTTCAAAAAGTAACTATAAGTTAAAGTTTTCACATTAAAGTTCTTAAGTTTATTTTTGCGACAAAAATTAAATACATTTCGTAAATTATTAATATTTTAATTTTAAGTTATAATAATAATTCTATTCCAATAGTAATACGTAAACTAAATAGGTGATTAAATGAAAAATGAGTAATTTTTTATTATAATTACAAAAAATAATTGAAAAATGGAGTAAAATGCCTTAATTTTTTTTTAAATTAGAAACTATTTTTTTATGAACTCGAAGGTATGCAAAGTATTTCTACGAAAAAAGATGTGGATTAATAAAAAAATACCTATTTTTAAATTTACAGTTTTAGTACCGATATTATTTCGGTTAGGTTATGTTTTTGGTTACTGAACGAATTTATTTTTCGTATCGGTTTTCGGTTTCCATATTTGAAGAAATAAAATATAGGTTTCGGTTTTCGGTTACGGTTTCATAAAAAGTCAAATATCGGTGCGGTTTTCGGTTACGGTTTCGTTACGGTTCGTGTCCCTTTAAATAAATAAAAATAAATATATCATCACGGCATATTACCCATTACTGGGTGTGCCAATCTGCTTTGTTCGCAGATATCGGTAATAATGATGACACATTTGTACCGTGTGGGCGTTTACCAGGCGTCACCTCACGGACACTCATTGCTGGCGAGGAGAGTGCACTACAGGGGTCAATTTTGTGCCATTTAATATTCGAAATATTTGGCGTCGGTCGGGATCGAACCTGTTTCCCCAGATTCGCGACCAGACACTCATTTGATAAAATGTGTTGCACGATCAATAATATTATGAAAAGTCTTTTTTAGGGTACAGTGATACTGACTGCTTAATGATTTGGCCGGGACTTTATTTAATAAGACACTTATTAACAGTTGTAATGTATTGATAGTATAAGGAAGGTATAGAGCTTGGAGGTAGTTGTAAATCGAAGTATGCGGTTGTAGGCTCGTTTTGCCGGCCAACGATTCCTCAACGTCAGAGTAGAAGTAGTAAAACCGGGGTACGTTGGCACGTCCACGTCCCGTAGGCACCAGGTCCCTAGCCCTAGCCTGGATATAAGCAATTTACTCGCAGCGTCACTGACAACGCTAACACGCTGTCTGACTGGTATTCTCAAATAATGTCCTGTTTCGCATTTGCACTGCACAGCACAGCCTGCCCGCACTACCGGTACCCATAGCATAGCCAACCAGCACCGACCGCTTAGCCAACCGGTAAAGCCACCTTTACAACTTCCATAAACAAATAAATCACTGCGCTAAAACCACTATTTGTTTGCTTGCTTCGACACAATATTGACACGTGGTGTGTATGTTAAATGTTCTTTTACAGTACAATCGTATACAAAATATGATGATTTAAAATTTTACATAATTAGACATTACATTATCAGTTATCATTGTTTAATTTTTTTCGTTGACCGTTTAGTAATAGGTTATATTAATGTATAGGAAATCATTCATTAATGACCTCTATTAGTGCATGATTTTTTTATTTGACACTGTAACACGAGGGGGGTCTCCTTAGCTTCTGCTACTACTGCATCTTCTATTGCGTACTGATGATGATAATACTTCGTACTCCAGCGATGACACTCTAACTGGTGATAAGGATTTCGTGAGAAGGATTTCGTGAGAAGGAAGAATACACATACACTTACACTTTCACTGATGAACACTTACATTCTGACATGAACACTACTGATATTTACGAACACAGAATTTACGGACATTACGAACACAGAATTTACTGATTAAACTAATTAATGTTTTATTTACAATTAAACTAATACAAATAAGCCTAACATGTTACATTCTGTAACCTTGCGGGCGGGCGTTTAACGCGCGCCCCAAAACTAAAACACTACATTCCGTCAACTAACGTCTTCCCGACGCGACGAACTCATCTAGACTCTTACATGTTTACTTCACGAGTAACTAAATTCTACTCTTCTAAAACATAGCGCTATCTTCAGGACAGGATGATCATAGGGGTAAAGGGTGCATAGGCTAGGGCATTCAAAGTCACGCACGTATACATAATAATTTCTAAACCTAATGATCAACAAATAAATGTCGTGACTATCGTAATACAAAAAGAGTTTATAAACTGAATTTTGACTTAAATAGATAAACAGAGTTAAAATATGAATATTGAAACTATAATTTAGAAAAGTTTATAAAAAGTTATTTATCTATTATTGCTCTTACCCTTGCCTTGTCACAACACTTGTTTACAAAATAAATGCAACGATTATCTGAAGAAAATTCTAAACTGGTGCAAATCAAATTTATTATACCTTAACGAATCCAAAACTAATTACATACGGTTTCATAATGATCAGAATTCTAATATGTTGGATTGTGATATTACTACTGAAAACGGTTGTATTAGTAGAGTCGGTATTTCTAAAATTTTAGGGTTTACATTCGATGGATTGTTACATTGGAAAAATCATTATGATACTATCACCACCAATCTGAATAAACTATATTATCAAATTAAATATTTAAAACAATATTTAACTCTCCCTCAACTGTTAATGTTTTATCATGCTAAAGTTGAATCATTATTATGGTATGGTATTAGTTTTTGGGGCGCGTCTGTTAACGCCATCAAGGTTCTTCGGTCCTCCTAATTTAAATTCGAAGGAGGCATGCAGAGACAGCTTTATAAATCTAAATATATTAACCCTGACTGGCTTACTCATTTATGAAAATTGTTTGTATATATTTCAGAAAAAGGATACATTAGTATGTAATAAAGATCTACATCACTTTGATACTAGGGGGAAAAATGAATTAAGAACTCCTTTTACTAAATTAAAATTTGGAAGTCACGCTCCAAATTATTTAGGAAAATTATTTAATAAATTACCTATAAGTATAAAAAAGGTAAAGAATACCAAAATTTTTAAACAAAAATTAAAAAATTACCTCATAGAGAGATGCTTCTATGATCCGAATGAATTTTACATAAATAACTTGTAATATCTGTATGAGAAATAATTTTATTGTACTTTAAACCATGTTGACCCTTCCTATAAAAGATAAATATTTTCTAAAGGAATAAATAATAATAAAAAGGAATAAAGATGTATATTATTATTATTATTATTATTATTGTTATTATTATTATTATTATTATTATTATTATTATATTATTATTATTATTATTATTATTATTATTATTATTATTACTATTATTATTATTATTATAATTATTATTATTATTATTATTATTATTATTATTATTAGTAGTAGTAGTAGTAGTAGTAGTAGTAGTAGTAGTAATAAACAATCTACGTGTTTCAAACGTTACAAACCTAAGAAGAATTGTCATAGAATAAAATTAGATTTTCCAATTCAATAAGATACGGTCAACGAAAAAATGTTGTAATTAACTTGTGTATTAACTGGTGATTAATGATCTCAACAATTAACGCGTGTGCGTAGCGTAATATCTCAATCATTAATCGCTATCATTTGATACTTAAATAACTATTTCAGTTGATCATTTATTAACGGGTTATGTTAATGTATATTTACTAATGACACCTATTAATGCATGATTCCTATTAATAAACTACTTTAGTGGGTAACCATAGTACTACATACCATTGCTGAACAATTGTCAAAACTTATGTGTCAAAGGATACTAACCCAAAAAATTACTATGAAATAAAATTTGATTTTCTCAAAATTAATAAAATACCACCAACGGAAAAATATTGTAACGTATGTTAATTGGCGATTAATGATCTCAACAATTAAAATGTCTCAATCATTAATTCCAATCATTAACACACTTATTTTCATGAATGTTTTAATGTAGTGGTGTAGTGGTAATCCAACCCCATATTTAATGACGTGATGAATAAATAGTAATCTCCATTGAGAGATACATTAGCGGTTAAAGTGGAAAATAATGTCAGTCATCTCCATGATAGACCAGCCATAGCTCAGATGGATAGAACATTAAACATTACTCCGGCAAAGTAAAGGCCCGGGTTCAAATCCCGGTGGCTGACATGATCTTTTCACAATTTATTTCTAATATATAGACAGTTAACTCTTTGTTAATTATAAAAACTGGTCCGAAAGGGCTAAGAGTAAATTTTGACATGTCACAAAGAGGATGCACTGGTAATCCAACCCTCTATTTAATAACGGGACATATAAACTGAGAGTTACATTGACGGTTAAGTGGAAGATAGACCAGCCATATTAAATTGATAATATGTGTATTCTACAATACAATGAACAATATAAATAACAAATGAAGTCGAAATACTAGTCAAATCTATATAAAATTATTTTCAGATATTTTATCAAAATTAGTGACTGAGGATCAAATCAGTTAATAATAATAATAATAATAATAATAATAATTATTATTATTATTTTTTTGTATCCCACCCTGTAATAAGCCCAAAATTAAAAACTGTATGTGAGTGAATTTTTAACGTTTAGCGTTACCATTAGAGTTTGTAACGTACGCACTCGTGTCGTGTCACTGTACTCCCTACTGACACCCTCAACGTGGACAAACCTATTCGTTATGTCTGTCAACTTTTTATCCTGTTCCGTCTTACGTCTTGCCACCGCTACGTCATAATATTAGCCGCAGTTAATATCACTTCATAACCACTTACACCTTAGACTCACATCGCATATGTGGCAAACACTTGAGCCACTATATAATTACAAACAAAAATCAAGAAAACACGAAAACACGAATTATTTTACCGTCACAAAATAGTATATTAAAGAACGTGTTTTATAAGACATGTTTTTTTCGCACTCGTCAAAATTTAGAAAACGAGCGTTAGCGAGTTTTCTAATTAACAAGTGCGAAAGAAAGTCTTATAAAATGAGTTCTTTATACTATTTTTTATATTTTGCGCCTTCTACAATAACATTTACTTACTCAATTTGTGATTATATTTGTAACTATTTGTACATTTTCATGTAAATAATCTTCCCTAAATAAAAAATAATAATAATAACTTCGACATTATATTATTAAAATGAATTGTCAATTAACTAAAAATAAATTAGGTAAAAATGGGTTAAAGAAACGTCATCTAGTACCAACCGTCTAAAACAAAAAATATCGTATCGAAATGAAGGTCATTACGATACGCAATTGCGTATCGTAATGACTTCATTATGAACGCAAAATATAAAAAATGTTTTTATTCTCTCTTTAATCTTTTTATTTTCTTTTTATATTTATTTTTTAACATGTTGTATGTTTTAATATTTTTTTGTATTCGACAACCCATGTGTATGTATATTTTTTATTTGGTAAAGTAAATTACATATTTGAACATCACGACGGTTACGAGTTCATCAAATTTGATATTTGAAAATTTAGTGGTTCTATCTCCAAAACGTCTATTGTATACACATGTACTTATTACGCAAGTCTATTAATAAAGAAGCAGATTGGCACACCTAGCAATGGGTAATAAGCCGTGATGATATACAGGGTGATTGAAAAAATAGGGACAAATAGCTATTTACTTTATATTTTAAATTACGTAGTTACGCGCAAAGTTAAATGCCACTTTTTGGTGTAAAAAGAACCTGAAATCTACTTCCGTTTCCCGGAAGAAAAACATCACTGATTTTTTACTTCCTTGTACAAAGTAAAGGAAGTATTGTAATCGCGAAAAATTTCGGTTTTCAGATTTCAACGGAAATATCCATTCTGACCATCCCTAAACCAATTCTGACTAATTTCGTCGTGACGGCTGTACGTACGTCGTACGTATGTACGTACGTACATATCTCGCATAACTCAAAAACGGTAAGCCGTAGAAAGTTAGGACTGCTATAACATCTAGTTGTGCACCTCCCTTTTTGGTCATTACATAATTTCCAGAAATGGTACTTTATTTGAAGCCTATAATAGATTTTAATGAAAAACTATCTTAAAATATAATCAAAAACTTTTCAAATTTGATACATAAGACTTTTATATCAATTGGAATAATATAGTAGATTTTGGTTAAAACAGGCTAACCGGAAGTGATATATTACCTGAAGTTGTTAACAGTTTTTCTTGAATAAGATGGTTTCATTTTAATTTTATAAATAAATGCTTCAAATAAGAGTTTTAGAGAATTAAATTCTGCGTCTAGCACATCAAGTATTATTAAATTAGCCCTTTGTATAAGCGAGATATGTAAATTTAAAACTTATATCCTTTTTGGTTTTTGTAATGAAGCTTGCTATGGATAAGACAAAAAATAAAATAAGAAATAGATGTTAATGTCAAATTACGTCAAATACGTGCAATTTTATAATTGGGTCTATACTTCATATTACTCTTGCGTACAAGGAACTCGTGTGATGTCCACATCAGATTTTTTTTAATAGAATGGTAGATATATTTTTTATGTTTTCGGAAAAGATTCTAAATTACCTTTACAATTATGCCAAATACTAGCATTTTCATTAAAAATAACCCAGTTATTAATTATTTAAAATGATATTTGAATACATTATCAATTTGCCATAACATAATTGTGCCTTCTTTGTTTGAAGAAATATCATGACATTAACTGACGTCTCATTTGTTTTTCACTATTTTGAACTGTCAAAAAATTAAGAAAATACCTATTATTCATATTTAAATTTACTTTAATTTTATTCTTTTATGAATTTTATACAGTTCGAATTAAATAAATAATAAATATATCATCACGGCTTATTACCCATTGCTGGGTGTGCCAATCTGCTTTGTACACAGATATCGGTAATGATGATATATTTGCACCGTGCGGGCGCTTACCAGGCGTCACCTCACGGGCACTCGCTGCTGGCGTGGAGAGTGCACCACAGGGGTCAATTTTGTGCCATTTAAAATTTGAAATATTGTTCGAAATAATCAGAAGCAAATAAAACATCAGAAAAATTCCAAAATATAACCTCAAAAAAGAAGGCACAAATGTCATGGCACTAGGTTATTTTTAATAAAAATGCAATAATTGACAACACTGTAAAGCTAAGGGGTCCGGACATGTATTGTTTTGTGTTTAGACTTTAGACAGTTCATCCAGGTAAGTCAAAAATTCGTTAAATATATTCTCTTTTCTAAAATGTTCTGTGATCTGGCAATTTATTTTTGTACGTGAAATAGGAAAAACATGCAGGTTCACATCCCTTGAAACACTAAGTTTCAATCATAACAGATTTGACCTTGAATGAAAAAAAATTGGCCTGCAGCGCCTTTTTTTCTACATAACTTACCTCATCAAAGTTTTGGTGCATGAGCCGCCACTGCTAACGACGGACCCCTCCCAGAAGAAAATCGTAAATACGCCACTGGATATACATCTTATGAAACAAATAAATGAACATTTTATTCATAAAACATCACTACGTATTCTAATGATTAAAGACAATTTATGGAATTTGTTTAAAGTATAATGTGCGTATCTATATAAAGAGAGATAAAAAAGAAATAATTCGATAAGATAGTGCAATAGTTCAGGTGGCCATAACATCTTCATTTATTCATCGCAAATTTGAAACAAGTGCACATTAGCGTTCATAGAGCATTGCACAAGTTCGTAATAATGACAGCACGTTCCGCGTTCGCGTTAGCTACTTGCGGCGGACGTAAGACGCAAGGCGAAACGTAAAGAGAGACCCGGAGACCAGTACACGATATTTATTGCAGTTCTTGCACAAACAAACCTACAGAAAACAAAGAAAATAATTTCCGTAGAAATTATCCAAGAAGATTGTGTCTCAGCAGTGTAATGTTCTGTGCTGCTAAGATACGTCTGGCGTAATTTAAATGAACGCCATTCAAAAACAGGCTAACAGCGCCAACAACGGCAATCAGTCTTCACATAACCTCACAATGTGGACCGGAACCATGCAAAAATACACACCTTTACGCACCAAGCAACCAGTGCCGGATTTACCAAAATTAGGCCCTAACAAAATTACTTCATAAATGTAATTAACTATAAATACACCTTCCAGATAAAAGAATATTTCAAATAAAGAACTAGGGGAGAAAAGATGAAAGTCACAATAGTATATTAAAGAAAGTGTTTTATAAGACATGTTTTTTTCGCACGCGTCAAAATTTAGAAAACGAGCGTTAGCGAGTTTTCTGATTGACAAGTGAGAAAGAAAGTCTTATAAAATGAACGCAAAATATAAAAAATACGTTTTTTCAATACGCGAATTTTAAAGTTTGAATCCTTATTTTTAAAGATAAATAAATAAATAAATAAATATATCATCACGGCCTATTACCCATTGCTGGGTGTGCCAATCTGCTTTATACACAGAATTCGGTAATGATGATGACATATTTGTACCGTGCGGGCGTTTACCAGGCGTCATCTCACGGGCACTCATTGCTGGCGTGGAGAGTGAACCACAGGGGTCAATTTTATGCCATTTAAAATTTGAAATATTTGGCGTCGGTCAGGATTGAACCCGGTTCACCAGATTCGCGACCAGATTAAGATTATTATAGCCACAGATGGGTCGAGTTTCAACTTATGTGGGACCTAATAGAATTTTACCTGTCTGAGATTCGGTATCTACTAAACAAAAATGCTTAGACCGTCATGCTTGTTAGATGCTGTATCTTAGGACTATTACCGTTTGTGCCTTGTTTAAATATACTATTTGAAAGCCCCACCTTCAATATATTAATAAAGACCAAACATCTCATTTTTGTAAAAAGAAAAAATGGACATCCATTCTTTTTTCCCTTGACTCTTCAAATATAAGTACTACGTAAACATTTTATTTTTTGAAACTATTTAAAAAAGTACCATATAATAATGTAACGTGTGAGCCCCGCTGCTACGCTGAACAAGCGTCTAAGTCTAGCGATGACGCAATCGCGCTAGCAGCCGGACTACGTAAACAAATAAGCCGCGACGTGTTTAATTATTTCCGGTCGCCTGAACCTTTTGTATTCATTGTTATTATGCGGTCGAATATTCTAGAGCTCTCTGGATGGTAATGGCAGATATATAAAAGGGACATAGCTATGCTCGGGAGTTAGTTACTTACATAGTTACATACATAGTTAGTTACATACATACTTACATAGTTAGTTACATGGAGAGACATATAGAGACATTCACATAGAGTGTTAGTGAGAAGCACAGCAGTATCGTAGTGAGCGTATGCAGTTTGTGTCGAATAGGTACTCAAGCAGTTACTGGTAAACTGGGATAGCTGTGGATATGAATACTCGGTAGTGTTGACGAGTATTGGGAAGCTATAGTGTACAAGGACAGTAACGGCGAGTCGGGAAGTTACTGGTATACCGGGATAACTGTGTAAGTGAATACTTTGTAGTATCGAAGAGTATTGGGAAGCTAGGTATACGGGGACAGTAACGGCAATTGGAAGTGGATACTCGACAGTGGTGTTGAAGAATTATGGCATACGAACCAATCGGTTCGGTGATACTGAGTCTGTGGAAGAGAGAGAGTTACATAAATAGATAGATAGTGAGGTGAAAAGTAGTGTTGCCGCGAGACAAGATTTGTCGAGATTTTACATTATCTCGATCTCGACATTTTTTTTTTTATTATTATTAAAACCAATCTTGATCTTGAGCATTAATATTAAAATCCATCTCGATCTTGAGGTCGAGATCTCGACGATCTCGACTTTTCGGCTATTGTCGTGCAAATTCGTTAAGATTCGTTCGCTCGGACGTTTTACATTTGCGCATTAGCGCATTGGACATATGAATGCGTAACATGTTTAAACCTGTGACTTGTCTGTGTGTAATATATTTCATGCGATTTCAGGTGTAATCGTGTAACTTCCATTCTGATTTAATAAACGTGTTGTCAATTCATCTTTGTTCTGCTCTCATACCGCATAAAATCTGCACACATCCTACAATACTAATTAATGTATAATCAAACACGAAAATTGTATGTTTTATTCTGATTTCACAATTTTTTGTCTCTTATTTGTTTTTAATACGTATGTCCCAGAATGAATAAACTCAGTAAAAAGTATGTCTATATGAATAAAACATAATGCGAGTACATACTATATTTATAAAAATACATTGTTATTTTCTTAAAATTATAGGAAGATAAAAATAATTTTTTTCCTATACACTTCGAAAGCGATGACGTCAAAATCGAGTGGGAATTACAATACCTGAAATATTGTTGAAATATGTATACGGTTTGTAAGTGTGGCCGTAGTGAACAAATCGAATTATAGGGCAATTTAAATAAATATCATCTGGGTGCAAACTTAAGTTTGGTTATGTGTATTTTTCACCACGGCCACACTTACTAATCGGATACGTATTTCAAGAATATTTCAGGTTTTGTAATTCCCGCTCGATTTTGACGTCACGCATTTGGAGTTAATCAAAATTGCAAGCAAATAGACCATTTTCATTGGTGTTGTGCGCATGATTAGAGTGAGAGGTCAGAATTGCCCTGTTAAATTATTTACATGTCAGATGAGGAATGAAACTTCGTCATTTTCTTCACAAAATGTGTGTTAATAAATCTTTTTGTGAAGAATAGGACAAGTTTCATTCCTCGTCTGATAATTCCTACACGATAACTCAGCAATTGTAATTATTATTTACATGTTGATGATATGGTCAACTAACTTCAAAGTTGTTTATGTCATACTGTCATCTCTCATTACGAAGTAAAAAAAAAATTATGGTTGGGATACATTGTTGTGTCCCGGGGTGGAAAAACAAATCAAATGAAAATAAAAATGTGTCTTGGCATTTATTATCTGCGGAAGGTAACAGCTGACACTGTTGAGTTGAGAGATCAGCAGAGGTCATGTTAAGGTTGCTTTGTAGAAAATACAACTCATTTAAAGTTTCAAAAATTGGTAATAGATGTCTAAATCTCAATGAAAATTGTATAAACGTATTTATAATAAAAGGGCCTAGTATTATGTACAGTACTGATGAAATGAAATAAATAATCGAAAGTTGTGTATAAATAATTAATAAGTTTTTCAAGATCAAGATCTCGCCTAATCTCGTCAAGAATTGACTTATGTAATCTCGTCTCGATCGAGTATTTGACCTTGAAATTTATTTGGATCTTGATCTCGAAAATTTACTCAAGACGAGACAAGATCAAGAAAAATCTCGTCTCGGCGGCAACACTAGTGAAAAGTGTGACTTCTGTCCGAGCAGTTGAATATACAGACGCTGTTGAGTCAGTTGAGTATATAGACGCTGTGGAGTAATTGTTTAATAATAGTGATAGTTATTTTTAATTATCTTTTAATATTTAATTATAGTTTAATAAACCTTCATAGTAATTAATAATAATTGTCTAATATTTACACTTCACCCAAATAAATAAAAAAACGTTACAATAATTTTTTTGAAATAAATTCTTTTCTACTTATTCTAGTTCAACTGAAAAACTAAATATTTTTAATATTTTGTTACAAAACGAGACCACTTTATATTATTAACTAAAAGAATTTTCAAATTTGTGTTCAAGAATTGTCCCTAATTAGACTATAGTGTAACGTTTTTATTTATTTGGGTGAAGTGTAAATATTATTATTAATAAAAATAAAAGTTTATTATAACGATAAATAGATATTAAATATAATTAAAAGATGATAAATATAACAAACACTACGATTAAACAAATATTAAACACTAATTAAGACTAAGAATATTATAAGACACTTAAACACTAAGTTTGTTTATTTAAACAATATATAGCTCACTTATTTCTTTATACAACTATATTTATTTATGTTTACCACTTGTCGACTATCTGATTATATCACCAACAATTTAACACGCGACGCTTATTTATATCAGACTGTCCTATGCCTTCGCTAACAATAGATTGCGTCACCCGAGTAATTAAGCAGGTTCGGACAAGTCTGTTGACAATACTCGCCCCACCGTGGCTATTGCGTTATCGCTAAAAATAGACACTTGCTCATCGGTGTTGTGCGGCTGCGACAGCAGCGGCGACGGCGGGCGCTGCACATTACAATAGAATCAACTGCGTAATGTCTGATTTTAGCATCTTAATTGTTCGACCACAGGAACAAAAAATATAATCCACTTTTGTCCACTATGATCTAACAAATAGAATACTAAAATAAATATCTAAGAATATTATTAACTAAAAGATTTCAAGAAATACTTGTCCCTAATTAGACTATAGATTCAACTGTATGATGCCTGATTTTAGCACCTTAATTGTTCGACCACAGGAACAAAAAATATAATTCACTTTTGTCCTCTATGATCTAACAAATAGAATACTAAAATAAATATTGAAGAATTCAATTTCTAATCTAAATCATACACTATCTATAATATTTTACAATAATCTAATAATATCTTTGAAAATGTACTCTCACCTGAATAAATATTTTCACCAATTTTCTTCGTTCGCATAAGTTATATAAAATTAGACAATAAATTTAATTTGAAGCTGCCTGATGTTTATTTTAGTACTCCAAGAGACCAAACACGAGGTACCAAAAATAGTGTATAATTTGGTACACAGTGATTGACCTAATACAATACTAAAAATTGAATTGACGAAATGATTTCTTTATCAATTTCTCTGCGACATACCCTCAATATTTTCTTATTACGTATTTTTGTAAATGTTTTAGTTTTATACACATATTGCTATAAAATATTTCATAATTTAGCCTTTCGCTATCGAACTGATAGAATACTACAACGACTACAACGTTAGTTGAACAAATTAGTTTATGATCTGAATCATAAACTTTCTTCTACCTATATTCAATATTTCTTGAATATTCATATTTCGTCATTTTTCTCCTCGTAGAGCATAGGGCATTTTTTGGTGTTTCTAGGCTATTATTTTATAAGGTAGCCAGAATTCTGTTTTTTCATGCTCGCTAATTTTTTCTACTATTTTTTTCCACTTAGTTTTATCTTTTGCTTCTGTTTTTATGTCGTTCCAGATTCTTTGTGTATTTGTCTTTGCTATGTATTTTTTGGTTTTCCTTTCTTCGTCTTTCCTTTAATATTGTATTCTAATGCGCTTTTAGCAATATCTCAATTTTCTTTTCTTAA